>PVIW01000412.1:273943-392535 GCA_004026585.1 Noctilio leporinus | reverse complement strand
ATGACTCAGTGGTCACAGCTGGTTATCCCTCCAAAGTTGTTTTATTTTTCATTATGAAATAAAGAACTAAATTCCAGAACCTGAATGAGCCCAAGCTGAATTAACAAACAGAACAAAGGCAAAGTTAAACCAAACTGCTGACTCTGCTAAACCTGATGATTAACTCTGGCCTTGAAGGCAAGGTCAGGAAAAGTTCTCTAAAGAATTTTGGATCAAAATCAGAAAAAGTGCTGGTGTGTTTTAGAACATCTCAAAATACCTGAGGGAAAACCTATTCCATCCAGTTCATCTGTTACCGTTTACGGGGCGATGGTGCTGACTCAGCCCTCCACCCCTTGAATGCAGCTGTAGGTGGTCAGCAGGGAAACACGGAATCTTGTGTGCAGGGCGAGTATTACTGGTGAAGGCAGGTCAGAGGCTGGGTAGGAAAGAAGATAGCTGGCTTCTAGAAGTTTCTTGAGCCCATAGCCATCATCTTCAGATAGACAGAAAGCCTAAATTTGCTTTCTTTTCCCTTTTTACTATGAAAATTTACAAATACATTGGTATCTCAGTACTGGTCGTTAATTTGTCCTGGAACTCATGACGAGTGCCGAAATCGACACGTACCAAACATGGAAACCTTTTCTCTTGTGGGACTGCGTTGTGACTCATACAAGTTCTAGCAAGTGGCACAAGTCCCGAGCAGGTACTGAGTGATGAAATATTTTTTTTCTCATCAAAATTCCAAGGAAACAGGACTTGATGAGTTCTGAAGCTGATGAGTACCGAGGTATGACTGTATACAGAAAAGTAGTTTGCTAAATTTACTTCATCAGTTTTGGTTTCTTCTTTTGCTCAAGTATGTAAACTATAGACAACATAACATTTGTTGTCTAAATAATGTTATGCTAGTCAGTCTTGAAGATGACTCAACACTCCATGCTTCTGGGAATCCACACCCTTCCCATGCTGTACAAGGGTTAATCTGTGTTGCCAGTAGAATCCAGAAATAGAGATGGTATATTTCTTCTGGTATTAGGTTATAAAAGACACTGTGGCTTCCATCTTACATGCCTCTTATCGCTTTCTCTGGGGGAAGTCACCTACAGTGTCATGAATAAGACCCTGAAGGCCCACGTTGCAGAGAAAGCCTCTCACTACGGCCATGAGTTTGGGCTGTCATAGACAGATTCTCCAGCCCCAGGCAGGTGTCACATGACTGCCTAGCCCTCTGAAGTGTAATCTTGGTGGTAATCTCCTGAGACTCGGAGCCAGAAGCGTCTGGCTGAATCCTTCTATTTCCTGACCCTAAGGAACTGTGCAAGATAATAATTTTTATTGTTGTAAGCCATTAAATTTTGGGCTCTGTTGTTACACAGCAAGAAATAGTTAATAACCATTTTGATACCTGCAAGTGGGGTGCTCTGGGACAAAAACCCTAATATGTAGGGATGGCAGGGGCTCCCCGGAGAGGGTGAGTGAAAGCCTGAAGTGCCTTGAAGAAAACGTTAGCAACAGAGTCAATGTCTTTAAAGAGTCAGGTAAGAGTTGTGCCGGAAAGTGAGGCAGATGCTATTAAGAACTAAAGGAAGGGCCAGCCCAGGCACATAAACAGGTTGCAAGCCAGGTCTCCAGCCAGGTCCATGGCTGAAAGCAGGTGAAAGGCAACCATACATCGATGCTTCTCTCCCTCTCTGCCTCTCTCCGTTCCTCTCTCTAAAAATAATAAATAAAATCTTTTTTTAATTAAAAATAAAAACTAATAATAATTTAAGAAGTACTAAGGGGAGGGGATCCTGGTAACACGGTTTCCTGAAGTTATGGGGACAGAGAAAACACATCTAATGAACCTGTGATCTGGTCAAGATTTTGAGCCTGAGAGTTGAAAATGCTGCCTACCTTCTTCAAATTGCTACAGAAGAGAGAAAAAAGAAAGGGATGAATGCTAAGCAGAAAGGAGCTATGCCTGCGATGCCTTTGGAAATTCTCAGCCTTTCCAGATGGCAAATCATGCAAGAATGAAGGGATGGCTTCCAAGCAAGGATCAAATGCAGGGCTTAGCAAGAAAAACTGTGAACCACAGATAAACCTTACTGGGCCTATAAAAGCATGTTTAAAAGATTCAGAAAGCTATAATGTAGCACTGCAGAGTACGCTTCAGTTAGACCAAAAGGGACTCTAGAGAGGTCGGAAGTGTGCCTCCGTGCCATGGTGTGAACGTTCGTGTTCCTCCAAATCCATATGTTGAATCCTCATCCCCAGGGTGGTGGTTTCAGGAGCTGGGGACTTTGGGAGGTGATTAAGTCATGAGGATGGGGCCCCTCTGAATGGGATTAGAGTTCTTATTAAAGAAACCCCACAGGGCTCCCTCCCCCTTCCCACCATGTGAGGGTATAAGAAGTCTGCAGCCCAGAAAGGGGCCCTCACCTAGTCTGGCACCTTGGTCCCAGACCTCCAGCCTCCGAAGCTGTGAGAAAGCAAGTTCTGTTGTTCAGAACAGAACTGTTACAGCAGCCCAAATGGGCTCAGACCCTCACAGACCCTCTCAATCGAAGGATACTGCTCCTAGAAAGCTTAGTTTTCCTATCCCTCACCTGTCCGCAGTAGCTCTCCATGGAGAAGCTCCTCCCAAAAAGAATTGTCAGTGTTGCCTTGTCTAACGGAGCAGATCCCAATGAGATTCACAGAAAATTCTTAAAGATTTTAAGAGAGTTATATGTACAGGATTATCACCAGCTTGGACTGAAAGGGACAGAGATGATGCCAAATAAAAAGAGGCTTTCAGACCCTCAAAACTCTACTGACAGGAAGCAGACTGAGAATATTGATCAGAGGCAGACACATGATACCTTAGATGAAAAAGGACAGGTGACTCACAGGGAAGAACCAAGAGCCCAGAGAGCAGAGTCTGGAACCTTGGAGTGTAGTGCTCAAGCCTCGAGACAGAATTAAGGAATTCACATTTCCTGGCTAGAACGTAGAGTCCATGTGGACAACCAACTTCTTTATTGGGCTCTTTGCCTCCCTTTTTGAGCAGGAGTGTCTAGAGTGATTATTCTATGTCTGTCTCAGATGTTCAGTAGGGGAGGATGTCATGTACTGAATGTTTGTATTGCCTCAAAATTTGAAAGATGAAACCCTACCCTCCGAGGTAATAAGATTTGGAGATGGATCCTTTAGAGGTAATTAGGTTTTAGGTGAGACCATGAAAGCGAGGTCTTCGTGATGGGACCCGGACGTTTATAAGGAGAGATCAGAGAACCAGCTGTCTCTTGGCCATGTCAAAATACATCTAATAAGGTCCTGGCTGGTGGCACAATGGATAAGGCACTGGCCTGTGAACCCAAAGGTCACTGGTTCAATTCCCAGCCAGGGCACGTAACCAGGTTGCAGCCAAGTCTGTAGTTGGAGGCAGGTGAAAGGCAACCGTACATTGATGCCTCTCTCCCTCTCTGCCTCTCTCCCTTTCCCTCTCTCTAAAAATAAAAAATAAAATCTTTTAAATTAAAAAAAAACTACATCTAATAGGCATCCATCTCCAAATAGGAAGAGGATGCTCACCAGAACTTGACCATACTGGTACCCAGACCTTGGACTTCCAGCCTCCAGCACTGTGAGAAGTAGGTGTCTTTTGTGTAAGCCATCAAGTCTATGGTATTTTATTACAGCAGCACAAGCTGACTAATAATACAGAGGGGATGGTGGGAGGCAGGTAACTTGTCAAGAAGAACTGTACTGAAGGAACCGTATTTAAGGAAATATAATCACACGGGGACCTCATTTATATGATGAGATTCTGGACATTGAGCAGATGCTACTAGAGGATGAGCCTTCTGGGGACTCTGGAAGAGTCTATTTTGCACGTGGGGAGGACGTAAGTCTCTGGTGGACGGTGGTAGCTGCAAGTTGGCTCACGTTGACTCCCATCTCCTGGTACGCACACCCTGCGTAGTCCTTTCCCACAATTTCATCGTGGTTAGTCTGTGTGACTAATAGCATACAAAGGAAGTGATGGTATTAACTCCTTGTATGAACTTGTTTTTCTAAGTGTGGCTTCTAAGTCAGCAAAGAATGGAGGCTTCTTTCCAGCAGTCAAGTGTCCGGCAACCTTGGACGCAGAGCCTCCAGCAGCAGTCAGGGTCCAGGTGACCGCACCTTTGGCCACATCAGGACAGGAATCTCCTGAGAGATCTGGACCCAGAACCACCCAGCTAAGCCATTCCCAGATTCCTGGCTCTCGGAAATTGTATATAATCCTAAAAAGTTTTTAAGCCAGTGCATGTATCTACGATGCAATTCTCACGCTTTGACAGCGGGGGTCTTATCGACAACGAGGGACTGTCCCTCCCAGGGCGAGGCAATCCCAGAGAGGTAGCACGTGCTTTCATAGGCCTGCCCACTGATCCAGAGCCCACACCCCACCTGGCTGCTGCACCTGACTCTCGCAGGGCTCTCCCCCTCTGGGCCCCTGAGTGCCTGCAGTAACCCCCCGGGGCCAGGGAGCAGACACCTAGAGACAGCCCCTCTGCTCCAGACACGCTGAAATTATTCACACCAGCCAACCCTAAACCTGCCTCACCTGCCCCACCTGTTCCGCCCTGTGAAAACCACATTAAAACCTCTTGCCTACATTTTCCCCTCTTTCTGCCTCTGCACTGACCCTGGCCTCCCTTACACCCTACCTGCAGCAAGGCGTGCCCCCTTTTCCCGGGATGTGTGAGCACAATAATACACTGTCTTGTTAATGGCAGGCATCTCCTGAACTGTTGAACTTGCCGCACCTCAATAATAAAAGAGCCCATATTTAAAATGCTACAGTGAGTTGGGGTAATTTGTTACAGAACACTAGATAACATACACATATATACTCACATATTTCCTTCAGGCCACAATGCCATCTTCACATGTAACAACAGTAACAATAGTTTCTTTTTTCTCAGAGAGAGAGAGCAACATCAATGTATGGTTGCCTTTGACCTGACTCCAGCTACGGACCTGGCTGGAGACCTGGCTTGCAACCTGGTTATGTGCCCTGGCTGGGGAATCAAACCAGTGACCTTTGGGTTCACAGGGTGGTGCCTTATCCACTGTGCCATCAGCCAGGGCCACTGTGCTACCAGCCAGGGCAACAATAATTTCTTAATAGCATCTAAAAGTAAACCACCTTATACATGTTTGTCATCTCTTTTGTAAGGGCCACATATTGTATTTGATGTCAAGTTTTTCAAGTCTTTTTTCACAGTAGAATTTTTAAAAAGACAATACCTGAGTCTACCATAAATATAAAGGAGCTAGGTATCAAATATTTCATTAACTCATGAATGAGAGAAGCAGCAGGGTGGCTAAGGTGGTTAAAAGAAACTTTTTAAAAGAGATTTTATTTATTAATTTTTAAATAGGGGGAAGGAAGGAGAAAGAGGGAAAGAAACATCAATGTGTGATTGCCTGTCTCAAACCCCCAACTGGGGGCCTGACCCACAACCCAGGCATGTGCTCTGACTGGGAATCAAACTGATGACCACTGGTTGGCAGGCCATTGAACCACACCAGCCAGGACAAAGCTTTGAGTATACGTAGACATTGGAAAATAACTGTTAAGTTAGATTAAAAAAAAAACAAAACTGGTTTATAACCTCTAAGACATTGAAACTGATCATTGTGTTTTTGATTTTTGCTACCAGACAGAAATCATTTGTATCTCTACCAGACAAAATTAATCTCAATTGCCATAAAAACTATTTGCACAGCTCTGGCTGATGTGGCTCAGAAAGTCCCACATTCTGATTTGATTTGCTTGCTTCTCTCTGGTAGACTTTAATCAAATGTGATTTTAAATCAATATGTCATTGCTAAAAATAACACCGCATTATTAAATGGATGAAATGGTCTTGCGTCAATACAATTTATTAAATCATGATGGGATGTTGAAATAATGTTTTATTAATTTATGCATTTTCATCATTAACTGTAAATTTGAATACGTAAGGTTTCCTTTGGGTAATCTCAAATAAAGGGTGTGTGGCCTTGCTTTTAAAGGCATGATCCTGACACGTTTATTCGATTGCTCACCTCGGACACAATCCTCCCCTCCTGTTCCTCCAGGAGTCCTTCAGCATCTAGCACAAGTTTCCTGGTGGTTTTCTTTCAAGCCCCAGGCTGGACATTTGAGGGGCTCTCCTCGTCCACCTCTATAGCTCACCCTTCTTTCCCCTCTGACGGTCATGGAGGGTCCTGGAAGTTCTGATTTATAAAGTACATTGTCTTTTCTTCTGCACACCAATTTCTGCCTTGTCCTGCTTCTCCGTGTCTTCAATGGCTTACCTGTGGCTTTGTCCCCTGATTTGGCAGAGGAATCCTTGCAAACACCCCCAGGAATGTTTACATGCTTCTTGTTACATTTACTTAGAAGTAGAGGTTTTCATTTTCCTTAGGGGCAAGCCAGGGATGATAACCTGATTCCTCAGCCTCGAATTTGAGCTTTCACCCTGAATTTAACCACAAATTATCCTAATATATTTATCTACTTTTTATTTTGAAAGTATGAAGAAGTTAAGAATTAGTGCAATGAACACATGAACACTTCCCACTGAAATTCAAGTGTTGTTATTTTGCCTCATTTACTTTATTTCTTTCATTTTTTTTTTTCTCTGACCTGTTTGAAAATAAGTTGTGACCATTATGACATTTTACTACTTGGTTACATCTGTCTGCATCCTGTAAGGAATAGGGACCTTTTTCTACATCATCACAATGCCACTGTCACACCTATAAAAATTATCAATAAGTTACCCAATATTTATTTCATATTCAGGTTTCCTCAATTGTCACCGAAATGACTTTTATGGCTTAAAAAAATCTGGGATTCCATCAGGATTCACACATTGCTTTGGTTCCTTTATCTCTTTTAACCTAAAATAACCCCAAGGTGATTTCGAAGTTGTGTCCACAAATTCTTTGATTTTACCTATGTAAAAGATGGAATTTCCCCTTGAATGTGGACTTTGCTTAGTGACTCATTTCTAATAAACAGAATGTGGCAGAAGTGACAGTTTGTACCTTCTGAGGCTAGGTCTTATAAGGCAGGGGTCCAGTCTGTGGCTAGGAACCTGGCCACACAGCAGGAGGGCAGGGGAGGGGACTTAGAAGCTTTGTCCAACTCCCGGTCCAGCTCCCCATCCCACCGGACTTCCATCCCCTCACCCCCATCCAAGGGAAAACTGTCTTCCACCAAACTGGTCTCTGGTTCCAGAAAGGTTGGGGACTGCTGATGTAAGGCACTGTGGCTTTCTCCTTGCTTTCTCTTGGACCACTCTGTGAGATATTGTTTGCTGTTACTTCAGAGCTGTTTTGAGGCAATTTGATACTCAGTAACAGGCAATTGCTCTACCACGCCCCTATTTCCTATGAACTGGAAGGTAAGTTGAAAGGCTTGATGAGGTTCAGTTAGCATTTTTGGCAAGAGTCTTTATAGGTTGTGATAAGAAGTTCATGTTCTAGTACATCAGGAGGCACGTGATGTTAGCTGTCTCGCTAGAAGTGTTAATTAAGTGTGATTACTTGATTCCATTACTCAAAATCACTTTCATCATTCTACCATGTGGTAATTATTGTTCAAAAATCTCTCCCACCCATCCAACCTCCCTAAGAGGTGTGTATTTCCCCATTCCACAGATTCTTTTTTTTTTTTTTTAAAGACTTTATTTATTTTTAGAGAGGGGGTAAGGGAGAGAGGCAGAGAGGGAGAGAGACATCAATGTATGGTTGCCTTTCATCTGCCCCCAGCTACGGACCTGGCTGGAGACCTGGCTGTGTCCTGGCTGGGTATTGAACCAGTGACCTTTGGGTTCACAGGCCGGTTCCTTATCCACTGTGCAACCAACCAGGGCCCCCACAGAGTCTGAACTCAACCATGTGACTTGCTTTGGCCAATAGGATGTTAGCACACGTGATGTAAGAAAAGGCCTGATGCATGCTTGCTTGCAAGTTCAGAGCCCTCCTATGTTTCTTTAATCACCACAAGAAAAGCTTCTTCTTCTTCTTCTTTTTTTTTTTAAGAATAATAGATTTAATAGAACTAAGCATACAAAACGTAATGATAAAGCTTCAGATTTCACATTACAACTCAAAGACACTACCACATTAAAGATCCACAATTATATGAAAAGAATATTATAATTACTGTCTTCCAGCTATATATTTGTGTGAAGCCACATTTCTTGAACATAATTTGCCTGGAACAACATATTGATGGAGATTGCAAGCAGAAGCCACTATGAGAACCCACCTGTATTCTATTAGTCCAGACATTAAAGAAATTGCAAACATGTAAAACAATGCCACTCTTCTAACTGAATTCCTTTGTGTTTAAAAACATAGTTATTTAAAATATATTACATACATAATGGGTATATTACTATTTTAAATAATTAAATTCATTTCTTTAGATTTACCAGCTTTAATTAGGCAGTAAATATAAATAGATATAGGCCACAAAACAAGTATTTTGGAGTCTTTAGTGATTTCTGAGAACATAAAGCATTGACATAAAAGTATTGAGAACCCCTGTGTATTATGTATAGTCTTTTTAAAAATTTATTTAAGTTCTTATTTTTTAAAGATTTTATTTATTATTTTTAGAGAGAGGAGAAGGGAGGGAGGCAGAGAGGGAGAGAGACATCAATGTATGGTTGCCTTTCACCTGCCTCCAGCTGGCTGGAGACCTGGCTTACAACCTGGTTATGTGCCCTGGCTGGGAATTGAACCGGCAACCTTTGGGTTGGCAGGCTGGTTCCTTATCCACTGTGCCACCAGCCAGGGAAGAAAAGCTTCTTTAAACCTAAACCTGAGCCCCCTCAATAGTTATCTATAAAAGAAAGAAGGTTCATCAACCAAGCCCAGCCTAGATCAATCAGCTGGCCTATAGATCTGTTAAAATAACTGCTGTTTTCAGGTGCCTCATTTTGGGTTTTCTTTTCCTTTCTTCTTTTTAGGCAACATTTTTATTTGGGGTGGGGGAGCACCAACTAACTGATGCACAATTCCTGGTCAGGGCACATCCCCCGGCTGCAGGGCACATTCCCCATCAAGGTGCCCCTCTCTCTCTCTGTCTCTCTCTCTCTCAGCATATCCTTGGGGGAGGGTAAAATTAAATTAAATTTTAAAATAAAAATAAAATGTGCAACTAATAGTTAACTTTGACTTGCAATTTAAGGATGAAGTCTTACTGAGTTTTTACTATGTTGGAACAATGAAAAGAACTTAAGTTTTGCGTGCTTGGTAAATTTAATTTATTAGATTTCCTATAATTACCTAGTATTCAGGGATGTTTTTTGTTGTTAATTCAGTTGACAAAAATACTTTAAAAAGAAAATCAGTTACAGTCCTGTAAATGCAGTAAAAAATATCTGAATATGGTTAATTAAGTTAGTAAATGGAACCAAGTATCATCCAAAAACATCTTAAAACTGGTGCCTCAGATTGGCTAGATATATAAAAAGAAAAATGAGATCTGTAATGTCAGTTTTAATAACCAATAAAAGAATAAGATTCAGGATTTGTGCTTTCACATATTGAAAATTAAAACATAAAGACAAAATAAATCCCTGACAGTATTTTCTATACCCAAAACTACTCTCAAGGATGCCAAAAAAATCAACAAATCCATGCCATACTTTGTACATTTCCAGCTGCCAATATATTGAGTACTTCCTACGGTCAAACAAAAGAATGCATCAAATTAAAACAAAAATTTATTTTTATCTGTCCTTAGATCATGTGTAAAATTGACCTGCTTCAAACTACCACTTTACTATCTTTGTATCTATTAGATGGATTTGATCTTACTTTGTCTTGAGTTGTCATAATTTGAGGGGGCATATTAAGTCATGGTAGTTATTTTATAAAAGATATTTATTTATCTAATAAAAGTGATAATGCAAAGGAAATGGTCATTTAACCCCGTCCCCAAAACTACTAGAATAAACACTTTAAATAAATATCAAAGTATCATAAACTAGGGTTTAATATTTCTGCTGATGAAGTAGTTTTTTAAATAAATAGCATTACAGTTTTAGGAATTAAAATGAGACATACACAGTAGCTCTATTCATAATTGCCCCAAACTGGAAACAACCCAAACATCTTTCAATGGGTAAATGGATAAACAAATAGTAATACATTCATACAATGTAATACTACTCAGATATAAAGAGGAGCAAATTACTTATATGCCTGAAAACATGGATGGGTGAGTGAAAGGAGCCGGTCTCAAAAAGATGCATACTACATGATTCCATTTACATGACCTTCGGGAAAGGCAAAACTGTACAAAAAGAGAACAGACCAGAGGATTCCAGGGGCTAGGGGCTGATAGCAGATTTCACAACACAAGGACAAATGAGGGGGGTTTTAGGGGGTGGAAAGATTCTTGAACCTGATTGTGATTGTATATGCACACATTTCTATGTATGTTAAAACACACAGAGCTGTGTGCCAACAAACAAACAAAAAACTTTACAGTATGGAAAATAATTTGAAATATATAAAGAGACAAATATCAAGTGTCTAAAGAGTAATTTCTTTTTAAAATTTATTTATTTCCATTACCATGTAATCCCCTTACGCCCCCCTCCCCATTTCCTGCAATGCTGGACAGTAATTTCTCTTTTTTTTTTTTTAAGTATATTTCATTGGTTATGCTGTTAACAGTTGTCCCAAATTCTTTTCCCTTTGCTCCCCTCCACCCAACCCCCCTGTTTCCTCCTGCAGTCCCACTCCCACCTTAGTTCATGTCTGTGGATTATGCATATAATTTCTCTGATTTCACCCTTTCCTCTATTATTCTTAACTTCTCCCTGCCAATCTTGTACCCACCAATTATGTTTCCTAATTCCTGCACCATTTTCCCCATTTCACCTCCTTCCCCTTCCCAGCTGATAACCCTCCCAATGATTCCCATACCTATGTTTCTGATCCTATTTGGGTTGTTTAGTTTGTTTTTGTTTTTATCTTTTAAGATTCTATTGTTGATAGTTGTGAGTCTGTTGTCATTTTAATGTTCATAGTTTTGATCTTCCCTCTCTCTTAAGCAAGTCCCTTTAATATTTCATATAATAATGGCTTGATGATGATGACCTTCTTTAGTTTTATCTTGTCTGGGAAGAACTTTACCTGCCCTTCCATTCTAAATGATAGTTTTGCTGGCTAGAGTAATCTTGGTTGTAGGTCCTTGCTTTTCACTACTTTGAATACTTTTTGCTAGTCCTTTCTTGCCTGCCAAGTTTCTTTTAAAAAGTAAGTTATAATCTTATAGGAGTCCCTTTGTAGATAACTCTTTTCTCTTGCTGCTTTTAAGATTATCCCTTTATCTTTAATCTTTGGCATTTTGATTATGATGTGTCTTGGTGTGGTCTAATTTGGGTTTAGCTTGTTCGGGACTCTGGGTACTTTCTGGACTTATATGTCTATTTACTTCCCCAAATTTGAGAAGTTTTCCTTTATTATTTTTTCACACAAGTTTTCAATTTCTTGCTCTTTCTCTTCTTCTTCTGGCACCCCTATGATTCAAAGGTCAACACGTTTAAAGTCATCCCAGAAGTTCCTAAGCCTCTCCTCATTTTTTTCGATTCTTGTTTCCATTTTCTGCACTGGTTGACTGTTTATTTCTTCCTTATGTTCCAAATTGTTGATTTAAACCCTGATTTTCTTTTCTATGCCATTGGTGTTGTGTGTATTTTCCTTCATTTCACTTGAACCCTGATTTTCTTTTCTTTGCCATTGGTCTTGTGTGTATTTTCCTTCATTTCACTTAGCCTAGCCTTCACTTCTTCCCTTCTGTGTTTGCCATATTTTTTTTTAAATATTTTATTTAATTATTTTTAGAAAGAGGGGAAGAGAGAGGCAGAGAGGGAGAGAGATATCAATGTATGGTTGCTTTTCACCTGCCTCCAGCCACAGACCTGACTGGAGACCTGTTTTGCAACCTTGTTATGTGCCCTGGCAGGGAAATCGAACCTGTGACCTTTGGGTTCACAGGCCGGTGCCTTATCCACTGTGCTACCAGCCAGGGCTCTGTGTTTGCCATATTTAAGCATGTCTTCAAGTCTGTGATCATCTCTATCATTATGTCTGTCAGGCTGGCTATTTCTTCATTGCTTAGTTCACCCAGTGGGATCTTGATTTGTTCCCTTTTAGTTCTCTGTCTCCTCATCTTCACAGGCTTCTGTGTTTGCCTTTGTGTTTTAGGTAAAGCCGTCATACCTGTTATGTTTTAGGGGCCAAGCCTTATGTATTGGTTGTTTCACCAAATGTGGTGCTCTTTGTGGGGAGGGGCTGAGAGGGAACAATGCTGCTTGCTCAGCACTTACCCCCTTTCCAGGCACTTGTCCTGCTTCCCGTGTGGAACTAGCTCCACTCTAGCTGTTGCCCCGGCCATGGTTCCTAGAGTGAGTTGGTCTGTGGATTTTCCAGGACCATGGGGGCCCCTAAACAAGCAGACTCTGCTGAAAGACTGGTAGTTTCTTCCTCTGCTTCAATGCCCACTGGTTTTCACAAGCAGAAGCAATATGGCTTTATCTCCCCCCCAGCTTTGGAACCAGGAGCTGCGCGGTCTGGTCCAGTGCTGGGAGCACTCAATAGGTGTCCCTATTGTGACTGCCCTTCCCGATGGTCAGCTCTAGTTGTCAACTGCACCTGCCCCACCGCCAAACCACACTGCCAAATCACTCTGCCAAACCGCGTCCTCTCTGTCTCGGCTCCGCCTCTCCTACCCGGTCTGGATGAGTATTTCTTATTTATATATTTTGTTTGTTGGACTTCCATACAGCTGAATATTCTGGGATTTCTGGTTGTCTTCAGTTTTTAGGTAGATGTGCTTGTTTCTGGTTGCAGGGGGAGCTACAGCGCGTCTATCTACATCTCCATCCTGGATTTCCCCCAGCTGGACAGTAATTTCTTTACTAATTCTTTTTCTCTAGGGAGCTGTTGCTCAGTATTCTGGTGAGTAGATGAATAAGTTCTGTTATCAGCTCCTTAATTTTAAGAGGTCCCATAAAAGGAGTATTGGCCAGTCATGTTTTTTTGTTTTGTTTTGTTTCCCTTTTTTTCAATAAAAGAACAAAGAGATCATTTCTGAAATCCTGATGTTAGAAAATAAGTTTTAATTTAAATTCCCAAGAGAATGAAAGGCCATGGAGTCAGGGTGAGAGCATGTGGTAAGAGCTTCTGGACAGGCAGTGTTAGCCCTGAAAGGGTGCAGAAAGGAAAACAATTTTGTTCATTCAAAGCCAAATGTAAAGAGGACAGATATAAACTCCTTTGAGTTAGAAGCAAGCAAAGCCACCAATAAGGACAAAATGAGAAACAATCAATGAACTCATTTATCAAATTTTCTTTCTCCCTAAGTAGCTCTTAGGCAGAATAATAAAACACCTCAGTTTTTTAAGTGGGTAATCATGATTATACTTTGGCATTCAACTCTAAATTCACAGACTTTCTTGAACAACTCTGCTTTGTTTCAAAGGGGAAAACACTAACTTAGCTGTTCTGAAAAATGGGAAAATGTCTCATTTGTTTTTAGAAGTGAGGTCAGTTTTTCTGGAAAGAGACTCCATTCTGTCACCATTTAGGGTACTATTTGTATTAATTATCTATTGCTGCATAACAAATATCCCTAAAATTTAGTGGCTTAAAGCAACAATTCTTTATTCTCAAGTTTCTGCGGATCTCCCCTGTTCAGAGACCCTGTGGAAATGCTGAGGCTGAAAGGTCTGAGATGGCTTCATTTACATGTCTGGAGCCTTAGCCTGGCTGTCTGCTGGGCTTCTCTCTCCCTGTGGTCTCTGGGTATCCCAAGAGATTAAAAGTGGAATTTGTGATAGCTCTTAAGGCCTAAACTCAGAGGTTGTGAAATGTTACTTCTGCTGTCTTCTTTGGCCAAGCCTCAAGGAGTAGAGAAATAGGTTGAACCTCTTAATTTAGAGAGGAGCAGCAAAATCATATTGCAAGGAATCAAGGATGTAGGGACACCGTTTGTTGAGAGGGGTGTGACAGCAGCAATACACCCCACTATTATTAATGATGTTTAAATATTAATTAAGTAGGCTTTTGGCTCTGAAATGGTAAACAAAATAAAATTAGGCTAAAGATATATTTTGGGCTCTGGCCAGTGGCTCAGTTGGTTGGAGCATTGTCCGATATGTACACCCAAAATTTGCTGGTTTGATTCTTAGTCAGACCCTGTGGTTTTTATGGGGGTTTTAGCCATCAATGAAAAGAAAAGTATATGGAATCCATCAGCTATTTTTAAATGCACTGTTATGATCTAATTGTATGTCAACTCCTTCTGGTTTCTTGATGTCTGAACATTTCACAATGTTGTAGAATTGTGCAAGAATCCAATTCCCAAGAGGATGTAGGCAGGCCTGAACATAAATGCCCACCAATCCTGGAAAGCTGGCAGGCTCCTGGAGCAGAAGGCACAAAGGCCAGGATAATGCTGTGCACACAGCTCAGACTTGGCCCTCTGCCACCACAGACAGCCACACCTGCCACACTCCAGCCATAAAGAAGGATGCTCAACCCTGGCTGATAGCACAGTGGATAAGGCACCGGCCTGCAAACTCAAAGGTCGCAGGTTCGATTCCCCAGCCAGGGCACATAACCAGGTTGCAAACCCGGTCTCCAGTCAGGTCTGTGGCTAGAGACAGGTGAAACGCAACCATACATTGATGTCTCTCTCCCTCTCCGCCTCTCCCCCTTCCCCTCTTTCTAAAAATAATGAAATAAAATCATAAAAAAAAAAAAAAAAAGAAGGATGCTCAGATGGGGGACCAGAGCTATGCAGAACATCTGCAATCTGGGCTCATTCCAAGAACTCCCTGGGAAGAAGGTGTCTATAGGTTCAAGTCCAAACTTCCCAGCATGGAAGTCAGGCCTCGGTTTACTCTCCTGAGCCTGTCTCTCTCACTCCCGTCCTCTTTGCACCACTGCCAAGTACACCAAGCCTTCTCCCACAGCTGGGCTTTACCTCCCACTGCTCCCTGCTCCTTTCTGCTGCACAGTCTCTTGGAGGTGGAGGTAAATATTTTTTCAGCTGTAAAGCTGTGCTCCTCCTCCCACCCCAACCAGCCACCAAGGGCTGTTCCTGTATGCAAAGCCTCTGGAAGGGATTCCAGCTAGCAGCTGGGGTGCTTGTCTCCCTTCTCACTGGGAGGAGGGTGTCCTCATTGGATCCAGCCCTCCCTGAGCCTATTCCTCGCAATGTAGTGAACAGTTTCTCTCATAAGTCTCCACGTAGCAGGCTTTCTGCATAGAACAGTCGTCATCAATCCCTGGGTTGCAGATCCACTCAATTGCTTTTTGAACTGGCCCTACCCCCATCTTTCCAAAATATCTAAACTTAGGTCTTTGTTGGTTCCTTCAAATGTTAGGCTTCAAGTTACTATATAACCCAGCCATTCTACTCCCAGGTAGAATTGAAAGAGAATTGAAAACACATGTCCACGCAAATATTTTTGCATGAATGCTCATAGTTGCATTATTCGTAATAACCAAAGAGTGGAAACAATCCAGCTGTCTATCAACTAATAAATGGAGAAATAAAAGATACTCTATTCATACAATGGAATATTATTCATGATAAAGGAGGAATAAAGTAGTGATACATGGAATAACATATATGAACTGTGAAAACATTCTGCCAGGTAAAAGGAGGCAGTCACAAAATAATCACATACAATTTCATTTAATGGTTGCCAGGGGCTGATGGGAGAGGAGGAAAAGGGAAATGGCAGGTAATGGGTTGGGGCTCATTTTTACAGAGAGCAAACGTTCTGAAATTCACTGTGATGATTGCACACCCCTGTGAATATAGTCCACTAACCCATTGAATTATATAGTAAGTGGACGATGGGAATGATAGGTGAGTTACAGCTTAATAGAAAGGTTGAAAATCAATGTATTTTGGGCACTGTCAAGGGAAATCCAGGCCTTAGAGGCGGGTATGTTGTATATCACTTCTGTTTCAAGCACTAAGAAAATTGCCTTGGAAACCGCGTCTGGCGGCACTTGACCCCTGTCCTCTTTTCTTCAAGCCTCCATTTCCCTTTCCTCTTCTTTCAAACGGGGTGGGGTGGAGTTTTCAGAGCCTCTAGAGCTGGTGAGGATCCCCTTGCCCCCACAGGCAAGGGAAGGCTGCCTTGGAGGCAGCGCACGCCATGACTGCGGTGGTCCCCACCCCGCCCCCGCCCCCACCCTGCTAGACAAGGGGTGGGCTGGCACACTACCCAGCTCCCACGGGCTGCTGTCCCGGAAAGCGTGGCACTTGACACTAGTGGTACTCTTTGGGTCAGCGCGCCCCAGGAGCCCCGGGAGATCATGAATCCACAGCCCAACCTCCAGCCCAGAGAGGGCGTTCCAGAGGACATGGGTGGCGGCCACCAGCCTGCTCCGCCACTGGGCACCTGATGCTTAGATCCCATTCCTCAAGCGTCTGCGCCGACCTCATACAGCAGGGTAGGCGGGAGGGGACCGGTAGGAAGAAAGGGGAACAGCAGGCGACTCGGGGCACCAAAATGGGCGGGGGCCCTTGGGTGGACGTGCTGTTTCCTAAGGCCCTCCCCAGGCAGGGACGAAGGAGGAGGGAAAGAGAAACCAGGAGCGCTAATAGGAGGGGCTGAGTCAGCGGAATCCGTGGGACTCCCGCTGCAAGTCTTGGGTCACAATCAAAGGGACGGCGGGGGGCGGGAGGCTTGTAAAACGGCAATGTTGTTGTAAGGAAGAAAAGCAAATAAAAGTGTCCGGGTAGCAGGGGTTCGAGAGATTACGGAGAAAGCAGAAACGGGGGTGGGGGCTCAGAGCTAGTGTGGGAGGCAGGGGCACGGCAGGATCACGAGGGACCCGGCCCGCGGGGAGAATCCAGTGGCCCGGGCAAGAGGGGCGCGCCAGCAAGCGGAGGAGGCGCGAAGCACAGCAGAACATGCTTGCGGGCGGGTTCAACACCCTCCCCGTGTGCTTGTGATCCACCTACTCGAATGGAAACCAGGGCCCAGGTGTCCCATTGTGTCCTAGTTTTGCCTCTGAAAATCATGCCAGCTGCAGGAATCGCAGAGGGAGGCAAAGGGGCGCCTTGCCCCTTTGCCCTGTCCGGGGCCATTCACCAGGGCTTCCTTGGGTCACCTTGTCACAAGTTGCTCCCTCTGTGGTCCTCTAACCGAAGTGGCAGGGATGCTTCAAAAGCTGGTGGCAGATGCCGGCTGGAGTTGCAGGGGTAAGCAAGAAGCCAGATCTCCTTTCTTATCACTTTTTTTTTTTGTAGCCAAAATCATTTATTATTTATTATTTAACAATATACAAAATACATTGTGATAGATTAATGACCCCCCAAAGATGTCCACCTCGTAATTCCCAGCATCTACAAATATATTATCTGGCAAAAAAAAAAAAAAAAAAAAAGGAAGAGGAGGGTTAGGCATGTTGTGTGTATAGCCGGAGGGAACAATAAGGGGGATCCCCACGCCTGTAATCATGGGTGAACTAAGTCAGATGCAAAAGGTCCCTACTGTTTGATTGCATGAAGTTCCAAAGCAGAACAATTGATGGTGATGGAAATCACATACATGTCCTTGGGGATTAGGTATTGAGCGAGAAGGGCAGGGGAGAAACGTGTGCAGTCCTGGGCGTTCTTACAACGGTGTGCACTTTTTACAGCATGTATTAATCCTACATTTGAAAAGGTTTAGGCCGCCCCCACCCCCAACTCAGCGCGCTGCAGCACTGAGTTGGCGACCACTTTAATAGGGCTTTCACACAGATTCAATAGAGATTCGATTTACGTTGTTTGTTGTTTGGTTGCTAAGCAACACACTCGAAGCTGCACTACCAAGTGATACCAACCATTAGCGGTCGACGTGAGGGATGTGCTAAGCCTAGGATCCAAGAGCAATTGACGTGGACAACCCCCCGCCCCAGCTCCGTTCTGCTCTGGAGGGGTGGGGGTGGAGGTAGGAGGAGGTAGGAGTCGGGGTTGCGCAGCAGGGACCTACCGCCTGCGCGGCCTCTCCCTGCTGTGGGCTGGCTGCAGTGAGCCACTCTTCCAGCCGCCCGCCTGCTTCTTCTATCCCTATGGCAACTGCTCCCCAGTACCCGGGCTAAAATGAGGCTCCGTGGGTGTCACGGCAGTGATTGGAGATCTCACCTGCTGTGGAATACAGTGTCCTGATGAGGAAATTGCTGAGTCACTGCAGGAAAAAGGCTGATACTTCTTGGGCAGGGTCATTCTGGTTGAATTGGGATAGACTTGAGGATGAGGGGCAGGCCTGAGGGTGGTGAAGCTCATCTGAAGGGCGGGGGTGGGCAGGGCACTACAGGAAGATTTAAGGACCAGTGAAAGCTAAAAGGATGTGGAAATAAATAAAGACCACCCAAAGGAGAAAAAACAAAGCCTGTTTACTCAGAATTTGCTTTACAAAAGGAGTTAGCCACCCTCTGGCGCTTGGCAGAGACTCAAAGGCCTGCAAAGGAGTGGGGGGATCTTCATAGTGGGAAAAGGACCCTTCTAATGTGCTGCTGATTGGTGGCTGTCGGCCTAGGGAAGGTGGAGACAGCTAAATAGAAGTGGAGGGGGTATCGTATGTGATTGCTTGGGAGAACACATTTGTCTTTTCCTGCTTGGTCCTAAATTGAAAACGGAGCCAAAAATTAAAGAAGTTGACAGTTATTAAGTTCTGACCATCCTGGGCCCATTTCTTCAGAGGTTGTGGTTTGGCTTTCTGGGCTGGGTGTGCAGACTGTGGGTCAAAGCTCTATTGTCATTCCTGGCCTGGCCATTGTTCATTTGCATATTCGGGCTCTCAGTGACTACCTGAAAGTTGTACAGGTCAAGGGAGTGGTCCCCATGGTCTCACTAACAAGGAAGTGAGGCACTGTGGAGTGTAGGGACACAGTTGTAAGGTCCCCAAACCCACCTACCCAGAAGTGGTGCTTGGAGCATCACAAGGAGGAAAGTTAGAGGGGTAGGTGAGGTTAAATACCCATCTAAACTCAGAAACACAAGAAGCACCTCTGATGGAGGCTTGGAGTTTCTCTTGTGAGCCTGGAGCCAGACACTGAGGGCAGCCACATGAGTGGTGTGGGAGCTGGGTAACTCACTGAACTTGAGTGTTTCCCTCCTCAGCTTCTACTCATCAGAGTGCTGAGAATTGAATGTGTTAATAAGCATCAGGTTCTTCAGATAATGGTTTGGACTCAGCTAGTGATCAGCCAATGTTAGCTATAGTATTTTAGAGCTTTGGAATAACTGCTTATGGTGGCACAGTGGGTAAGGTGCCAGCCCATGGACCCAAAGGTCTCTGGTTCATATTCCTAGTCAGTGTACATAACCAGGTTGCAAGCCAGGGCTCCAGCCAGGTCTGTAGCTGAAGGCAGGTGAAAGGCAACCATACATTGATGTTTTTCTTCCTCTCTGCCTCTCTCCCTTCCCCTCTCTCTGGAAATAATAAATAAAATCTTTAAAAAATAATAATAATAACTGCTTAATTTTTTTAATGAAAATATTGGTAGGATCAGTGTCAAATTGTGTTGCTATAACTATGAACTAAAGTGTCAGGAACCTGGATTCAGTCTGATGGAGAAGGCTGGTGTGAGTGGATTGAAGGAGCCAGCAGCAGAAATAGAACCCACATGGGAGCCCAAGAGTTGACAGGTAGTCCGGCCCAGGCTGCTTGCCCTCCCCAGAGGCAGAGGTGGAGGGGGTGGGCCAGTGGGGAGACCGGCAGCTCCTCTAGGACTGCGTTTGGGGTGAGGAAGGAGTAGTTCTCTAAAAGAGAGGGGATGGAAGACTTCACAAACAAAAATAACATGTATGTGTATTCATTGGCTGAACATTTGTGGTCCAGAAGGAGATTTAAACCTAAGAAAGCCAGAAATTACAGTTAGACTTTAAAGTTCCATGTAAGCAACCAGAACGGTTATAATTACAACATGGTGTTCCACAAGAGAGGTAGTAAAAAAGATTCTTTCTCAGTAAAATTAGGCAGTAGTCCCTAATTCAATGCTAACTTTCTTTGGGGACGAAAATCAAGTTTTTCACTTGCCTGACCTGCTTATATTCCAGGCCTAAGGCAGCATATTCAGCAGAAGAAGCTTTTAGTAAGTGTCTAATGATAATGAAGATATGCAAGAGGATAACAAAAAATTCGGCTTCTGAGCTTAATGGTTTTCATAAATACAGGAGTGGGAGGTACCAGATAATCCCTAAAGATTCCTTAGGATTCCATGCATCTAAGCTAAAACTTCTAAAGCATAGTTTCACTTTGTATCAAGTATACAAGTTCAGGTTAGAAACCAAAATATCAGGTGGTGGAAATGCATATTTTAAGAGACTCATCTGTAAGAAAGAAACAACGTTGGGGCTCAGGAGCTGTCCTTAGGAGCCATTGCAAGTGTGTCAGGGGGTTGAAACTGGAAACTTGGCCACAGCCTCTGCAGCCAGCAGTCAATGTGAAAGTCTAAATTGGTGGTTAACACCAGTTTCCTGGGGCTACCGTGACAAATTACCACCAATGGGGTGGCCTCAAGCAACAGAGTGTATTCTCTCACAGTTCTGGGCATGAGAAGTGTGAAGTCAAGGCCTAGGCAGGGCCCCATTTACTGCACAAGCTCTAAGATGAATCCTTCTTTGCCTCTTCAGCTTTTGGTGCCTGCCACCATTCTTCACCTGTGGCTGCATTACTCCAATCTCTGCCTCTGTCTGCAGATGGCCTGCGTTTATGTTTCTCAAATCTCCCTCTGCCTATCGTTGGATTTATGGTCTACTTGGCTAACACAGGATGACCTTCTCATCACGAGGTCATTAATTACACCGACAGAGACCCTTCCTCCTATAGGATTTCTGGGGTTAGGGCATGCGCATCTCTTGGGAGGGCGTGTGGACACTATTTAGCCCCCTGCACCGTATCCCAAAGGTAAGAACCTTAAGAAGTTCACTCCTGAAAATGTTTGTTGATGGCCATAAAGTTCCCATGACGTTCTGGAGCAGAGCCCATGAACTCATATGAGTCAGCCCAGCATCCACTCTTAGAAATAGGATCCATTGACAACCTGGGGTGACCTAACTTCGCCTGGGAATCCAACATTACTCAAGACCTAGAGGTTCCACAGCCAATTTATTTTATTTTTTTAAGGATTATTTGTATTTGTTTTAAAAGAGAGGGGAAGGAAGGGAAAAAGAAAGGGAGATAAGTATTGCTGTGAGAGAGGAACATTTATGGGTGGCCCCTCGCACATACACAGTCCAGGACTAAACCGGCAGCTCAGGCATGTGCCCTGACTAGAATTAAACCCATGACCTGTGGCTTTGCAGGAGGTTGCCCAACCAACTCAGCCACACCAGTAAGAGCTCCATGGCCAATTTAGATGCTTTTCTACTTTCAAGGGTGGACTTCATGTTTCATCTATTCTTAGGGTCCACCGGCTTGCATGGGTTCAGCATTGTATGGAATGCATGCTTGGACACTTCAGGGGCTAAGGACATGCCAATATCACTGTTGACCATGTTTCCCTCTTTGAGATCCTCAGCAGATTCTAATAGAGTAAAGGCAACCAGAAATATAGTAGAGAAGCCTACTATTTCTTAACTTGCCTGCAACTATTATAACTCATAAATCACACTTTGCTTTGAAAGGGAGACCTCTGAAAAGGAAATGCATAGGCATGTTCTTGCATTGTTTTCTGTGGGTTGGCAGAAGGAGGAATGCCAGATTTTGCCTCTTTCTTACCTAGTCTGCAACCCCAGGCCTGGTGCCAACTGTTTCCTTTAATGGGCTCTGGTCCCTGCTAGGCACCCACTCACAGGCTGATGTTTTACTTCCTTGCAAAGTTCATCCATGTTTGCCCAGAGCTTACTGATCTGGCTTGAAGCTACTGCAGATAATTTGTGCTTACTTCTACCAGGTGCTAAGGGTCTTAGCAGTCCAAGATAATTTGAATTAAATTCACTGTTTGAGATTATTTAGTCACTGGAGTGACCTAAGTTTGGTGCATAATCCCTGTCAAGGCTAGTCCATGGGTACAATTTTTCAATAAGTTTTAGGTAAGACAACTTTTCCTAGAAGTCCCAGAGAGAGGTCAGATTTACTTTCAGCTCATGATCCTTCCGAGGTAGTAGTCCTGTAAGTCTTGGAGGAGGATCCTAGTAGAGGTCTCTTAACAAATGCCTCACCTTGGTCAAGCTCTAGGTTGGATGATTATCCTTATTGCCTCCAGAAGCTGTCAAAACACAAGTTTGAGTTTGCCTGGATTAGCAGGGTAAACATAACTTTCATGTTTTAGTCACCTCTTGTCCTTTGAGTTCAGCCAGGTAAGTGCTTTGGTATCTTTGTCAACTCTTCTGCGCTTTTAATAATATATTTCTTATAGTTTATCCAGTATTTTTAACTGTTGGTCTAAATAACCTAGCTTGCTATCGTTTTGTTTTTTAAATCAGTACTTAAACTGAGAGGTTCTTCTTCTTCTTCTTCTTTTTTTTTTCTTTTTTTTTAAGATTTTATTTATTATTTCCAGAGAGAGAGGAAGGGATAGAGGTAGAGAGGGAGAGAAATGGATGGTTGCCTTTCACCTGCCTCCAGTCACAGACCTGGCTGGAGACCTGGCTTGCAACCTGGTTATGTGCCCTGGCTGGGGAATCGAACCAGCGACCTTTGGGTTTGCAGGCCAGCACCTTATCCACTGTGCTACCAATCAGGGTTAAACTGAGAGGTTCTTTTAACCTGGGGTTTGTGAATGGACTTGAAGACATCCATGAACCCCACCCCCTCTGAAATTGTATGCAACATTTTGTGTTTTTGAAATTTTTTCTGGGAAAAAGTCTATATATTTTTATCAGCTTGTCAAAGGTGTTTATGACTCCAAACCAAATTTGAGAACTATTGCTTTGGAGTCCCAACAGCAATTTTAATTAAAAAAATAATTTAGCATAACTTTAAGCTCATAGAAAAGCTGCAAGTACAGTACAAAAAAACTCCCATATTACCTTTACCCAAATTTAATAAATTTCTCTCTCTGACTCTCTCTCTCTCTCTCTCTCTCTCTCTCTCTCTCTCTCTCTCTCACACACACACACACACACACACACACACATCTTTTTCTGACTCACCAAGGACTCACAAAACATCAGGAAATCAATATCAATACAAAACATTATTTAAAAACCCTATTCAAAATTTAATTTTGCCAATTGTCAAAAAAAGAAAGAAAGAAAGAAAAGTCTTTAAGTTCAGGTCCAGGATCCCATTCAAGAACATACATTACATTTTGTTGTCATACCTTTTGGACTCCTCCAATCTAGTACAGTTCTTTAGCCATTCTCTATCATGTCCTTGACAGTTTTATTTTTAGTTTATTTTGATTTTATTTTTAAAGGATTTTATTTATTTTTAGAGAGAGGGGAAGGGAGGGAGAAAGAGGGAAAGAGGAATATCAATGTGTGGTTGCCTCTTGTGCACCCCTAAATGGATCTGGCCTGCAACCCAGGCATGCGCCCTGACTGGGAATTGAACCAGCAACCCTGTGGTTTGCAGGCTGGCACTCAATCCACTGAGCCACAGCAACCAGGGCATCCTTGACAGTTCTGAAAGAATACAGGCCTGGTATTCTGTAGAGTGACTCACTGCCTGGATCCATCTGATGTTTCTTCATGCCCAGTGTCAGGCATGGATTCTTGGTAAACTTTGCTTTTCTCATGTCAATTTGTTCCTTCACTGATGATGTTACTAGTCATGTTGATGTCTTCACTGTAAGGTTACTATTTTTCTTTTGTAACTCTTAGAAATTATTTCAGCAATATGCCAAAACCCTGTGTTCTATCACATTTTGCCCAGTTTTAGCTTCCATTGACAATGCAAGCCTGAACAACTATCATGTTTGGCAAATGACTTTCTAGTTACATCATTTCTTTAACATTTACTGGTTGATTTTGTGCTGCAAAGGAATAGCTTTTTCATTCTCCCCACTTATTTATTTTAAAGCACTATGAGCAGATGGATTCCTATTTTTATCCTGTAGGTTATAATCTGTTACTGTAAATATTTACTTTCACGCCCAAATTGCCAACAATTAGGCCAGTGAGAGCCCATGTGGCCTCATATTTGTGTCCTTTTGACATGTTCCTAATAGTCTTTAGGCACTTTCTTCATTTCTGTCACAAAATGTTCTAGGCTCATCTAATACTTTTCCTGCTCTAGCCCTCAAATCTGATATTTCCACAAAGAGTCTTCATTTTTTCCCCCCCTATAAATACTTTAAAAAAATACTTTTAAAATGCATCAGATTTTATTATTTTTTAGAGCAGTTTAAGGTTCACAACAAAATTGCCATAGACAGACAGATTCCCATGTGTATCCTGCCCCCACACATGCATACTCTCTGCCATTGTCAATCTTCCCCACCAATTACAATCAGTGAACTTACATTGACACAACATGATCACCCAAATTCCTAGTTTACACTATGGGTTACTCTTGGTGTTACACTTTCTATGATTGTGGGAAAATGTCTTGGTTCCTACTAGTTGAGCATGGTATTAGAAACCAAAATCCATATAACCAGTGTGCTCAAAGTTACTGGGGTATTGTTACTGAGCAAAACCAGGCTTGTTCATGTGGCGCCTTGGTGTATGACTCAACAATTAGTGTTGAGAAAAATAGATCTTTATTTACAATATTCCAACTTTGGGGGGTAGGAGCTGGGAGCACTACAGCTTGGAACCCTGTTCTCCCATGACATCTAGCACTTCCCTTGCTCCCCAAAAGGCTGTAAACTAAAACCAAGCCCAGTAGTTCCCCATTCCTTATCTGCCAGCTCTCTTCCTCAGGATCTGGGGTACGTTGTCTTCAGCCTGTGTATAATAGTCCAGGAAAGAATGTGCCATGTTACACTGGATCATGGTGAAGTCCAGGAAAGGCATAAGTCCTAAGATAGTGTCTCTCCGTATGTTCTGAGTTCTAAGAGTCCAGATAGAGTCCAGGTCGGCAAGACAGAGTCCTTGGTGACTTTGGAGTCAGCTGGAGCAGGCATAACCATAGCAACAGCGTGCCTGCTCTCTTACTAGCCCAGGCTGCATGGCTGAATTTTTACTACAAACTGCATAGTTACTTCTTTTCACAGGGTTGCTACAACATACTCTGCTCTTTCATGATGACACTTTTCTTACTTCAGCTCTTAATCTTAATGGCACTTTCTTTCACATGGCCTCTTTGCAGATGGGTTAGCCCTTCTTTATCTCTTCAAATTGTTTGGCCTCTTCTTTCATATCATATCTCATGCCAGATGGGAGGGCCCTTTTATATCTTTTCAGATGGTGTGGTTCTTCTTTTATGGCTCCCCTAATTTCAAATGCTGACCTGGAGCACCATTTGCCATTGTTATGAAAAGTATCTTAGGGCATACCTCACTATTATCACGCTTTACCCAAGCAACAGCACAGCTATTATCTAGCTTTCAGCCTGCCATAGATATGCAAATTACCTTAAAAGTTGTATTATCTTCTTTCCCCATCCCCCAAACCATGGGCTATGGGGACTTTGGGGATCCCTGCCCTGTTCTGTTCTACTATCACTGCATGTAGACCCTATCAGAGGACAGAAATAGGAAATTTACATATTTCCCAGTATATATATTTAATATCTAATATATATTAGATATAATATATAGAGATATATGCATATATATTTCTATATTTGTTTATATATTTCTTTTTTTTTAAAAGATGGCTGGGATGTGTCTTTTCTTTTTTTTTTTAAGATTTTATTTATTATTTTCAGCGAGAGGGGAGGGAGAGAGGCAGAGAGGGAGAGAAGCATCAATGTATGGTTGCCTTTCACCTGCCTCCAGCCATGGACCTAGCTGGAGACCTGGCTTGCAATCTGGTTATGTGCCCTGGCTGGGAATCGAACCAGCGACTGTTGGGTTCACAGGCCAGCGCCTTATCGACTGTGCTACCAGCTAAGGTATATATTTCTTAAATGAGTTCATAATGATACTTACATTTTTTATCTAATACCTCAGGATTCTTTCTAGCTTTCCCCCTTTCCTTGTTTGTATTTTCTCCAACAATGGGAAATCTGATCATCCTTATTCTCAATATCTTTATTCATTTGATCAACATAATCAGCTATCCAACAACACCCGTCTTCCTGTCTCTCTGCTGCCTGTATGGCTCTCCCTTCAGCCCTCATGTTCTTGCCCACACCACTGTGGGGTCTCAGTGAAGAAAGGGAAGAGAAACAGAAAAGAAAGATGGAAGGAAAAGGAAGGTGGACTAGGAAAGGAAGGTAAGAAGGAAGGGAATATGAAAAGAGAAAATAGGAAGGGAAGAGTTTAATGTCAAGATAATGCCACAAATTGCTTTCAATAATTTGTTCATGTTAATAATTTTAAGCTTATAGTAGGGCACTTTGCCTAATTAACATGTTTATGTGTGTTCAGCAGCAATTCTGTGCAACTGGTTGCAAAGTTGTAACTTCCTACGTAGACATAGGCTCCCAGTAAAGAGTTAAATGGCAATGTTCAAAGGGTGGCTGCTAAAGGTGAACTGGTGATGAAACGGGGTACAGAGCAGAGGAAGGACCCCCAACATCCCCACAGCACAAGGCTTAGGGAATGGGGGAACAAGATCATGTAGCTTTTAAGATATTTTGCATATCTATGGCAAGATGGTAGCTAGGTAATAGCTGTGCTACCACTTAGGGGCAAAAAGTGTACTTGATTTTCAGGATTTAAAAAGAACGGCGTTGGGAGGAGGAGCATGCCAGTGAAGCATGATAGAGGCGTGCCATGATGTAGGAGCATGTTAGGGTGCCATGATGTAGAGGTTGTAGCAGCTGTGTGGGAAGCAGAGGCAGCTATGCAGTTTGTGTCAGGATCCAGCCATGTGGCCTGGGCTAGTAAGAGAGCAGGCATGCTGCTGCTTTGTGGTGCCCGCTCCAGCTGACTCCAAAGCCACCAAGGACTTTGCCTTATAGACCCGGATTCTGTCTGAACTCTTGCAACTAGGGACATATGGAGAGGACACTCTCTTAGGACTTGTGCCTTTCCAGGACTTCACCATGAGCCATTATAACACGGCACATTCTTTTCCGGACTATTATATGGAGGCTGAGGACAATATACCCCAGAGCCTGAAGGAGAAAGCTGAGGGATAAGGGATGGGGAACTACTAGGCTTGGTTTTTGTGTACAGTCTTCCGGGGAGCGAGGGAGCTAGGTCTTGTGGGAGAAGAGGGCTCCAAGCTGCAGTGCCCTTGGGCCCTCCACTCCCAGGTTGGAATATTGTAAATAAAGACCTCTTTTTCTCAACACTGATTGTTGGGTCATACACCAGGGTGCCACGTGAATGAGCCCCAGTTTGCTTGGTAACAGTGAGGTTTAACGCTTGGAGGCCTAGAATAGGATAGACCTGTGCTTCCACCCTGGTTCTTCTCTGTGTGGCCAGGAGTTAATTACATAATAGCTATTTATGGGGGACTCAAATGTTGGAAAAAGTTGTTTTAGGTAGCAGCTAATAAGCTTAATAATCAATATGTGTAAAAGGCTATTGTTTTAGGAACTGGAGGTATGACCCACCTTGACTCCAGGAAACCGTAAGCAATTCTACCCTTGTGCTTCAGGAGGGCTGCAAGCAATCTACATGGTATCTGAGCCATCATACTCCAGGGTGAGATTATCATTGCCCATGATGCAAAGACCATAGCTCAAGATGCAGATGAAAGAATGCTGCAGCTTTTATCTGATTAACTTTTCCCCTGAATTCCAAACCCCTTACCTACACTCTTCTTCTCTTTATAAAAGGTACATTTATAATTGAATTGAAGATGGCCTGTTAGGGTACAAACCCACCATTCTCAGGTTGCCAATCATCTGAATAAAGTGCCCATAAAGATTCAAGCCCTATCTTTGTTTATTGGGTCGGGTAGGTAACAGGCAGCAGTAATATCAGCTTTTCCAGTTTCAGGATGAGTCTCAAATTCCTCATGTGTGAAATGCGTATAATATTTAGTTCACAGGATTGCTATTGATGTTCATTGGATATAATCGTGAGTTTGGTTAATTGTTATTGTTATAGGTGGTGCTCAAAAAATTGTGTTTCTTGATACACATACCCTCTTGTTCATTTTATTGCTATAAGAAACCCAGCCTTACTATAATATCCTCATGACACAGTAAACACACACAAACAAGTGAGGCTGGAACATGTGTATGCCATACCTTTAAGTATGTCTTTTGGTCAAAGTAACATTTTTTTCCCCCAGAATTGAAACTCTGTACCAATTCTAACATTGTTTTGTTGGATAAAAACGTGGCAAATGAAAATATTTCTATGTAATATTGGTGTTCTCATTTGAAAACAGTGAGAATTCTAATATAATGAATAGCTATTGTTTAGTCCTTCCCTTTTCATGAGAAATGCTCTTTCTTCACTTCAATAATATGTATAGTTCAGTGTCAGCGGCCATGTTCTTATTGATCCTAGTACTTGGGCAAAAACCAGTTGATTCAGGAATGGGGACCTCACCAAATCAATTAACTGTTCTTCCCTTGGGACAAGCCTGTATGATGGACCTTGACACCAATTAGTGGCCTTTTCTCTAGCCACATGGAGAAAGCTGGTCTGAGAGCACAAAGCTAATGTGCAGAGAGAAGCAGGGCTTTGCAGTGGGGGCAGAGATGGGCATCTAACAGAGGGCAGTCCCTGAGGCCCAAGAGACCACTACTTTTGTCCAAGTTTTTATTCATAGCAACAGTGGGTTCCTCTCCTTTGCCTACCAGTTTAGTTGGGTTCCTCTCGATGGCAACCAAAAGAGGATTGACTGACTTATGTGTCTCGAAGGGCTGTTGAGAGGACCAGTTCTTGGCACATACCAGGGACTCGCAAACATTGGTTTAGTACTCTTGTATCTAACCTCCAAGTGGAAGACTGGGCAATTCTAAATTCTAGAGGTAACTTTCCTTTGAGCATCTAAAGGAAGACACCTAAAGACAAAAGGTAGGAGCCCTCCATCCCCATCACATACACATACATCTCTCCAATCCTTCTACCCCCATCACATGCATTCATGTCTCTCCTGTTCTAACTGGGTTTTGCTGCTTGGTGGTTCACATACCAGCTTTGAAATACTAGTACTTCCTTCAGTAAATCTCAAAGCCCATCTGTCGTAATCCTTGCCCTTTTTGCTATGCAACATCTGAGGGTTGATGTGATGGTCCTGAATGGTGCCTCTGGCCTGAGGCATGCTCTGCCACAGACCTTACAGGGTTTTAGGTTTGTGGGGGAAGGGGGGTGAACTCAAGTTGGGGTTAGGTGGGAGAGCCAGGGGTCAGGGAATGAGCCTCTTTCCAATTCATCATGAAAGGCTTAAATATGCCCATTTCTCAAGCTCAGCCATTCAAACACAGTCGGTCTCCATTATTGTATGACAAATTTGCTTTCCTGCCTTGGTTAACATTAGTCAAATCAGTGACATTAGTCTTCTAGGGCTGTGCTTTTTTGGGAGGACTCCATTTCATTATTTTTATTCTTAGTCTTGTCCTGGTTGATGACCCTTGGAAGAGGAGTCTTCCCAATGTCTTCACTCACACAGATGGAAAAAAGCTTGCTAGCATTCTTGAATCTATCTGCCTGCATATTGTTTAAAATATCATTTTATGGGGGTTTGAGACATCTTTGCTTCTACTCAGGCAACTCTAAGGTGGTGGCTTTTCTCATCTGTATTTTCTAGTTATTCATTTAGAAAAAAAGCCAAGATCATGAGGAAAGGCTGTGTACTGATGGAGGCAGGGTTCAACCTTTTATCAGGCCAAAGCAATTCAGTTCTGGCCATGTAAGTGTCCATAACTCAGTATGTCAGGCCTTGTACGCATCCAAACGGATTTCTCTTAGGTTCACATTTCAACCCTCAACCTAAGCAGTTTATGGAACTCATCCTAACCAAAAGCAGAAGTCTCCCAGGATGGAATCTTCCTCAAGCTAATGTTGTCCTACTCTCAGAGGTATGTTAGCACTTCCTCTTACATCTCAGCGATACTTCAGTGCGATTTTCAACCTCTGTTTTGCAAGTATTTTTAAAACATGCAATACCTACTTTAGTCAGGGCACTGACCTCTTTTTTCCCTTATATTGTCAATTAAAAAAATAACAGCCAACACAACAACAGGAGTCACCTGGTATGAATGCATCAACCTATCTTTTTCTGGCCTGCTCAGCAAAAAATATTTTTTTCTGGGGCTTCTGCATAATTTTAGTAATTACGTGTGACAGGAAAACAGCTATTTTTGTGCTTCCCCAAAACGTGCACCACAACGACCCCGGTGGTGAGCAAACATGCATCTTCCTGGGCTGACTCTGAGCACCACCCCCAGAATCTCGGAGCAGGGGCAGAAGGGCGCAGATCCCTTACAGCGCCCAGGAAATTCTTAGGCACCCCAGGGGCGGCGGTCTGCGGTGCCCGCTGGCCTGCGCGGGCACTGGGCGCCCTGCCTGGCTGGCAGGCACTCGCACGCTCTCTCCCCTGTCGCTCTCTCTGTCGCCTCCCGAGGCCACCTGAGTTCAACCACTGCTTAGGTTACAGCCCTGTTGCCCCCACAGCCCTCGGGGTAAGGCAGCGGAGGCCGGATGCCTTCCTCGGATCACCGCCCCTCGGCACGTCCAGCACTCAGCCCCCTACGGCCACCACCGGAAGTGGCGCGGCCCCTGCCGTTGGGAGCCGGCCGCCCCTTCCGGCCCTCGCCCCGCCCAGGCCTCGCCCCTCCCAGTCCCAGCCCCTCCCCCTCCCCAGCTCCTGCCGCTTCTGTCAGCCTCTCTCCCTCTCCCTCTCCCTCTCCCCCTCACTCCATCCTCCGGCTTCCTCACTGGCACCTGAGCACACGCACCTGCCTGGACCCAGCTGCGCTCTCTCCTCCGTTCACTTCCCTCCCTCCCTGCCCCGGACGGAAGGCTCGGGCCTCCGCTGCGAGAGCCTGGCGGCTGCGTCACCACCGCCCCGCCAGACAAGATGGACACCGCCGAGGAAGGTAACTCAGCAGCGTCCGCGCCCTTGCACCGGAGTCGGGGTTCCAGCCCGGCCTGCACCCGGTCCGCGGCGCTCGGGGCGTGCGGCGGACCCGGGCTGCTCGGCCCGACGCCTGCCCTGGGGGCGGGGGCGCGCGGTGACAGCGGCGGGGCCAGCGCCCGAGCCGTTTGCCCGCGGAGCAGCGGGCGCGAGGGCTGGGGACCGCGGTGGGCTGGGGAAGGTGACCCCTCGGCACCCCCCCCCACTGTTTCCCGCCCGCTGCGTGCGGAGATCTGGGCCGCGAGGGGCCGGGGGCATCTGGGCAGCAGGGACCGTGGCTGGCCCGGCTGCCCCGCTCCTGCGTCCCGCCAGGCCCGGGCCGGGGGTTGGGGGACGAGGCCGTCGCGGCTGCTCGAAGTGTGGGGGCGCTTTTCACAGCCCCCCTCACTTGGTTTTGTCTTGCTCTCGTTTTGCCCATCGCTATACAGGCCCTACCCACTGGCAACAAAACTTCTTTGTTGACTCTGAAACTTCGGGGAAAATGCCGCCAGGTGACGGCGGGAGCGGAGTGAATTGAACGGACCCCTATTTTAAAACCTTGCCTTGTGCTGTGTGTCCCGATAGAATTTGTTTACTGAACAAGGCCGAGGAAAGTCCAGCTAGGTGATTCTTCGGAGGGAGGTTCTGTAGCGTTCTTTTGTTTTGGTGTAGCTCATTCGGTGTTTAACCTCCGGCACCGAGACGCGGGCCACGGTGTGTGTGTCTGGTTGGCGAAGTGCCTGTGTTGCGGGTGCGGTGGTTTTGGGAGAAGCCGGCCCGGTGGAAACGGAAGGCGTAGGGGTAAACATTTGAGTATTGAAATGCATTTGCTTGTCCGGATACCAAAGGTGGTAGGTTCTTTTTAAGCAGTTACTTTTACAGAGACTAGACTGTCAAATGATTTAGTCTATAGAGAAAACTTCCTACATTATCCTGTTTCTTGATGTTTTGGTCATCAGCGAAGAGACTTTTATGCTTTGGGGATATTTACGTGGGGACATGATAAACACCTTTCAGCCTTATGGATGCGACTTTCAGCCTTATGGATGGTCTTTAGATGAAAATCATGGAGCGCTGTCATGGCGTGCAGTAAATAATGAGTGATAAAAAGTTTGACATGGTCATGAGCTAATAGAACTCTATTTTACCATGTTTTAAAGAAGTCTTTCATAATCATTGAGAACCTCAAGTGTAATAACATTTGCATGTGACACTTGTCAGTTTACAAAGCTCACTCACATGCATCACATTTGCTCTTCCCAGGAGTCCTGTGGAGGAGACCACATCTATGTAAAAATTGTGTTTTACATAGATGTGGAAATTCAGGCTTGGTTATTTTAATAGGTTGTCCAAGTTTCGCACCCTAGTAAGAGAGAGATTCGAACCTAGATATTCTGATTACAAATAGAGTTTTCCTTTCGTAATGCTTCAGTTGTTTGACAGACCCTTTGTATTTGTTTTGAAAGTACTAGACATTACCAAAAAGCTCGGAAACAGCTGTTCTATTTGCTGAATTACAGATTATGCCTTTTAAAAAATATTTTAAATTTCATTTTAGACAGGGAGGGAGAAAGGGTGGGAGGGGAAAAGAGTGAGAAGCATTGATTTGTTGTTCCACATGTTTATTCATTTATTGGTTGATTCTTGTATGTGTCCACTCTTAACCAGGTGAACTCCTTGGCCAGGACACAGATTATTTCCTAAAGTGAAAAATAATGCAGCTACTTTTTCCCATTATGAAAAAAAACACAGTATTTTTTTGTAGCAGACTTGAAAAATATGCTTAAACATAAAGAAAATTTTAAAATCTTTTAATTCCCTGGCTGGTGGCACAGTGGATAAGGTGCTGGCCTGCGAACCAAAAGTTGCTGGTTCGATTCCCAGCCAGGGCACATGGCCAGGTTGCAAGCCAGGTCTCCAGGCAGGTCCGTAGCTGGAAGCAGATGAAAGGCAACCATACATTGATGTCTCTCTCCCTCTCTGCCTCTCTCCCTCCCCTCTCTCTAAAAATAATAAAATCTTTTAAAAAAAGTTTTTTAATCCTATCACTTTATTAAAAACACTGATAATATATGTTTTTTATTTTTAATATTAATCTCAGCAAACGGAATAAGAATCTACTAAAATACCAACCATGCAAACAGTGTGACTCTTCTCTTTTTTCAGAATAGCATTTGCCTTCCTCTAGTGCTACCATATATTATGTTAAAATGCTCAGAATGTTTGGTATTTATTGTAAACAGCACTGAATTCTGTTAGAAAATACTTTATTTGCTTTTGGGACTTTGCTTTTGGACTTTAGAGGGACTTTGGCTTTTCGTGTTGTTTATTAGATTTTAAATATCCCTATAAAGTGTTTAGTGTATTAAAACTTATTTTTGTAAAATCAGTAGGTTTATAATATATTTTCATAATCCAGAGGGTGGATGAATCATTCTTTTTTTAAGATTTTATTTATTATTTCCAGAAAAAGGGCAGGGAGGGAGGAAGAAAGGGAGAGCAACATCAATGTATGGTTGCCTTTCACCTGGTTCCAGCAGGGGACCTGGCTGGAGACCTGGCATGCAACCTGGCTATATGCCCTGAATGGGGAATCGAACCAGTGACCTTTGGGTTCTCAGGCCTGCTTCTTTCCACTGAGGCACCAGCCAGGGCCTGGATGAATCATTCTTACTGTTTGTATGAATGCAGACGTATTACATAAAGAGTTATCTATCATCAAATCCTTAAACTTTAGAGCTGAAGAGACCACAGGTATGCAGCTTCCTCATTTTATGGACTAGGAGTCTGATCCTTCAATACACCGAGATTTTTAGTTTCAGGGGGAAAACTCTATCCTTTGTTCAAGGATAAACATTTAAAAAAATAAAAAATAAAAGCACCACACTATTGGAATAGATGTTGCAAGCAAATATTGATCTATGAAACTCTCATACAATATGATATTAAACATCTTGCCATCATAGAGTATTCTCATTTCAACCTAGTGATACATAGGGATCATTTTTTTTTTTTTCCATTTTGCTAACATTACTCCTTAGGCTAGTAGAACATAATAAAAAAATGTTATCAGCAGTTTTTAAAAAATGAAATGCCAAATGTTCTTTATGCTTTATGAAACACATTTATCGGGAAGGTATGAAGCTGAGGTGTACTACAGTTGATCATGTTCTGTATTTGCTATGGGAAAACTCGAGGTGACTTCAATTTGGATGAGTTAAAAGGATTTGAGGTTGGCAGAACTAGACAGCTAGTTTCTTTTTTATATATAATTATTTGCCTTTTATTTATTTTTATTTTTTAAGATTTTATTCATTAATTTTAGAGAGAAGGGCAGAGAGGGAGGAAGAAAGGGAGAGAAACGTCAATGTATGGTTGCCTTTCACCTGCCTCCAGCTGGGTACCCAGCTGGAGACCTGGCCTGTAACCTGGTTATGTGCCCTGGCTGGGAATCAAACCAGCAACCTTTGGGTTCACAGGCCAGCAGCTATCCACTCAGCCACCAACCAGGCCTTAGTTTCTGTCTTTGCAGAACCACATGGTCTTTCATCTCTACTTTCAAGCATGTCTGCTTCATTCTCACCACAGATAAGACCCACTCCTTTGGCATGCTTATGACCAACATGTATTCACTTCTCTGACAAATGTTTATTGAGTACCTGTTACAAGCCAGATACTCTATTTTATGCACCTGGGCTAGGTAGACAATGAATGCATAAGATCCAAGACTGAAACAAACAAACAAACAAAAACATAAAAAACCTTGTAGGAAATTATATGGCATCTATTAGAAGGTCAAAAGTGCTATGGGAAACTGTAAATCAGAAGGGAATGAATGTCAGGATATGAGGATTGGTTGTAATTTAAAATATGTCTCCTACCCACTGGGAGGGAGCCAAGGAGAGCTAGTTAGACATGCAAATAAATGCTCTGTGGGCAGGGCAGTTTAGGCATAATATGTAGCCAGTGTGAAATCTCCAAGTTTGGAATATGCCAGGGATTTTAAAGAAATAACTATTAGGACCAATAAATGAGTTGGGAAAGAGTAAATAAAATGTAAGATCAGAAAGATCCTAGGGCCAGTGGGGAGTATAGAGGGAGAGTAAGTGGACTTACTTTTGTGAGAGAGCGAGCCGTGGAAGGGTTTTGATCAGAGGCAAGGCATAAATTGTCTTGCCACTCTCACTGAATACATCCTTGAATATTCAGTCAAACCTTGGTTCCTGAATGTCTCCCATCTCAAATAATTCAGTTCTTGACCAAGTTGTTCACAGAAAAAATATCTTGGTTCTTGTTCTGACAACCCTTTCATGTAGGTACCTGTATGATCAGTCACGCGTCTCGCAAACAAATTGCTTCTTTAACAGCCTTCCAGAATGAATCGAGTTTGAGAACAGGGTTCCGCTGTTCCTCTTTCCTAATCAACTCTTAAACCCAAATTCATGGGAGCTAGAATCTGCTTGGCCAATGTTGGGTCAGGTGCCCACCTATTTATTATCCAGGTAGCGAGCTGGGTGGCAATTGGAAAGATACTGTAAGAATAAAAATCATTTCCAAAGGTACAGACTTCAGCTATTTGAATAAACCCTGGGGGTGTAAGGTACAGGATGGTGATCATAGTTAATAAATAATACTATATTACATATTTGATAGTTGCTTAGAGAGTGGATCTTAAAAGTTCTCCGAATAAGAAAAAAAATTAGTAACTGTGGTGATGCATTTAACTAGATTCATTGTCATTGTATAGTATATATCTATATTAAATCTTTGTTGTACACTTTAAAACAATTTTTTAAAAGATTTTATTTATTTTTAGAGAGAGAGGGGAAGGGAGGGAGAAGGAAAGGAAGAGAAATACTGATCGGTTGCCTCTTGTATGCACCCAACTGGGGATCCTGCCAGCAACATAGCCGTGTGCCCTGACCAGCAATTCAACCAGCAACTTTTCGGTTTGGTGGACAATCCCCAACACACTGAGCCGCACTAATTAGCGCTGACGGTGTACTCTTTAATGATAGGTTGATAAGGTATAATTTACACATAAAATTTACCTTTCTATTTAAAATTTTAAGTTAAACATATTTAAATAGAAACATTGATTTTTAAAAAGTATATCTTATTGATTATGCTATTATACTTGTACCAGTTTTCCCTCCCTTTTCCCCTTTTGCTGGGTACTCTTCCTCTAGCAATCCACTCCCCTGGGTCATGCATATAGGTTCTTTGGCTCCTGCATTTACTTCACTATTCTTAATGCCCCTTTGTCTATTTTGTAACTACCAGTTATACTCCTGATTTCTGCACCTTTTCTCCCATTCTCCTTTCTCTTTCCCATTCATAACCCTCCATATTATCTACAGATCTATGGTCCTGTTCCTGTTCTAGTTGTTTGCTTAGTTTGTTTTTGTTTTTTTAATTCATTTTTGATAGTTGTGAGTTTGTTGTCTATGGGGGACCCCAGACTTGCAGAGATCCCTCGGTGCTGCAAATGAAGTGAAGACTTCCCAGGCAGCTTGTGCTAGGAGAGAGAGGCCAGCCAGTGTCAGAGAGACAAATGCCTGGATTGCCCTCCTCCAAAGGTTTTTATTAATTACACAATATTGGGTATGCACGTACACACCGTAAAACATTACCACCAAAGAATATTCTATAGAAAGGGAGTTGTTAAGTTTAGATAACAATAGAAGGAATGTGCCGATCTGCTTCAGGCTACAGTCTGTTAGACAAGGTGACGCCAAGAACTCCAGGTGGCCCATAGAGTTTTAGGGAGGGTGAGATTATGTGTGGGTTAAGGTTTAACATCTGCTGCGGGTGCAATACACAAGTCAAGGAAGTTTAGGTCACAGGGCTGGCTTCAAAGGGCCTATGGAATGTTCTCAAGCCAGATTCCCACCAGGGCTCCCTGGCTACAACATCCAGGCCTGTATGCACCCTGCTTTCCTGGCTTTCTGGTCAGGTCTTAGAGCCTTGGCCTGGCCTGCGTGGGGCTCCATGCCCTGACATCTTCCCAGGGGGACCCCAATAGTTGTCATTTTAATGTCCATAGTTTTGATCTTTTTCTTAAATGTGTCCCATTAACATTTCATATAATAAGGGCTTGGTGATGATGAACTCCTTTATTTTTACCTTGTCTGGGAAGCACTTTATTCTTCATTCTAAATGACAGCTTTGCTGGGTATAGAAATCTTGCTCATAGGTCCTTGCTTTTCATCACTTTGAATACTTCTTGCCACACCCTTCTAGTCTGCAAAGTTTCTTTTGGGAAATCATCTGATAGTCTTATGGGGACCTCTTTGTAAGTAACTTTCTTCTTTTCTCTTGCTGCTTTTAAGATTCTGTCTTTATCATTAGTCTTTGGCATTTAATTATGATGCCTGTGATGCTCTTTTGATCCAACTTATTTGGGACTCTGTGCTTACTGGACTTATATGTCTATTTCCTTTGTAAATTAGGGAAGTTTTCCTTCATTATTTTTTCAAATACATTTCCAATTTCTTGCTCAGCCTCTTCTCCTTCTGGCACCCCTGTGATTTGGATGTTGGTGCATTTGTCCCAGGGGTTCCTAAGCTTCCTGTATTTTTTCAATTCCTGTTTCTTCTTTCTGTACTGGTTGACTGTTTATTTCTTCCTTATTTCCAAATCATTGATTTGAACCCCAGTTTCCTTCCCTTCACTATTAGTTTTGTGTAGGTTTTTCTTCATTTCACTTAGTGTAGCCTTCACTTCTTTCCTTACGCATTTGCCGTACTCAATCATTTCTTGAGCATCTTTATCACCAGTGTTTTGAACTCTGTGTTTGTAAGTTGGCTATCTCCCCCTCACTTAGTTCACCCTCTGAAGTCTGATCTGTTCCTACTTTTGGACTATACCCTTCTGTCTCAACTTGACAGCTTCCTTTGTTTGCCTCTGTGTCTTAGGTAGAGCTGTCACACTTGTTACATAGTAAGGAGTGGAGCCTTAGGTATTCCTCAGTGTTGGGCAACCCATTTCACAGCCTTGTAGTACTGTATGTGGGGGAGGATTAAGAGAGGGAACAATGCTGCTTGCTCTGCACTTGCCCCTTTCCAGCCACTTCACCTGCCTCCCATATATGACTGATATCTGTCTAGCTGTTGCCCTAGTGATGGTTCCCAGTGTGGGTGGGTTTGCGTATGTTCTAAGACCTTGGGCACCTTCTAAATGAACTCTCCTGAGAGATGAGCAGTTTCTTCTGTTGCCCTAACACCCACTGGTTTTCACAGCCGGAGCAATGAAACTATTTTCCTGGGACTGGGATTGCTCCCCAGGTGTCCTTCCTGACTTTGATCTGCCACACGTGAGTGTGAATGTTGGACCACTTGTTTCATTGGCCTTCCCTGCTGCCTTGCTGCCACCTCACTGTGTCCTCTTCTCCCAGGCTCCACCCTCCTACCTGTCTGATGAGCATTACTTCTTTATACCTGCATTGGACTTCCATGCAGTTTGATTTTCTAGTAGTTCTGGTTGTTTTCTGTTTTGAGGAGGATGTACTCCCTTTTTATGAAGCATGTCTACCTATGCCTCCCCATCTTGGCTGGAAGTCCTAGAAACATCGACTTGTTCCACTTGTTTGTGCATTCATTGGTTGTTAATTGTATGTCTTTGAGTGGGGATCGAACCCTCTACCTTGGCATATCAGGATGATGCTCTAACCAAGTGAGCTACCTGGCCAGAGCCAACGTTCACCTTTTTTGGTGTTCTGTTTTATTATACCACTTCTGGATACAAGATTTGGAGATTTCTTGTTTTTTTCCATTTACCAAATATTGAATACCTGCTGTGTACTTAGGCCCAGTGCCCACAGTGTTTCCTACACAAATTTTATTTCCTCCATTCTCAAACATCGCAATGTTTCTGTGACATTTTTATTGAGTGGAAGCATTTGAAGACTATTGATCTTAGGATTTCTTTCTTTTTTTTTTTTTTTTAACATTTTTCTTTTTATTTTCAGAGAGAGGGTAAGGGAGAGAGACATCAGTGTATGGTTGCCTTTCACTTGCCTCCAACTACGGACCTAGCTGGAGACCTGGCTTGCAACCTGGTTATGTGTGCCCTGGCTGGGGATCGAACCAGTTACCTTTGGGTTCACAGGCCATCGCCTTATTCACTGTGCCACCAGTCACAACTAGGATTTCTTTACACTCCTAAAAGTTGAAGACCCAAAGGAATTTTGTTCTGTGTGTATGTGTGTGTATTTTTCTGTATTAAGAAATGAAAAACTTTACTGGCCCTGGCTGGTGGCATAGTGGATAAGGCACCGACCTTTGAACCCAATGGCTGCTGGTTGGATTCCCAGCCAGGGCACATAACTGAGTTGCAAGCCAGGTCTCCAACCAGCCCTTAGCTGGAGGCAGGTGAAAGACAACCATACATTGATGTCTCTCTCCCTTCTCCTCTCTCTAAAAATAATTAATAAAATCTTTTAAAAAATAAATAAATAACTTTATGATAAATGTTTTTTAAGACAAAAAGAAAATGAGAAGAGTAGCACTGTTTTAATTTTTTGCAAATCTTTTTTGTGTCTGGATTATTAGAAGGCAGTTGGGTTCTCATCTCTGCCTGTATAGTTACTCTGTTGTCATATGTTTTAGTTCAAGTAGGTGAAGATTTGGCCTCGCACAGATAGTTTGGAAAATGAGGCATATTTTCAGATAATTTGAGATAATTTGATATTTTGCCAAAACTCAACAAGTAGTAGTTTTAAGTAGCATTATATCTGAAAACATTTCAACTGTTAAAAATTAAATTAATTTAAATTACCATATTTTCTGTTCCATAAGACACACATTTTTTCCCCCCAAAAGTAGGGGGTAAATATCTGTGCATCTTATGGAGCAAATGTTGCGACATAGACCATGATATGTATTACCTGACCTGTCAGCTGTGGTGACAGCTGTTAGAAGAAGAAGCCATGGGCTCATGCTTAACCCCTGGGGATGCTTAAATGTCCCACTTCGCTGTTGAATTTCAGGGTGCCTGGTTAATTACCGTCCTCCTCTGCCCATCACCTGGTACCTGGGAGAGTGCAGAGAGCCTCTGGACACTCCCAGTTGCAACCGCTGACCTGGTGAATCAGCTGAGGATAATAACAGGCATGAGGCTTACTAGTGCTGGACCAGTTTAGAGCACATATTAGCGAAACTACAAAAAAGCTTTAAAGAAATGAAGACTCATCTAGCTGTAATTCCTGTGGTCTTACCAGCCAGTTGCAACCTCTAGATGTTTCCATCAACAAACCATGTAAAGTCTTTTTGCAAGAAGAGTGAAGCAAATGGATGGCTGCTGGTGATCATGATCTGACACCTACTGGATGAATGAAGAGGCCCGCTATCACTCAAGTTTGTGAATGGGTGAAAACATCATGGCACTGCATGAAGGATGAAACCATTGTATGGTCATTCAAAAAAAATGTGGCATTAGCAATGCCTTAGATGGAACTGAAGATTGTGTCATATATGAAGATAGCTAAGAAAATGATAGCAGTGATTGTGAACAACTGAGCTTCATAAATCCTGACACTAGGGATGATGAATTCTTGGGGTTCCAAAAAAACTGGAAGAGTACTTGAACCTTCAAGTCTCTCCTCATTAGTTAATGACAGTGATGATGGTTCTTAATACTGCTGTTGACTGCTGTTCACTTTACGTGGTTGAAATATTATTGTATCTTATTAAATATTTTAGTACACCATTTGGTTCAGAATATTTTTTTTCTTGTTTTCCTCTTCTAAACCTAGGTGCGTCTTACGGTCTGGTGTGTCTTATAGCACGACAAGTACAGTAAAATCTATTGGTTTGGTAGTTTAGGATAGAAAGTCCAGAAATAGACTCATTGATATATGGATAATGGATTTTTGACTTAAGGTGCAAAAACAATGCAATGGAGAAAGTTAGGTTTTCAACAAATGGTGCTGGATAATTGAATATCCAGTGACAAAAAATGAACTTTGAGTCATGCCTTATACTATGTATTAAAATTAACTCAAAGTTATGTTAGACCTAAATGAAAAAAACTAAAACTATGAAACTTCTAGAAGAAAATATGCAAGAAAATCTCTGTGATCTTGGGTTAGGCTAGGGTTTCTTAGGTACATAACTAAACATATAAACCATAATAGAGGAAATTGATAAATTGGATGGTATAAAAATCCAGAACATCTGTTTTATTAAAGACACTTAAAGAGAATTGAAGACAGGCCACAGAAAGTGTTTGTAAAACATATATCTTGATAAAGGATTTATTTAGAATATGTAAAAAGCTCTCAAAACTTAATAAGTATGAATAACTGAATTTGAGAAATGGTCCAAAGATTTGGACAGACACTTCACCAAGAAATATATACACATAGCTAATAAGCATATGAAGAGATGGTAACCATCTCGTTAGTCATTAGGTATGTACAAATCAGAACCACTGGAACTCATACCTGCTAGGATGGCGACAATCAAAAAGGACAGATAATCAGTGTTGGTAAGGATGTGAAGATACTGGAACTTTCATTCATTGCTGGTGATAATGTACAGTAGTGCAGCTAATTAAACTCAGTTACCATATGACCCAGCCAGCATTTGCTTTCTTAAGTATATACCCAAGATACTTAAAAATATATGTTCACAAGCCATAGAAACAACACATTGTTCACCTGCTGATAGATAAGCAAAATGTGCTATATTATGAAATGGAATATTATTTGGCAGTACACATGAATGAAATACTACTACTTGAATTAATCTCATAAACATGCTAAGTGAAAGAAATCATTCATGAAATAACACATTTTATATGATCCAGTTTGTATAAAGTGTCCAAAATAGGCAAACCTACATAAATAGAAAGTAGATTAATGAGGAAGGCTAACAGAATGGGAGAGTAACATTATAGTATGTAAATTATATTTCAATGAAGCTGTTAAAGGAATAAAATTATGAAATATTACTATATACCTATTAAAATGGCTAGAGTGGAAGCTAATCACATGTCCATGTCTTAATTTCAAGGTGGCAGAGTTCTGTCCTACCATATTACCAGAAAGTGGAATTCCAGACATATTTCATGACCAATGGTAATGATTTCCACAGTCCCATTAACTTCTACCTCGTTGGATGAAATAAATGTGCTTGCTCATTAGGATATATTTCATTCTACTACTTCATTAAGACTGCATTTTAGAGAGGGAACAATAATTTTTTCATATTGTCATTTGTTATTCTCACATGTCTATTTAGATTCTACTGTAAGAAGTCTTGATCTTTTAAATTGAAGTATAATTTAAATACAGTAAAATTTACCTTACTAATGTTCCTGAAGGTTTTTTTTTTTTTTTGGATTTTATGTTTTTATTTTTAGAGAGAGGGGAAGTGAGGGAGAAAGAGAGGGAGAGAGACATCAATGTGTGGTTGCCTCTTGCGAGCCCCCACCCAGCTGGGGATCTGGCCCACTACCCAGGCATGTGCCCTGACTGGGTATTGAACCTGTGACAATTGGTTTGTAGGCTGGTACTCAGTCCTTTGAACCACACCAGCTAGGTCTGTTTCTCAGTTTTTGACAAATGCATAGTTACATAGCAGCACAATTAAGTTATAGAATAGCTCCATCGCTTTCCAAAGTACCCTTGTATCCTTTTATAGTAAACACTACCCCCCAGACTCTGGCAACTACTGATCTGTTTCTGTCTCTGTAGTTTTACATTTTTTAGAGTGTCATAAATGGAATCGTAGAGTGCGTAGTTGAGCTCTGCAAACTTATGCCATTTCATATTTTTCTGCTGGAACATGGATTAGCAGGGAAGAAGCTTCTAGACTACATACAGCTTAGCTAAAGAAATGTAACTGAGGATACAGAGCACAAGCAGGTACAGCCTCTGTGGACATGCCCAACCCATAGTCTCAGAGGGGTCAGGACCTGCCACTCAGCTGAATATTTGCCTTACAGGTATTTAATAGCTGGGTCTTATCACTGTTCTAGTTGATTTATACCAACAATATTTGCTTTTCCATTTAGGGGAATATCTATGTTTAAAGTGCTCTTGAACAAAACTTACTTTGTCACATCATCATGTAGGAAAAAACAACACTGCAAAGGAGATTTGTGGTACTATTCTTTAGAACAAATTCTATATTCAGGACATTTAAAGTTTTAAATTAAAATTGGGTTGTTGGTTGCACAGAAATAGGCTTTTAGGAATGTTGAGACATATTATTTAAATCTGATTTTGGTTTCTTTCCCTGATGAAGATGTATATAGCCAGTGAAAATTTTATTACATTTTAAAAAACATGACCAGTGAAGTAAGAAAATTGCTCATGTGAATTTTCAAATTTATGTGCATGTTATATAAATCACATGCTAAGCTTTCTTGCTGAAGAACTTTAATGATAAATTTGGCCTTGGTTGTGTTAGTAAGTTTACCTGTGATATTTGCAAATTGTGCATTTAACCTTTGCTTATTAAAGGTATATTATGTAAAATTTTTAACACAAAATAGACTAATTTAATAAACCTTCATATAACCAGCATCTAAATTCAACAGATACAGCACATTCCTACCCCCTTTTTATTTTAAAGCAAATTCTAGGTATGCTACCTTTCATCTGTAAATATGTGTGTATTCTAAGAAATAGCTTCTTAAACACACAACCATAATACCACTATCATACTGCTTGTTGCCTTTACCCTTCAAGTTTTAAAATGACCATCAATGTTATTATTAACACTGAATTCTGCTTACAAATTCTTTGAAGTTCCTTTTACCTTAAGATATAGTGTACTAAGAATGTATGATCGATCATATTACTGTTTTAAAGTCTCTAAAATAATTTTCTTTTGTGGTTAAGTTTGATATGTATAGGTTCATTTGTTTGGTTTGTATTTGATTTGGGGGTTGCTTATTTTCCATTTTGATGTATTTGTTTTATAATTATGTAAAAGATTTCCATGGTTCTGAAACAGAGTAATTCAGATATCTAATGTTCTTTTATCTTTTCTTTTATAGACTCAATATAGGCTTGTGGAGCCCCTGGTAAAATAATGAAAAATTTGGTTATGTGTGTATTTTTAGAGAACCATAGTAACTGTGATTTTTTTTTTTTTTTTTGCCAAAGGTTCCAAGAGCAAAAAAGGTATTTGAACCACTTCTTTGAAGCAGTGGTTCTTCAATTTTTTTGGTTTCTGGATCCCTTTACATTTAAAAACATCAAGACTAAGAAGAGCTTTTATTTTCCACATGAGAAAGTAAAACAACATCATGTGGGAAAAAACAGTTGACACTGCAAAAGAGATTTGTGATACTGTTCTTTAGAACAAATTTCATATTTAAGACACTTAAATAGTTTTAAATTAGAATTGGATTGTCAATATAATGAGCCAGTATCAGTAATAATTAAAACAGTTTGCATGCTTAATACTTGTGAGACAGACTCTGTATATTTTAAACCCAAAATATTGGTGAGAAGAGGGGATTTATTTTGTGTTTGCAGATCTTTTAAATGTCTGGTTTAATGGGAGGCATCTAGATTTTTTTCATCTGTGGCTGTATTCAATAAGCCACAGATGAAAAAACTCCACTGTACACTGGCAACAGTGACAGTAAAAGATAGACAATGTATTACTGTTACAATGAAAATAGTTTTGACCTTGCAGAGGCTGGGTGAGTTTGTTTCCTTAGCTGGACTGTATTAGGCAGAGCCTTGGGCTTGATTTAGATTTGTTGTGTTTGCCTAATTTTGGTTTGTTGGTTTGTCATTCAAAAGGACCGAGTCTTCTGAAAATCTGTGTTCCATCTTATTTAGGTGTGCTCCTTGGTCCCCCAAGTGGAGATCCAGTGTCTCCAGCCTCTACCCTAAGCTGTTGATGCATGTGCATGGTCCCCTGCCACAACTCCCTTCAGCCAGTGAGGCTGGGCGCCCTGGTGGGGCTGGTCCCTTTCAGAGGAGGAGGAGCCTACCAGGATATGGGTCACACCCACGTGGATATCACATCCAGTGTAACCCTCGCATGCTGATGGCAGTACTGTGCCAACAGGGATAGTCCTGGCCCTACCCCAGTCCATTGCTTCATTTGCAGTGGCTTCAGTTACTGTGTTTATGGAGGACTACCCGGCTGACTCATTCGTGTGATCACAGTGTCCCACATCCCCTTGTCACACTGTCTCTGCTGTGCTCTACCTGCTTCCAGGGATGCCAGGAAAGCTGCCGGGGGAAACAGAGCAAGGTGGGACTGCTTCCCTGGGATGGGCCTATCTGCCCCATCCACAGTACCCCATGCCAATTGCTAAAGTTAACCCTGGGCGTCCAAACACTTCTGGCCGGTTGAGTGATGCTGCAAATTCCTGAGAACTTGTTCCGCTCCTACCTGGATAACTGGTAATTTTAGAACAAATCCATGCCCACAGGTACCAGCGGCCCTGGTGATTGTAGGTCAAGGGCCCCCAACTCCCAGGCTGTTGTCCGGTACCAGTCAGTGGCTTGTTAGGAACTGGGCTGCAGGGCAGGAGGTGAGGGGCAGGCCCGCGAAGCTTCGCTTGCATTACCGCCCGAGGTGACACCCCCCCCCCCCCCCGCGCCGCCCGGCAGTCCGTGGAAAAATTGTCTTTAGTTAAACTAGTCCTTGGTGCCAAAAAGTTGGGGACCAATGCTATTCAAGATGATGAAGATCCATCCAGAGTTCCATTTTCCTATAAACTGATTTCGGTGGAAGTTGTAGTACCTTTTGGTGACGACTATGGTGATCAGGTGACCGGGAATTCCCATGGTAGGGAATCTGGGTTTGGGTCCCTGGAGGAAGCCTCGTAAGCGACTATCCTAACCAAGGAAGACAGGCACATTACTTACTCACAACTAGGGAGAGCAGTAGAGAAAAACAATACTGGATTCCTTTGAGATCCTGTAATTGGAATGAGCCCACTTTAACCTTTTAAGGAGGATCCGCTGCATGGCAAATCTGATGCCGGCAGTTGGGGTAATCCGGGCTTCCGTGCAGGGTATTGAATTCGGTGCAGTTAAATTTCTGCACTGGGATCTCTGGCGCCGGTCCATGGTAGGGGAGCCTAGGTCCGCATCCCCGCCCCCTGCCTCTGCGCCCTCCTGGCTGTGTATTTGGAGAAAATTAGAGTGCTTGAAGCACGCGTAAGTTGCCTGGATGATGGTGGTGGGCATCGTGCGGTGCGGGTGTGATTCTGGTTTTTTTCCTGCGTTGGGACTTTGCCGTGGCTGATTTGGCGGGATGATTGGAGTGTTTGTATCATACCACTAGAGCTCAAATATTGAATCAGTGCAAGATGAACCAAAGTGAAAGCTTTTTGCTAAAGAATGCTTTAGTTAATCAAGGTGAAAGTGGGAAGTTTGAAGATGTGCAGATCTCGTGTAGTTCTGACAAACGGCGCAACCCGCCAATGCTATTCCCGGGACGCACCGGCAGCTCACAGGAAACCATTGGCTTTCGGGTGGGGGTAGCGGAGGGTCTTGTTCCAAAGCTGAGGTGAAAGACACAGCAGTGGAGTCTGAGCTTGATTTGACTTAGTCTGTGTCTAGCCCTCACCCCACTCTGGCAGGGACAGGATTGGCACATGGATTGCTCTTCCATGGATGGTGGAGTGTGGTGTTTTATTTGCGGAGTGATTTGTCTGGCGTATTGATAACCATTGGGATTTGCGCGTTTACCATTTAGGCTCCGTTGAGTGCTCAGTGGCCCTCAGCTTCTACAATTTGCGTTTAGCTGCTGGAGATTGAATCTGTGATGCTCTTACATGTCAGGAGCTGCGTGCCGCACTGCTCCGCGGGTGCAGATGCCCGTTAAATCCATTAGTGATGGGCTTGGATTGCAGTTATTCCGCATTAAGGAGTAATTCCCTGTAAGAGAATAGATTAAAAGGTTGCCTTAAGTCCCTGAGCCTTGTGTACACTGTCCGCCGCCACTCCGATTGCCCATTTGGGATTAGCACTTGACGCTGGCAGATCGCAGAGAAAATGGTCCAAATGAAAGTTCGTAGTGGTCTGGCAGGAGGAGGAATGAGGAGCAAGTGAGCACCATGAATTTGTTAGGATTCCTTCCCTGTGATTACTCCTTTGTGCATTATCAGGACACCCCAGGCCACCTTGGGGAGAAGACGCACGGATGTGTGGGAGAGCTACTTGGAGGGTGAGGGGTGAGTTGCTGCCCTCTGGCTGCGAACTCCGTACCCCCGCACCCCCCTGTAGCTTTTGCTTCAAGTAGCCCCTGGCTTACCTTTCCCTGGCCTGGCATCTTTCTGGTTTTGGATAAGGCTCCTCTCCCCTCCAATCACCTGTGCTCCTGTCTTTCTAGCTCCCTTTGGTGGAGTGAGGTAAAGCTAATAGGATGTGTCTAGTGCTACCCGTTGCTGTGTGTTTTTGTCCAATGTAAACTGTTAGGGCTGGACTTAGGACTTAAACTGTGAGGACACTAATGTGACTTGATTTTGCATATTTTAACATTTGTTAGTTAACGAAGAGTGCAGTTTTAACTGAAAACTTCTAACTTTGATGTACTTAGCACTTAATGCAAAGAAACAATTGACATTTTTATATACTAGAAAATTTTTTAGTTTCACATATTTTCTTGATTATCATCCAATTGACAATTTTTTGGCCTTCTGTGCTTTTGATTAATGTTTTACCAAGTGATAAGTTCTTGCTTTGACATGAGATATTTCAAATTTTTGGTGGTCTATTATTACTTTTTAAATTATAACCAAAGATAAGTCAAATTTCTTTTTTATTAACAGATATATGTAGAGTGTGTCGGTCAGAAGGAACACCTGAGAAACCTCTTTATCATCCCTGTGTATGTACTGGCAGTATTAAGTTTATCCATCAAGAATGGTGAGTCATCCTTTTAGAAGATTTTATGTCTGAGCTTTGGTTTTTGTCATCTATATAAGGGGAATTGTTTTCAATGAACTTTTTCTATAATTAACTATTAAGAAATTCTTGTGAAAATTTGTGAATTACCCATATTCCTTATTGCTGTGCTGTGTCATTTGGTATGTTGTTTTCCAGGTGTATGTGAGTACTGTTCATTTATTTTGACCATGGGGAGATTATTTTTTCATTGGAAGTATTCAAGTTTTCTAGTTTTGCTGGCCTGATAGTAGATTACATTATGAAATGCATTATGCTAGGTAGTGACTAGTTCTTTTACATATCTTTACTCCTTAATCCTTACAACAAACCCTGAGGTGGAGCTGTTGTTGTTACTGTTATGCAGATGAGGAAAGTGAAGCACAAAAAGGTCAACTAACTTGTTCTAGGTCACACAGTCAGCAAGTTAGTGGCTGAATTAGGATTCAGACTTACACCACAGGGTATTTATTATCAGACCATTTAAAACACTTGTTGTTGGTATTTGTAGAGTCTTTCATCTTAAATTAGCTTGAAGATTACAATTTAAGTTACCCTAACTGTTTTGATAGTAGGAATACATATTGTTTTTATCTTTACTAATACTGTTTTTCCTTAGAAGGCATCTGTTATTAAAAGTTTGGAATATTTTAAAGTGTAAAAGCTGTATGAAATGTAATGTATCAAAACAGAACTTTAGTTTTCAATGAAACCTTAATGTTTCCTTGTTATAAATACTGTACTTATGAGTGTATTTGTATTGCAGTTTAGTTCAGTGGCTGAAACATAGTCGAAAAGAATACTGTGAATTATGCAAGCACAGATTTGCTTTCACACCAAGTAAGTTTTTTAGAAGTTTTCACTGCATTTTTGTATTATAAGTGGCTGCATGAGAGTGTTTAGTGGGTATAAAACAATTATTTTCAATTAGTTTGCCTTTGATAGTAATGGAAAGTGTATTGCTATAGTGTTTTAGAAAATGTTTTTAAACATACATGTTAGCTTTTAGCACATTGAGAGGGGTTGGTTGATTTAATTTATATGATATTTCCCTATCCTTTTTTTTATTATGGGAAAGTTCAAATTATGCAAAGCTATAATGAGTCCATGTGTACACATCACTCATTTCGACTCGTTTTCATCTTGTGGCCTTTATACTGTATTTCTTATATTCTTATTTCTATTTTTCCATGCTTTTTAAAGCAAATGCCATTATTTATAATTTTATTGGTACATATTTTGATATGTATCTCTAAAAAGTAAGGGTTGTTCTTAAAAAACATTGACTATAGTACTATTTACCCAGAGAATTCATGATAATGCCTTGATATTATCAAATATATCACTGTTCGAATTTGGGATATCTTTTGAGTTAAAAGATTGAAATAATAAGGCAAAATCTTAACTCACTTTTTAAAATTAAACTGTTAACCTCAATATTTTGTAAGTCTATAGTAAATATTTTTCAGGTCTTTAAAATTTCAATTATATAATTCATGTACCTATTAATTGATGTTGAATATTGCTCATTGTAAACAATTAGAGGATTGTACTGGCAAGTTATCAAGAATTTGAAGCATAATTCTATTTTGAGATCCTAGTACATTGTCTTCTCCCCTTGAAGGTTTTTGTGTTTAAGGTTTTTTTCTTTTTTTTTGGTATCTTGAGTTGCTGAGTATAAATTAGTATTAGTTTTACTTTGTTTTTATGTGGTGAATACAGTTTATTAAAGTCATTACAATTTTACTTTTGGAGCTTTATATTCATCACCATCAAAATGTCAGTCTATTGTTTCGTAGTCATTTTTATAGGGCATAAGAACTTTACAGCTTAATTTTATAGCAAACTGTAAGATTAAATAATTGAACATCTTCATGAAGTTTGATTAGAAATACTTGTGAGCTCTTTTACTTTGAAGCCAATAAATTTTAGTTTTCAGCTGATAGCCATATGCTGTATTCTTTATCTTTCTCAAAAACTAGTGGGTTAATGACTTGTTATTGTGTATCAAATATCTTCTTAAAGTAAATGATCTTGGTCTGTTGTAAAAAGTTGCTGTTCTGTTAATTGTTTATTTCTTAATGTTTGTAGCTATGAACAGTTTTGTGATAGTATGCTCGTAAACTTTAGACATTGATTTTAGGGCTTATACATCATAATTCTTATTTTGGCCTCACTGGAGAAAGAGGTATTCTTCTTTTGGAGCCGTGATTTACTTTGGACCATTTAAAAAAGAAATCTTTCTAACACATGGCAAAACCTCTTTCTCTGACTGTGTTGAACAATATCTTACAGAGAGTTGGGAAAACCTGAATTTCCATTTGCAGTGTTAATTGTTGTGCTAAAAGTGAGGAGTAGGAGGCTAACAAATGTCAGTTGTGTGTTTGCTTCACATAAAATGAATCTGCTGCTGGTGGTTGTGCTTTTGAGTACAGGGTCTAAGGCTTATCATTGGAAGGAGGGTTTATTCTTGATGATGTGTCATCAGCTTCACCTTTTACTCCTGTTTGCGTTATTTGATTTTTTATAACTTGGGAAACCAGATAATTATGTTGTTCGAATGCTAAAATATGTGTAAGTCAGCTTTTCATTAAGTTCATAGCTATGAGTAAGGGATGCAAACGTCTATTAAATTACTTTTTCTGCTCAGAGGTCTTTTTTGTTGGCTTTTACATAAATGTGGTATTATCAAAAGTGTTTGATTCATTTTTCATAGGAAAAATATTCCAATGTAATAAAAATATTGAAAGTTAAGCCCTGACTAATGTGGCTTAATGGAATGGCATTATACCAAAAATCATAAGGCTGCTGGTTCAATTCCCAGTCATGGCACATGCCTGGTTTTCAGGCCAGGTCCCCAGTTTGGGGCATGGGAGAGGCAACCAATCGATGTTTCTCTGGCACATCGATGTTCCTCTCTCTCCCTTCTCCTTTCTTTAAAACATAAATAAAATATGAATAAAAAGAACTTTAAGATAATTTCACATACCTACATTATATTTATGAATTAAGTTATTTTTCAATCTTCATGAAGTTATGTATACTTTTTCCTATTACAGTATATTCCCCAGATATGCCTTCACGGCTTCCAATCCAAGACATATTTGCTGGACTGGTTACAAGTATTGGCACTGCAATACGATACTGGTTTCATTATACACTTGTGGCCTTCGCATGGTTGGGAGTTGTTCCTCTTACAGCATGTGAGTATTCATTCCTGTATGGTTGGAGTTAAACATTGCATAACTATTTAATAAGATAGAGTAATATTGCATCATATTTTTTATTCAAATGATATTTATTTGATATTATAATGTTATACATTAAAAAAGCCTTACTCAGGAAGAAACACTATTCGCCTGAATTAAGTAGTATTTTGTAAAAGGTCAGTTTCTTGAATGAATGTGGAAAAGAAAGCTATAGCATATAGAGGCTAATAATGAAAGTTCATGAAAGAACTGGAAAAGCAAAATCAAACCATAGTTGGAAGGAACTTGAATTTTATTACTTGGAGTTTGTTAGAGCTTTCAGGTATTGCAAAAGATGGGTTCTTTTAAGGTATTTTCTCCCTTTTAAAAGTCACATATCAGAGGGTCTTAAATAATTGGGAGACTTATCTTTCAGTACAGGAAGCTCTCAGAAATGTTGATATACTTACCCTTAATTGATACTTTTTGATTCTTTGTTGTTTATTTAAAGACATGGAGAGAAATATGTGATACCAGAGTACGTAGATATGATTCTTTTGAGTTAAATACAAATGAGATTTTTAAAGAAATACAATTAATATTTTCATGTCTCCTTAAAATTAATTTGCTTATGTATAAAAATGAAAATCTTGGGAGATATACCAAGTAGCTGAGTAGATACTATAGAAGAGTGAATTAGTGAACTATAAGATTAAGCAAGGAATTCTGTAGGATATAACTCAAGACAAAAAGTTGAAAGTATGAAGGAAAAACTGAGAGATGGAGGCTACATCGAATTTTTTAGTATTTGTTTAATACGTAGTTCCTGAATAAAAGAGATAATGGAGATGAGAAAATGATAGATGTCTTGTAGATTGAGAGAGAGAAAGCTGACCATGATGAAAGAAAGAGACTCAAAAACCTAAATACATTCTAACGTTTTCCAGTGCGCAGTAGGGTGTTGCATAGATGTTTTGCTTCCAGATTATCCCACAAAATAATGAAAATCAGATTAATGTTACACTTAAAATCAGCACTTTTTTGAAACCAACAGACAGCATAAACTTTAAATTGAATGCTAGAGGATAAACTCAAAATTTGACAACAATTTTGAACCTGAAATCTTCTACTGATAATTATTTATGGATGGAAGGGCTATATACAGACATTTCAATAGATGCAAAGGCTTAGAAGTTTATCACCTCAAACTATGAAAAATGTACATGAAAATATATTTGCCTAAAATGACCAAAGAGGCAAAAGGAGTGAAAGATGCAAACTGTAAAGAAAAAAAAAAAAAAAACAAGTGTGTCTCATAGCTACATTATAATTATTATTAATCTACAATAATTAATAAGTTTTAGGTAACAGCCTGGAGCTAAAATTCTAGGTGATCTTAACTTGGGAGAGATTGTGAGGGTAGGATAAAAATGAGAGCTTTTTAAGTTGTGTTGTTTGTGGGAGATGTGTTAGATCTAGGTAGGAATATATAGTGTGACTATGCATAAAAAATATAGGAGTAACCAAATAGAACCCAGAACTAGATCCACACCTGCATTGTTTCCTGATACAGTGATATCATTTGGGGAAATTATATCATATCTCACACAAAAGTTAATTTGAGATCATTAGCCTAAATGTATACAACCAAAAATCTAAAATAGAATCACCATAAAAGAAAATACTGATAAATTGAACTTTAATTAAAATTAAGAATTTTCTTCATGCTCAGATCCTTTATGAGAGGAAGGCATGCCACAGAGAGAAGATACTTGCATTACACATATCCAACAAAGGATTTGTATCTAGAGTTCATAAAGAACTCCTGTGAATCAGCCCTGGCTGGTGGCACAGTGGTTAGGGCGCCGGCCTGCGAACCCAAAGGTCGCAGGTTCGATTCCCCAGCCAGGGCACATAACCAGGTTGCAAACCAGGTCTCCAGTCAGGTCTGTGGCTGGAGGCAGGTGAAAGGCAACCACACATTGATGTCTCTCTCCCTGTCTGCCTCTCTCCCTTCCCCTCTTTCTAAAAATAATGAAATAAAATCTTTAAAAAAAAAAAAAAAGAACTCCTGTGAATCAGTAAGACAAAGGTAGACAAACCAGTTGAAAAGTGGATAGAAGATTTGAGTAGGTGTTTCTGGAAAGGTTATCTAAATAGGCAATAAACACAAGGAAAGGTACTCGTTATCATTGGTTGTCAGGGAAATACACACATCTGCTATGTACTTATTAGAAGAGTCCTAAAATTAAAAGACAAGACAATGCCAAATGTTTCTTAGGATGTAGATCATCTGCAAAATGTATACATTGATGATGGGAGTATGTATGGTATAAATGCTTTGAAAAACTGGTGGTACCTACCAATGGTAAACACTATGAATACCTTATGATACAGCCATTGCATTCCTGGGAATGTAGCTAACAGAACTGAGAGCTTTGTGCTCACCAAAAGACAAATATATCAGAATTATCACAGCAGCTGGGACTAGTTAAAAACTGGGACTGCCCAGATGCCTACCAATAATAGTAGAATGGATACACTGTGATTTATCCAACACAGTGGAACACTACATAGCAGTGAAAAAAAAGCTGACTATCATGACATGGAATAGCTTGGATAAATTTCACTTCTCTGAGAAAAAGAAGCCAGGCACTAAAGGGTTTGGATTGTATGATTGTGTTTATGTGATATTTAAAAAGAGGCCAAATTGCTCTATTGTAATAGAGGTCAGGTTACCTCTGGCCAGAGATATTGACTGGGAAGGGGCTTGAGGGAGCCTTCTGGGGAGCTGTCTTGATCTGAGTGGCAGTTATCTAGATATATACCTATGTGAAATTTTATCCTAACATATACTTAAGGCTTATGTAAATTTTACCAATAAAAAGCAAAGCAAAACTTAAAGGTAACTGCTAAAAGAATAGAAATAAGATGATCAGTTTTTATCCTGCAGAGTATGAAACAATAAGATTTGTAAAGTCCAACAAAAGACAGGAAAGACAGGAAGGGAGGACAGAGGGAGTGAACTAAAAGAGAGGAAAGGATAAGGTTGCAATATCTGTGATCATAAGGGTTTAGATTTCTCTTTTGTGAGATGGAGCCTCATAGTTGTTTACATTTAAAAGTGTTCTACTATAAGAGATAAGTACAGGTCAGCCCAGATTAATGCTAGAGGGATTTGTTAGCAAATGTTAACAAAATGCAAGGAGGGTATTAATTAGATATATTTAAGGTGAAAAGTTCTAAATGGGGAAAAGCCTTATATTTCTTATGAATAAAAGATACAGTTCACTAATAACATAAAACTTAAGAACTTTCATGTACCAGAAATAGGACTAAAGAAACACATAAAGCAGGACTTCTGTTAAGATAGAGGTATAGATAAACATGGCTCACCCCCTCACACAACCATAGCAAAAATTATAACTGACCTACAAAACAACTATCACTCAGAACCATCAGAAAATTGAGCTGTATGGAAGTCCGGCAACCAAGCAGTTAAAGTCACATTTTTCAGATAGGTAGCAGGGGCAGAGATGTGCAGACATGGACCAAGCTGGTCACACGCTTGTGTGGGGCAAAAAATTGGGCAGGATACTCTTGGGAACAAGGGGTCTCAGCCCCACACTAGACCACCCAGCCCAGGGTTCCAGTGCCAGGAAGATAAGTCTCCATAACTTCTGGCTGTAAAAACCATTGAGGGTTGGGGCGGCAGAATTAATGGTGACATTCTCAGGCATCTCTGCTTAAAGGGCCTGCGGTGGACTTAACCCAGACTCTCTCCCTCTGGACTCTAGCACACCAATGCAGCAGTTGGAAGGGCACCAGTGGTGTATGGGGAGGAACTGAAATGTCCGGCATCAGGGCAAGAGCCAGGGGATAGCTTCCTCCCAGACAAAACTCCAGAGGCCAGGCAGCAGCCATTGTTCCTTTTCTTTCACACACACAGCCGTAGCATCATATCTGAGACTCCATTATCCTGGTTCAAATGTGTTGCCCATCTTGGCAGTTATCTACAGCTCCGCCCTATCAAACTTATAGGCCCACGCAAGCAGTTAACAGAGGCTTTTCTGCATTAGGTCACACCTCTAAGATAGGGAGTCAAAGCAGCTCTACCTAATACTGTACATGGAAACAAACACAGGGAGGATGCCAAAATGAGGAGACAAGAAAACATGGCTCAACTTAAAGAACAGAACCAAACTCCAGAAAAAGAACTAAATGAAATGGAGGTAAACAAGCTATCAGATACAGAATTCAAAACATTGGCAATAAGAATGCTCAAGGAACTCAGTGGGCACTTCAACAGCATAAAAATGATCCAATCAGAAATGAAGGTTACACCTTCACAGGGGATCAATAGTGAAGTGGATGAAGCTGAGAATCAAGTCACTGATTTGGAACATAGGGAAGAAAAACATATTCAATCAGAACATCAAGAAAAAAACAGGAATCCACAAAACAAGGATAGGGTAAGGAGCCTCTGGGACAACTTCAGATGTACCAACATTCACATCATAGGGGTGCTGGAAGGAGAAGAGAAAGCAAGAAATTGGAAACTTACTTGAAAAATAATGAAAGAAAACTTACTAATTTGGTGAAGGAAATAGATATGCAAGTTCAGGAAACACAGAGAGTCCCAAAAGAATGCAAAGAGGACCACACAAAGACATACCATAATTAAAATGCTAAAGATTAAAGATAAAAAGAGAGTCTTAAAAGCAGCCAGAAAAAAACAAGTAGTTAACTACAAAAGAGTTCCCATAAGACTATTACCTGATTTCTCAAAAGAAACTGCAGGCTAAAGGGGACTGGCAAGAGGTATTCAAAGTGATGGAAAGCAATGACCTGCAACCAAGATTACTCTATCCAGCAAAGCTATCATTTAGAATGGAAGGGCAGATAAAGGGTTTACCAGACAAAGTAAAGCTAAAGTTCATCATCACTGAGACATTATTATAAGAAATATTAAAGGGACTTATGTACGAAAAAGAAGATCAAAGCTATTGGCATTAAAATGACAATAAATTCACAATGATAAACAGTTGAATCTAACAAACAAACTAAGCAAACAAACTGAACAGAAACAGAATCATGGATATGGGATCATTTGTATGGTTATCAATGGGAGGCATGAGAGGGTGAATGGGGGAAAAGGTGCAAGGATTAACAAGTACAAATTGGTAATAACAGAATAGGCAGAGGGCAGAGTATAGGAAATGGGTAGCCAAAGAATTTGTATTCATGATCCATGGACATGAACTAAGGAAGTTGGATTGTCTGAGGGAATGGGGATACTGGGTGGACAGCAGCAGAGGGGGAAAAATTGGAACAACTGTAATAGAATAATCATATAGTGTGTGTGTGTGTGTGTGCATATAAAGAAACATGTCAAGCAGGCATCCTCAGTTACAGTGGAAGGCTAAACACCTTTCTGAAATCAATAGATCAGGTGATTAAAAATTAAGTAAGGACTAAGACAATTTGAGTAATAGTTAACAAACTTGATTTCTGTTGTCTTGTTTACATATACACAATATTAAATAATGTTACGCAAGTACATACTCTAACTTTTTAAAGTTTGTATGTATCTTAGCAGTCTTTCCATGTAAGCACATGTTGAGCTACCTTATTTTTTAATTAATGCATAAAAGTTTGTAATAAGAAAGCTCTATCATTTATGAATTCATTTTCCTTGCTACAGACACGTAGTTTGCTGTCAGTTTTACTTTGTTGCAGGTGTACTTGTTTCAAATATTTTATATACTTACGTAAGTAATATCTGTTACAGAAAATTGTGACTTGGGTTTTGAAAATGTGTTGAAGTCACTGAAAATTTCTAATACAAGGCTATAGGCATGTTTAAATTAATATATAAGTTTTAGTTTTAAAGAAAACTTCAACTGTTTCCTCTTGGCTCCACCTTCCAAATATGTTTCTGCCTTTTCTGAATAAGAGGGAAGGGGATGATGGCTGTGAATTATGTATACCTTCCTTATCTTTTCCCTTCATGGCCAGATTTATGATTTTTTTTTTTGAGGACCCTTGTCCTCAAATCTGTATTTTTAAACAATGGCTGCTTGCTGTTCATGGCATTGGAGCATGCACTAAATTGAAACTGCTAATTTAAAAATTTGGCTGTGGCTGGTGGCACTGTGGATAAGGCACCGGCCTGGGAACCCAAAGGTTGCTGGTTGAATTCCCAGCCAGGGGCACATAACCAGGTTGCAAGCCAGGTCTCCAGCCAGGTCTGTAGCTGGAGGCAGGAGGTGAGAGGCAAACCATACATCGATGTCTTTCTCCCTTCTGCCTCTCTCCCTTCCCCTCTCTCTAAAAATAGTAATAAATAATATCTTTAAAAAATAAATTAATTAATTAAAAATGAAAAATTATGCACTTCCAAAACTAAAACCCTTTAATTTCATGATCAGACTCAATTTTAGAATTCTTTGTTAAAAAAATTCTGCATATTTTTTAGGAGATATTTGTATTTCATTATTTTTCTCTTTCAAACATTTAAGCTCATTCAACTAAAATAAGGGAACCTAAAATCTAAACTTTAAACATAGTTGTGTAACTTTTACTCTTCACTGCTAGTATTTTTATGTTTGACTATTTTAAAATTTTTCAAATTTTGAGATTTAGCCTTGCATAGACTTAATGTTTATTTCAGTGGCATTTATGGTATTCCAGTTCACTTGTGTTCACATGAACAACTGTGTGATTCATGATGAGAGCTGTGACTGTGTTTGTGCCCTTTTTTGGTAGGCCGCATCTACAAGTGCTTGTTTACTGGCTCTGTGAGCTCACTACTGACACTGCCACTGGACATGCTGTCCACGTGAGTATAAACCTTGTGAAGGCAGAACGCTGCATAATGGATGTGGATGGTGCTTGTTTTTCCTCCATATATATATTTTTATTATAATTTGAGAAGGTTTTCTGTTCTGAGGACAAATAATTTTTATATCTTATTTTAATAGTTATAAGTACAGTAGAAGTAGCTGACACACCCACACAAACACAAATGCTGTTTGTTTAAAACATACCTGTCTTAAAGATCTGTTTTGTAATGGTGGGACAGCTTGTTAAATAGGCTGTCATGCAATGTGGGATATATGCTACCATGTCACAATGTTGAGAGTTCATTTAAATGTGTTTTTAGCAGTTTAGACATGTGAGTTCAAATTTATTTTTAAAATGTTCCTTGTGATTGTTTGAGTATGGGCTCTAAAAACTTGTTCACTGTTGTTTTACTGTTATTTTAATTTGACATTAAGCATTGTAATTGCATTTTCTTAGGAAAGATTTATGTGTTTTATTAATTACTGATGTCAGAATGAGAAATGCTATAAATGATTAACTTTATCAAAATCATTAGAATATTAAGCCTGCAAAAGATTATACCAGAAATGCTAAATCTTTTCTGATCCTTTTGTTAGTAAAGGCAAAGAGCAGTGGTAGACGTTTTTTGAAACAGAAGCATTCAGAGTATAGTACCATCAAAATAAGCCATGGGGCAATAGAACAGGCAGGAGGGCAGGTTACATTTATGATGGGACAGAATTTGAGGAAGAGGTCTGTTAAGTGTCCTGTATATGCATCTTTTTTATTTTTTTATTTTTATTTTTTGGTATATGCATCATTTTAATCATGGTTGAAAATACTTAGAAACATTAGCTCTGTCTGTAGCACATCTACTTGCTGGTTATATCTCTTTGAATAGACTAGGCGAGTTATGTTAACATTTGTTTCTTTGGCAGTTTAGGGAATTGATAACATAAAAGGTTTTGAACTTCAACCTTACTTACATTAGAATTTTTTGTTTTCATTATTGAAATGCAGCTTTGATTAAGCAATGTTTAGAAGTAGACAGAGCCTTAAAATTAGGGCACTAACTGGCCATGACAAAAAGTGAGAAACAGTAATTTGACACCCTTTAAAGATTAGAAATGGTGTAAGAAGATAACTTGTTATGTAAAAATATAGACCTTCTGTGAAGTGATGGGGTAGAAACAAATTGGACAGCATTCCTATTTCTAGGCATCAGATATTTTATCTTGGTCATACAGTCTTAATATAAAAGAAAGAAAAATGTCTTAAATGGCTCAGCTGTTATTCATTGAATTTCTGTGTATATGACATAGTTCATCTCTGGCTTTCATCTAGGAGTTGTATATAAAACAAAGATGCATATCAGAAGTAGGGAGGGTGGTGAAAAAAGCAAGGGTGACTGCTGAGAGGGATGGAAGTTATTTTTTAACTTCTATAAACCATTTCTAACAAGGCAGTCTAGTTCCATTTTGTTCAGGGCTAAAATTCCAAATATTGTAGTTTTTGAGAGTACAGTGTCATATCAAGTCAGTATCTCAGTTGTCTAGGAAAGGACTTGAGTTTCTGTCTGTGTTGTTTAATGAAACAGAGGTATAAATGTATATGTAAACACTATGTGAATTTTGAGCACCAGGTTAATGTATAGCAAAGTTACCATGGAAGCTTACTGTTGCTTGCCTTTTGTTGGCAGGTACTCCTTTTCTCTCTGACCTGATTGGTTTAGTGGGCTTCCTCAATTGCCTTTATGAGACTGCTTATTACCAGGGGAGGAAATGCTGGAGGCAGGGTGGGAATAGTCAAAAGAAATTGTACACGTAGTTTGGTTTTATAATCCCATGTAGCCTTTTACAGTTTGAAGAATTAAGCCAGTTTCTTTTTGTTCCTGAAAATACTTTTAACTACTTTTTTTTCCTGAGTAATATTGTATTTTCTCTATTTTACTGTAAAATTTTTAAATTGAATTTTATTGTTGTATAAATTTCGTAATAGCATAGTAGCTGCTCCATGTTCTGTAGCCCAGTTCTTCAGGTCATCTCAGGATACAGCATATCAGTTTACCATTGCTTCAAAATCCCTAACACTTAGTGGCTTAAAACAATAACCATTTTATTTGCTCATAATCCTGGGTGGTCAGCGACTTGGGCTGGGCTCAGCTGACTGATTCATCTGTTAGGTTTGCTTTGGTTACTCACTTGTTTCAGTAGGGTTGGGTGGTCTAAGATGGCCCCAGCTGGGGTGTCTTGGTTCTCTTTCATGTAGTCTCTCATGTTCCAGAAGGCTAGTAGGGCTTTTTTATATTGTGTCTCAGGGAAGCATTCTAAAAGGGTGAGAGTGGAAGTTAGCAAGTTCTCTTCTAGGCTCCCAAACATGGGCAGCATCACCCCCTTTCCAGGCAGTTCACAAAACCAGCCCAGACTCAAGGTGTCAAGGGAAAAGGACTCTATAATGCTTGTCATTTAAAATCAACAGCAATTGTTATTCTTATTGCTGAGGACAGGGAAGGAGTAGAGAAGGAGGTAATTTAGTTTAGTCTATCAAAGTTCTAATAGTTTGGAAGATTCTTCAGAAAGGACATATTTAGGATTCCTCTTTTGATCAGGATGTATTCCAGGCAATAATGGCTGCATCAGCTAAGTTTAGAACTGCTTCTCCAAGATCTCCCAAATTGACCCTTAGGTTTTCTATGGAAGCAAAAAGCCCTTCCTTTATGATAGTGAATGTCCAAAGGCTATTGTGATTCTTGAGTTATTCTTGAATTATTCTGAAATCAAACATAGACTAGGGAAGGATAAGCCCCTTTAGAGAGAAAAAGAACAGAGAGCTCCTCAGTATTATAATACTCCATATATTTTCATGTATGATTATAAGGGAACCACAGTTTGTCTGTCTGAGTTTGTTGAGGAACTATTGTAATATACTTTTGGTGTACTTGGCAGTTAGCGTCAAAATTGAATCTGGTTTCTAAGTGATAGATCCCTAAAGTGTGTTACAGACTTCTTTGACTTACCTATGTATATTGAATAGTTTCCGGTCTCCTTTTTAATTTTTAAAATATATTTTATTGATTATGCTATTATAATTGTCCCAATTTTCCCCCTTTTACCCACTCCACCTGGTACCCCCAATTCCCTCCAGCAGTCCCTCCCTTAGTTCATATACATGGGTCATGCATGTATATAAGTTCTTCGGCTAATCCATTTCCTCCTATATTGTTCTTAACATTCTCCTATTGATTCTGTACCTACCAATTTGTACTTGTTAATCCCTGCACCTTTCCCCTGTTCTCCACCTCCCAGCTGATAACCCTGCAAATGATCTCAATATCTGTTACTCTGTTTCTAATTTGCTAATTTGCTTAGTTGTTTTTTTTAGATTTAATTGTTGATAGTTGTAAATTTATTGCCATTTTAATGTTCATAGTTTTGATCTTCTTTTTCTTTTTTTTTAAAATTTTATTGTTGTATTACATCCATCCCCTTTTTGCTCCCCTCTGTCCCCCTCCCCACCCACCTATTCACCCCAAAGTCAATCCCACCTGTTGTCCATGTCCATGGTTCCTTTATACTAGGTTCTGATCTTCTTTTTCTTAAATAAGTCCCTTTAACATTTCATCTAATAGTGGTTTGGTGATGATGAACTCCTTTAGCTTTACCTTGTCTGGGAAGCACTTTATCTGCCCTTCCATTCTAAATGATAGCTTTGCTGGATAGAGTAATCTTCATTGTAGGTCCTTGCTTTTTATCACTTTGAATACTTCTTGCCAGGCCCTTCTTGCCTGCCAAGTTTCTTTTGAGAAATCAGGTGACAGTCTTATGGAACTCCTTTGTAGGTAACTCTCTTCTCTTGCTGCTTTAAAGATTCTCTGTCTTTAATCTTTGGCATTTTAATTATCATGTGTTTGGTGTGGTCCTCGTTGTGTCCATCTTATTTGTGCAGCCTCCTTTCTTTATGTTGTCATGAGGCCTTTCTGGAGGCACTTTTCCGCCTTTCTGATTTGCTGAATTTTCTTCACTTATGTAGGCTCAGGTACCAGTTAACTACATTTGTAAAATTTGTGTGTAAGATAAGGATAAGGAAATTCTTAGTGTTGAGCAGTCATTAATCTTTAGTAAATTACATACATTCATGGCCTTTGTCTGGCTTTGACTGCTTTGGGATTTTTGCTTGCCACCTCTCTGTTTCTAAGCCATGTTCCTACAAAGGCAGTGATAACTAGTTTCTGTGTAGTTCTGATATTATTCTTTGCCTACTATAATATAAACATATATCCTGAAAATATATATAAATAAGTATATTTGGCCAGCTTATAAGATAGATATTCATTATCTTCAAAAATAATTTTTTTTGAGAAACTAATTTTCACCCAGAAAATTATGAGTTTTCTGGTTATTTTGGGGGGGGATTTTAGTGTAAAATGAAATGTTATTTTGGTTTCTTTGGTTTTCTTTGGTGTTCTTCGGAGTAATTTCATGTATTTTTTTACTAGGGACAATTTATTGGCAGATTGCTTGCAGGGTTGCTTTGTGGTGACGTGCACACTGTGTGCATTCATCAGCCTGGTGTGGTTGCGAGAGCAGATCGTCCATGGTGGAGCTCCGATTTGGTTGGAGCATGCTGCTCCTCCCTTCAACGCTGCTGGACACCACCAGAATGAGGTGACTCCCCCGACCCTTGAACTCATTCTGTTGGGGCAAGATAAGAGAATTATCATTCTTAAGACCCAAATCCTTGACTCCTATGACCTTCACTGTGAAGCAAAATAGTGAAAAGGTTTGTGAAAAGGTTAAGGGAGATGTAAAAAAAAATTAAAAGAAAGCTGCTGTGATTTGGCCTTTTAATTTTCTTGCAAGATTGGGAGCAATATTAGGTGTATACTAATATTGCCTGGTTTACCTGCTTAATAGTGGCCTGGAAGTTAAGACACAAACTCCTGATACATGCTTCTGACATGCTGTGTAACATTAAGGAGGCAACTTATTCTCTTTGTTCATCAGCTTCTTAGTATGTGAAATGCCTCATCTTTGCTGCTTCCAGCAGCAACATTATCAAATGTAGGAACATTGAAGCACTGTAACAACAGTGTGCCATTTTACTTTTTCTTTTCAAGATTTTATTTATTATTTTTAGAGAGAGAGGACGGGAGAGAAGCAGAGAGGAAGAGAGACATCATTGTATGGTTGCCTTTCACCTGCCTTCACCTATGGACATGGCTAGAGGCCTGGCTTGCAACCTGGTTATGTGCCCTGGCTGGGAATCAAACCAGTGACCTTATCTGCTGTGCCGCTAGCCAGGGCTTCATTTTACTTTTCCTTTATGAGAGGTGACGTGCTTAGGTTCAAGAGCATTTGCTAGAGGCAGTAGGAAGAGAAGGAGAATATAAATTATTTTTAGTATTTTGCTTCCTGAGAAATTATGGAACTGAAAAAACTAAAAAAATTAGCTACTTATATATATGAAAACAATCCATTCTTCATAAAATTGTGTTATGAAAAAATTGTAAGATACTCAAAATGAAAATTAACAATTGAATTTTTCATGTAATGACCTGCTTTTGTCATTGTGTAGATTGATTTCATCAACTTCTCCTTTGAAAATCACACATATAAAAAAATGGGACTATAAGAAAAATATACTGTTCTTATCTAATATTTAATACTTTTATTATTGTACCTCATTTTGAAGCATTTAATGTAGTTCTTTTTGAATCTTCATTAACTCCATGGGAGTTGAGCATCTTAATTAACTACAACTATGTCTTTGCTTGGTAGGTAGCTGCACTCAGGAAGAGCCAGAGAAAGATGCATATGGCAACTGTTAAAGTCTATATGGACAGATTTACCTACAGAGCTGTTTTCCTCAACTGTTTAACCCATAACTGAGAATTAAGTTTTATACTTGTATGTGTATAAACAAATAGATGCATAAATAAATATATTTTTATCTGTGGTCATTAAAGACAAGTTGTCTTTTAAAGAGGGATTATGTACGGAAGGATGTTTTTAGAATAGCCAGATTGTTAATCCATCATCTGTAATGCTTTATGAAATGGGAATCCCTAAATTATACTAATGAATATGTATATAGATGCTGTGAAGTGAGTTTACATCTATGTACACCAAGTTGATCCAAAATAAGATATGTTTAGAAAAAATGACTTTGAGAGGTGTTTTTGTTGTTGTTGTTGTTGTTATTTTGAAATTTAATAGTTTGTGTTTGTTTTCTAGTTTGTTTTTTTGTTTTTTTGGGTTTTTTTTGTTTTTCTTTTTAGAAGGGAGAGCTTGATTTGGAAATAAAAAAACTGAGACACATTAGCAAAATGTCTGGCTCTTTTGTCATTTTAGGCTCCAGTGGGAGGAAATGGTGCTGAAAATGTTGCCCCTGACCAGCCTGCCAACCCACCAGCTGAGAATGCAGTGGTGGGAGAAAATCCAGATGCCCAGGATGATCAGGCGGAAGAGGAGGAGGAGGAGAATGAGGAGGAAGATGAGGCAGGCGGGGAAGATGCAGTGGAAGCCAACAATGGAGCCCAGGGTAATGGTTGCAGGCTTGTTCTTACCCCTCATTCTCCACCGTGAATCCATTCCCAAACTGCCATGGGGAGGATTGGAGTTTTCAAATTTTAATGGGTTTAAAATTCTGTTTTAAACCCATTTTTACTTTATTTTGGCAAACTTGTGTGTATGGCTATACATTTACATACTTGTTTTTTCTATGAAGCAAGGCTCATTTTATGTTATAAAATCATACTTCAAGCCCTGGCTGGTGTGATTCAGTGGACTGAGCACTGGCCTGCGAACCCAAGGGTCACCGGTTTGATTCCCAGTCAGGGCACACACCTAGGTTGCAAGCCAGGTTTCCAGCCAGGTCTCCAGCTAGATGCAGGTAGAGGGCTACCATACATTGGTATTTCTCCCCCTTTCTTCCTCCCTTTCTCCCCCTCTCTCTAAAAATAATTAATAAAACTAAAAAAATAAATAAAGTCCTACTTCGGCAGGACTTGTATAGAAGAGATAGGAAGAAATTGTAAGTTTGTATAGATCCTAATTTTTTTAAAGAAAGAACTTGATACAGATTTTTCTTACTCTTTGCCATTCTATTAAGTCAATACTTTTAACATCAAAGAAGAATTCTTGAACTGTACACTGTAGACCAGATGTCATTCAAAGAAACAAATTTCTCCTTTTCTAGCAGTGTAACTCAATAATGTAAAAGAAGATTCAAGACTAGGCCACCCAGTCACCTGTCAGTAGCTCAGCGTCTCTTTTCTCTTCCCACCCGGAGTTTTCTGTCAAGCACTACAGTGTCTCTGGGCCCATTTGATATTGCTCATATCTGAGTGTTCCTGTGTGCCAGGCACTCAAACACCTGGGCTTTGCCTTCATGGACTTTCTAGTCTAGTTAAGGATACCCAAGTGAGCAAATTTAGCATTACACATTGTGATAAACATTGTGCAGGTTGCTCTGAGGATGCTTTTGGGGAGAGACTTATTTAAACAAGATGCTGCAGTAGCTCAGAGTGTTATTTGAACTGCGACCTGAAGGATAGAAGTGAGTTGACTGAGAATGCAGCCTATTTCTACCTAGTGCTGTCCTCTGTTTCTACCTCAGGCTAATGCATTAGCTCCTAACTGGTCTTCATTCATGCTCCACATAGAATTTGGATTGCTCTCCTGCCTTTCATAATCTTCAATGGTTTTTCTAAGACACTAAAGAACAAAATAAAATCCAGGCTTCACATTCCTTTTGTATGATCTAATCCCTGTCCTTTTATTTATTTATTTTTTTTGAAGATTTTATTTATTATTTCCAGAGAAAGGGGGTGGAAGAGAGATATCAATGTGTGGGTTGCCTTTCACCTGTCTCCAGCTACGGACCTGGCTGGAGACCTGGCTTGCAACCTGGTTATGTGCCCTGGCTGGGAACTGAACCAGCGACCTTTGGTTTCGCAGGCCGGTGCCTCATCTACTGAGCCACCAGCCAGGGCTTCTGGCTCACTTTTATACTGTATCTTTAGTCTTCTCCTCACCCATAGAATTCTAGTCCCTTGGCTTCCTTTTCTCAAATCCACTAGTCATTCCTGATTCAGAGCTATTGAATTCCTTTCTTTCACATAACCCTATATATTTCCTTTCTAGTATTTAACACATACTACATTCACCTTACTTATTTTATATGTTGTATAGGTATTTATGTGTATTTTCTTATTTATTGTTTAACAAGCAAATACTCATGGAAAATTTTAAATGCAGTTTAGTTTCTCAGCAACACCTTACAAAACACCTAATTAAGAGAGTATATTTTATTATTTATAGTTCAGATTCCATCATAATCTATAAACTTTAATTTTATTTCCAGATGACATGAACTGGAATGCTTTAGAATGGGACCGAGCTGCAGAAGAGCTTACATGGGAAAGAGTGAGTAAGACTTCTTTTCGTCAGGAGTTTTTTACTGTCTGAAAATGATAGTCTATATTGGAAAGTAGTGGATAAGAATTATATGTTTAAAGATATTGAAAGGAAAATGAGCCCTTTTGATAAATAGAAAAATCCTTTTACCTTGAATTAATGTGTATTATTATTCATTTTAGATGCTAGGACTTGATGGATCGCTAGTTTTTCTAGTAAGTAAAACTAATTTTTTAAATAATAGAACTGTGACTTAATTATTTGTGTTTTCCAATTTACAATATATGTTGGCTTTTTATACTAAAGATCAAAATGATGCCCTTTGATTTTTGATTACTTGATTGTTAAAGTAAGTTTGTTACATGCATTGAAGATATTGGCAAAGCATAAAGGTAATATTATTTAAAAGGAAATTATTAAATATTTGATTTTTAGAAAAGAAAATGAAATATAAAATGAATAGTAGTTAAGAAATTAGTCTTTTAAAGTTCTACCTTGTGATGTTATGCCTGGAGTAGTGAAAACAGCAGTTTTACGATGTTGACAGTGAGGGCCCCAGACTCATCATAGGTTTTCACTTTTTGCTGAATCCTACCCATCTTTACCTTAGTAAAGAGCGTCACTCAAAGGTGAGGAACAATTCTTTAACAGATCTGTTCTTTAAAGGAGAAATGATACTTTTTAAAGATGTTGTAATATAAAATCACTTGCCATTTGGGATTTTGCATGGCTTTGTGTATCTAGATGACTTTGGCTTCAGGTAGGAGCCCCCCTACTAACCAAAACCATACATAAGAAGTCCAGAAGAAGGATGGATTTGAGGATGGCTTGATCCAGAGGCTCAACAGTCATCAAAGACCCAAATAAATTCCGTCTGTCTCCTCTGTTGTCCACAATGTTGGCTTCCTCCTCACACTGGCTCCAGATGGGAACCAGAATAGAAAGTTGAGGTTAGAAGTTAAACTGAGGAATGTATCTGGTGGTAATTCATAGATCAGTGAGAATGTGATGTTACTGAGCTCCTGATCAAAGTTTGATCAGTCAGAATAGAAGCTATTATCTGGCTACGTACTCATTTATATCTCTTATCTTGTCAGTCCCTCACAAATGAGTGACAGAAGTCATGGAGGCAGTGGTGTTAACTCAAGCCCATTCTCATTGTTGGAAAAAAATGTTTATAGGATGACTTCATTCATGGAAAAGTATTTTTAATATCTACTGTGTGCCAGCTATTGTGATAGCTACTGAGAGATTCGGAGATGAATGAAATAGGACCCTGTTCTCAAAGATGCTTTATAGTGTAGTAGAGAGAACTGAACATATGAACCAGGAGTTTAGAGGTACTATGTGTTAAAGACTCAGTGACAGAAGGTGTGCATAGGACACAAGAAATACAGAAGAGGGCTTGGTTAGGTGTTTCTTAGTAGAGTTTTGTCAACAGGAAATTTTTAGAGATGATAACTTAGAGGTTGAGGCACAGCAGATATTTGGGATAAGAATAGGCTGGGAGCTCTTAAGGCAGAGAAGCTGAAAATATTCAAGTGATAGAGCTGATAAGAATATAGCAGTTGTCTCTTGGATAACCCACCATTCTTGACACTTGGGTTTGTAACAGATTGGGGGCTTGATCAGAATAATGTTTCTAAAAAGAAAATCTTACAATGTTGGTCCCTTTGGAAGGATAATTAACTCGATGGGGCAAGAGGTGGTGGGCCTAGACAAATGGGCCTGGACTTTGTAGTGTCAGTATGGAGTATGACTAAAGTACATGTGACATAGCTGGAAGAATAGATGATAGCAGTCATTATAGAGGTAATAATGCATAACTGGAAGTGGATCAATGGCCAAGTGAGAATCAGTATTCTAAAGCATGAACAAAGAAAGCGAGGGACACAATAGGGAGAAAAGGGACCAGAAAAGAAAAAGTGACCTTGCAGAAGTTATGAGAACAAAATAGACACTGAAAGAAACACTGTGTATTTTTATATTACTGTGTTGTTGGGAATTTAATGTGATTTTCAAATTTTTCTTCACTTGGAATTCAGTGTCATTTGATTTAATGCTGCCTGGCAGTTATTTATGAGAATCTGTGTAGTTTGTGGTGGATTATTAATTTCTGAAGAGGAAATGTTTATGGATTAATATCTTTATTTTTCCTACATGTAACATAATGAACTTTTGAGTTTTATTGGTTTTATTTTTATCAGTTTTTTTTTTTTTAAGATTTTTTATATACTATTTTTCAGAGAGAGGGGAAGGGAGAGAGGCAGAGAGGGAGAGAGACATCAATGTGTGGTTACCTTTCACCTGCCTCCAGCTACAGACCTGGCTGGAGACCTGGCTTGCAACCTGGTTACGTTGCCCTGGCTGGGAATCGAACCAGTGACCTTTAGGTTCATAGGCTGGTGCCTTATCTACTGTGCCACCAGCCAGGACCTTTTTTTTTTAAATAAAGATTTTATTTATTACTTCCAGAGAGAGAGGAAGGGAGAGATGCAGAGAGGGAGAGAAACATAAATGTATGGTTTCCCTTCACCTGCCTCCAGCTATGGACCTGGCTTGCAACCTGGTTATGTGCCCTGGCTGGGGAATTGAACCAGTGACCTTTGGGTTGGCAGGCCAGCGCCTTATCCACTGTGCTACCAGCTGGGGCTTTTATGAGCCTTTTAATGAAACATTTAAAGTTGAACATGATTTTTGGAATGAAGTTTTATGTACTTATTTTAAGAATTTATTTTTATTATTTTTCAGAGAGAGGGGAAGAGAGAGAGGCAGAGAGGGAGAGACATCAATGTATGGTTGTCTTTCACCTGTCTCCAGCTACAGAGCTGGCTGGAGACCTGGCTTGTAACCTGGTTATGTGCCCTCGCTGGGAAATTGAACCAGCGACGTTTGGGTTTGCAGGCTGGCGCCTTATCTGCTGTGCCACCAGCCAGGGCTGGAATGAAGTTTTAATTAATAGAGTGAAAATTTCAGTCTTCTAATTGAATTAGATTAAGTGGAGTAGTCTAAACATATATCAAATAGGAATTAAATGTTTTATTAACATTCTTTTCCTTTAGGAACATGTCTTCTGGGTGGTGTCTTTAAATACGCTGTTCATTCTTGTTTTTGGTAAGTGGTTATGCTTTTGTTTATTGTATTATGGTCATTTAGTTTCTAGGAGCCTTTTGTATAGGATTTTTTAAAAAACATGTTTTGATTTTAAACAGGAATATATGGAACAGTTTCAGATTCTTTCTTTCCTAAGCAACATTGACCTTAGTAACCTGTAGTTACCTATCATACCTGTTTCTGTTGGGCATTACTGTCTCTTTGTAGAAGCCAACTTGACTGACTTGAGGATACATAATATTCCACTTCTGGAATTAATTATCTGTGTGCTCTTCCCTATGGCAGAAGATCTTGTTGCCATCTATCAAAATCCTGGCTGTAACAGAGATCCTGGCTTGGAAGCCATCACTAGAGATGAGTGTAGGCTTGAGGGAACAGAGCAACCGTTTCCCAAATGTGAATTTCCCTTGGAACTCGATTCCAGTCAATGCAGAGCCACTTCCAGATACTTTCACAACTACATCTGTGAGGATTCTGTAACAACACGCATGAGTCCCTACCATTGGGAGCAATTAGGGAAAGGAAGACAGGGTTGAGGAGATGCAGTTGACGGGTTTTCTGCTTTGGGAAAGGTAAACTGAGTCAGGTAAACCAAGATCTTAGAATTCAATTACTGTGCTTCTCAAGGGCGAGAAGATGGAGTCTCAGAAAACCAGGTTTTTGTTGGTCTGTGCTATGACTTGTGTCTCATAGAGAGGCCTCAGGCTACAGATCTCTCCATAGAGATGATCTTTGAGAAATTTCTTCCTTTAATACACGTGAGTAGTCCTCAGCTCTACTGAGGAATAAAGAGTAGATGTCCCAAAGGGTTTCCCACTGAATTCCAAGTTATTTGTTCTGTGTTGTGGACCGTATTGTGACCCAGAGAACAGGAAGCCATATGGTCACAAAGACACTGAATATGCAGACTGAGAATTAGACAAAAATTAATTATTGAATAGTAATTCAATAATTCAGTAAAGAGCATAATAAAATTACAGGTTGTTGAAACAAAATATCTTGAAAAAAAGATGGTGCAAATTAACAGGAGGCTAAATCTTTGTTGTTCCCCCTTGCATATGGGGGAGAAAATGTATCTGTAGATTATTCTGCCTTTATTTTTTATTTTTTTTCTGCCTTTATTTTTCATATGTGAAATAATTAATATGTAGAACATGAAACTCTTGATCTTGACTAAGTTTAATTTGAGGGGAAAAATGACTGTTCTTGCAAGAATAGCTTAATGTTAAATTAACGTTTGGGGGAACAAGTCACCTTTAAAACCTGAATTAGAGAAATAAGAACTCTTATTTATAAAAAAGGAAATCTCATCTAAGTAAATATTTTTCCAATCAAATCTCCTAAGCTTATATAAGCTTTTAAAAAAATCTGTCTTGGCAAACTTACATACATTATACTTAGGATTTCTTGAAATGAAACAAAAAGTTTTCTTCATTTTTAGGAATGTACTGTACTTCTTCTTTTATGTGATCACAGTCATTGGTATTAAGCACACGTTTCTTTCCTACTTGGGTTGTTCTACTGTAATTTTCCTGTGGCATTTTTTGACTCTTGTAGTCATATACTTTGCAGATAATCTCACCTTACAGCACTGCTGTTTCCTAGTAGAAAGGAAGGATCCTGAGTAACTAACTTTAATTTCAGGATACTAACCTGTGGTCGTGTGGAATGGGATAGAAATTGATTATTAAAATTGATGGTCAGGTTAATATTCGTATATACAAATAAAGTTGAAACTTGAAAGTTTGCCTTTCTCAGGGACCTTCTGAGCCATCCTTGGAGTTGGGTATGAGAACAAAATAGGAAAAATTCTGTGTATGTTTTTATCTTATTGAAAAATTTCCTATGCTTTGTAATATACACAATATATTAGTGAAATAATACATGTCTAATTTGTAAATAAATTCTTAATTTTTTTAAAAATATTTTATTTTATCAATTTTTTAGAAAGAGGGGAAGAGAAAGAGGCAGAGAGGGAGACAGACATCAATGTATGGTTGCTTTTCACCTGCCTCCAGCCACAGACCTGACTGGAGACCTGGCTTGCAACCTAGTTATGTTGCCCTGGCTGGGAATCGAACCTGCGACCTTTGGGTTTGCAGGCCGGCGCCTTAACCACTGTGCTACCAGCCAGGGCTAATTTGTAAATAAATTCTTGATAGTTCTTAGTACGTAAATAAATTTCTGCCTATAGATTACTCTATCAGAATTGGCAGACAGATCCCTATAGATCCAGTCTAACTTTTTTCTTGATGGTTGATTTTCCCTCCTCTCCCAACTTCTCTAATCTGTGCTGTTCAATTTTTTGGTATTAGAAAAAGATAGTTAAATTTTATTATTAAGAACAAATTAAAATTTTTATTAACATGGCAAGAAATATGAGAAAAAGACTGAAAAATTTCTTACTGTGAAAATTTTAAGGATATTATTTAACTATAACATCATTATCATACCTTAGAAAATCACCAGAATTTAATATTCCTAGTAATTTTAACATATTAAAGGTTCTTTTTTTTTTTTTAGATTTTATTCATTATTTTTAGAGAGAAGGCAGGGAGGAAGGAAGAAAGGGAGAGAAGCATCAGCATATGGTGGCCTTTTACTTGCCTCCAGCTATGGACCTGGCTGGAGACCTGGCTTGCAACCTGGTTCTGTGCCCTGACTGGGAATCAAACCAGCAACCTTTGGGTTCACAGGCCAGTGCCTATCCACTGAGTGACCAGTCAGGGCTAAATAAAGGTTCTTATATTATCTTCTGAAATGTCATTTTATAGTTGATTTTTTTTTTAATGATGATCCAGATGAGGTCCAGACATCACTTTTGGTTGTTAATCCTTTTGATCTAGAAGTTTCTTCTCACTTCCCCCAACCTTTCACCATTGATTTTTAAAGAAACTTAGGTCAGCTGTCCTGTAAGTGCCTCATGGTCTACATTTGTCTGGATGCTCCCTGATGATGTCTACTACCTTGCTTCTCTCTGTCCAAGGGGCTGATTAGATTCAGGTTCAATGTATTTGAGACAAATCCTTCACTGGTCGTGCTTTGCCTAGTAATGCAGCATATCAGGTGATGTATGATATCTGGTTCTCCACCTTTCTTAGTGCTCAGGTGATAGCATCTTGAAGTCTCTTATTGGTAGGTTTCATTTTTCCCTTTACCACCATAAAGTAATGTATGGGGGTGATATGCTTTTTCCTTTTAAGTTCTTGCTTCATATTATTAATTTAAAAAATTTTATCCTCACTCAAGCACAATTATTGTTTTTCACATTTGTTTGCTGATTTTCCTATAAAGAAGAACATATTATTAGCTAGAGCTATTTAGTTAACCTGAACTTGTTTGTTCAGATGAGCTTACTACTTCTGTTGATGATAAAAATGTTTTCTGTGACATTGCTTTTTTCCCATTTGTTCTTGTTTTTGGCCTACCACTTGTTGAGTATAATGACCTTAAAGATTTCTGTGTATTCAATGTGTTTCCGTGGCTTGGGTCATTATTTTTGATGCTCAAATCTTTCCTTTGGCCTGTGAGACCCTCTTTACAATGGTTTCTGGGTCCTTTGCCATTAGTCTATTAGACCTTGATAACTTTGTAGTTCTTTGGTTACATAGAATATCCCAGGAGATACATTTTTAGCTCTAGTTCTGGAATGTTCCATTTCTTGAAAAGCCCTGGTTCCTTTCAGTGGGAGATGCTACTAGGAGTGTTCATTGTTTTGATTTTAAAGTTTTCATTGAGTTTTTTCCTCCTTTTTAGCATTTTGCCCTTACCACATTGGTCATTTCTCCCTTGTTGGTTTGGGATTTGAAGAACATGTGAGTATAATACTTTTACAAACTTGCTTTAATTGATAACTCTCCAAATTTGATATTTGTTGAGTAATTGATAATGTTGTAAAGAGTTATTTTATTTCTCAGCCTGCCTTATACAAAAGAATAGTTATCCAGCACCATCTTGTTCTTTTCTTTAAAAACTGATAGTGGATCAAGACACTGGTTATATTGCCAGCTAAGGAACGTGTGCTCTCATATTCCATGACACACGGTCTTCCTTCTTATTGGGTGGGCCAGAGGCAGTCAATGGGCAAATTTCTTGCAGGCTGATTTATGACCCATTCCAGTGAATATCTAGTGAATATCTATGCCCTTCCCTTTATTTAGAATTTAGAAAAGTAATAGTTTATCAGTTGATTAAAAAAAAAAAAGGTTAGTCAATTTTGGAATGATGGGGGTTAGCGTTGTCTAAGAAATTTGTTTCATTTTTGACATTTTATCATTATCAAAGGTGGATAAATATTTGGAAGGACAACTACTGTTTTGGTGGGGGATGTGGAAGGACTTAGTGAGAGCTGGTGTATGTGGATACTCTTGTTTGTTTTGTGATTGTGAATCCTGAGAAAGCACATTTTGAAGTGTTCTGAAAAGGCAAAGGAGTGTATCAGTATTTGATAACAGCTCTCAAAATTCTCACTAATTGAATGCAAGAACTTGAAAAGTTAGGATAAATTCTTTGATGAATTTCGACTTTCCAAATTATTGCCACTTGCTATCTGAAATTCAGGAGTTAAAAAGATGGGCATTATTTGTCACTGTCTAAACTCTTTGTTGAGAATGGGACAGATTTGGAGTTAAGGGAAATGTTAACAGTCTTCTAGCTGTAGGAGATGCGGCGGCTGGGATGCACCGGCTGGTGAGCGGCTTGGGCACCGTGCTGCTGCGTTTAGTGCTCAGCCTTAGCAAGTCCGCTTCTGAGTGGGGTGCAGGCTGTCCCTTCAGGTTTGCCCCCTTTTGTCTGCTTGAGTCAAGTGTTATTCTTCCATTTTTTCTCATTCTTTTATGCCGTATAACACTCAGTAGGAGAACCTGGTTTTCAAAGGGTATTTTATGGTTGTTTTCTAGTTGCAAGTTGCTTAGATGGTTCACTTCTAGTTTATTTAATGCATTGTTAAGTGGGGTGGAGGCCATGTGATACAATTAAAATGATCGTTTTTCTTATTTCCAGGTCCAAGCATCTCATTTTGAAGGCCTAATCACAACCATTGTTGGGTATATACTTTTAGCAATAACTCTGATAATTTGTCATGTATCCTTTAATAAACCAACTTGGGTATTTAGTAATATTATTCGTATTGAAGAGTTGTTCCTATTACTGACAAAACTATTTCTCTCACCTTATCCTCTTAGTAAAAGTCATTTGTAGTGAGGATAAGGACAGACAAAATATGAAATAAATTAATTCTGCCTGCCAAGTAATATTAAGTGTTGCTTAAATTATTGTATTTTATTGTACCTTGAAATCCTTAGTTTTTCCTTGACTAGATGCTATAGGGCTTGGCAACTCTTGTTAAATTTCATAGGTCTCGTCGCTTGTTGGGAGTCTGCTATATTGTTGTTAAGGTAATTACTGTTATAAGTTAAAACTGGAAATTATTTATCCCTATTTGGGTGATATTGATGACTTTTTGTTGTTTGCCTAAGGTCTCTTTGCTAGTTGTGGTAGAAATTGGAGTGTTCCCTCTCATTTGTGGCTGGTGGTTGGATATCTGTTCCCTGGTGAGTTTACTATCCATTGTCATACAGTCTAATAATTTACAGGCTTCAGAAAAGACATCTTTAAAATTAGTTTCTTTTATTATTTATTTATTTAGTGAGAGGGGAAGGAAGGAAGGAAGAAAGAGAAAGAGAGAAACATCAATGTGTGGTTGCCTCTTGCACAACCAACTGGGGACCTGGCCAGCAGCCTAGGCATGTGCCCTGGCTGGGAATCGAACTGGTGACCCTTTGGTTCGCATGCTGGTACTCAGTCCACTGAGCCACACCAGCCAGGGTGAATGATTTCTTTTAAAGGAAAGTCAGTATTTGATAATAATTTGCTTATTTTTTTTCCCTGAAAATGTTAATCACTGTGTGGAGTCTTCATGTGGCTTTTTCTTGAATACCTGATTTTTTTAGGGTTCATGCAGTTTTGATCTGAGATTATTTTGACTGAAACTTTTTAAATAATCAATGGAGAATTTTCTTATTTTATTCTTCTAAATGTTACAAAAATGCCGACATTGTATACATAAAAAAGAGCAACCTGATACAAAGACAGTCTTCGTAGTGGTAAATTGAGCCCTATTTGTTTTAACTAAGATGTTTATTTTTTATAATAATCTTTAATGGCTATCAGTGATAATCAGTTTTTGACTTCTCAAAAATATTTTATATGTAGAAAAGCTACTTTTGGTTCTGAGATAACATTTTCTCCTGTACTTTACTATTAAACCTTTCCATGAATACAGACCTGTAACTAAGAAAAGAAGGTATTATGTTAATCAGAAATGGTTCTTTTACAGTAGTAGTATTAGTAAAGTTTTTATTTACCAATTGGTTTATCAGTCTTGCTGCTCATGTTCAAAAATTTTGAAGTGTCACATGCATTTTTAAAAGTTAACCTATATCATTTATCTTTCTGTGACACCATGGAGTGGTATTAAGAGAACTATAGTCCAAGAACATCAAAAACTATAAGCATAGTGATTTTTATTCTCTTCTAGAAGATGGAGATGTGAATTAGGCAAATGTAGGTGCTATAGCTCTTGCTCACCTGTTCTGTTTTTGTTTAGGAAATGTTTGATGCTTCTCTGAAAGATCGAGAACTGAGCTTTCAGTCAGCTCCAGGTACCACCATGTTTCTGCACTGGCTAGTGGGAATGGTGTACGTGTTCTACTTTGCATCCTTCATTCTTTTACTGAGAGAGGTAAGTTCTTCAGGGAAGTGCTGATGTTATACATTTATGGAAAGGACTTTTGCTCTGGCTGGTGCAGCTCAGTGGATTGAGCACTGGCCTGCGAACTAAAAGGTCTCAGGTTTGATTCCTGGTCAGGGCACATGCCCAAGTTGCAGTCCAAGAGATAGCCCATTGATGTTTCTCTCACACATGGATGTTCCTCCACCTTTCTTTCTCCTTTCCATTCTCTAAAACAAAAAATCTTTAGAAAAGAAAAGAACTTTTGTTCAACCACAATTGTGCCTCAGAAGTTATGATTTTCTAACTCAATCACTTTCTCTGTTTTATTCTAAGATGAAATAACTGATAGGTAAGTTTAGCTTAATTGCTTTAAACTGTTTTCAGTCATTTGTCTAAAAAAACTGACAAGTTTTAGTATTTCTGCCTATAATTAGTTGAGACCAAGGGGAAAAAATTAAATAAAAACACTTATTTTACTTTTAGCCATCCTTTAATACAAATTCTTGGAATTTTATAGAATCTGAGCCCATCTTGGACTGCATTCAAGGACCTGTAATGCTGGAAATACATTAAGGTTATGGTTTTACAGGATCAAATATGTAAAATGGTCTTGAATCAGGCACCTTAAGTGTAGAATTATGTTTCTAGTTCACATGGCACCTGGTACCTTACTAACCTATTTTTGGAATGCAGTCTTTATTGATTTGAAGACAGTGACATTGGGGTCATTACTTGATTAGTATACATCTCATGCTTAGTCTTTCTGGTGCAGTAGCAAGTATGAAACTGGTAAGTATTATTGCTGCAGGCTCACTCTCCATTAGTCACTGTGCTAGCTGCTGAGACAGTAGTGAAAACAGACTCTATCCCCATTTTCCTTGATTTTATATCCTGAGATGGAATACAGCTGTTGAACACCAGCTTATTCCTTTGAGAGTGCCTTGAGACTGGCAGTGGAGATATGCAAGGGCATGAAGGAGCAGGCTGACTAATCTAGTATGAATGGAATTTAAAAGTACCCAGGCTTAATGCTATTCATAGTGTACTTTGCTGGTTGAGAATTTTGAGGAGTTGGGGAGGGGGGCAAGAGGTCAATATATTCTCCTGAATTATATAGTGTAAGTTTATAAGTTTGGTAAATTCTCTTTTTAAATTAAGCTTGTATTTTTTCTTTGAAACAAGTGATTGAGAGTAAATTAATAATGTGTTTTTAAAAATTTAATTACATGTGCCCTCTAAAATTACATTGTTAAGTGATAATATGTGTATACTGAATTTTTTCAATTTATCTATGTGGTTTTCTTTTTTCCTTTTTTTTTTTTTTTTTAAAGATTTTATTTTATTATTTTTAGAAAGAGGGGAAGAGAGAGAGGCAGAGAGGGAGAGAGACATCAATGTATGGTTGTGTTTCACCTGCTTCCAGCCACAGACCTGACTGGAGACCTGGTTTGCAACCTGGTTATGTGCCCTGGCTGGGGAATTGAACCTGCGACCTTTGAGTTCGCAGGCCGGGGCCTTAACCACTGTGCTACCAGCCAGGGCTATGTGGTTTTCTTTTGATACAGAATCCTCATATTTGGAAGTTAGCTAGAACCTTAGAGGTCATACATTATAACCCCCTCATTTGGAAGCAGGAGAAATAGTTTGGGCATATGAGATGGTTTATACAGGGTAACCCAGGACTCATCTATTCATTGCCCCATTATCCAAGACTCTTGAGCTGATGATTTACACTGAGAAGGACAATGATGTAGGTAGTAAAATCAAGATGTATACTGAGAAATGGTAGGTTTTTTAATTAAAATAACTCTTCCCAGGAAGTGTAAGGCTGAAATCAGATCTTCTATTTAGGACATTTAAACATTGCAACCTAATTCTTTTACCAGATGATACAATATAGTGACAATTAAAAAAAATATTCTTCATCTAGGAGATCTAGATTTGACAAACTATCCTTTAATACATTTATTTTTCATTAAATGATTAAAAGCACCAAAGGATGTCAAACACAAGATAGTTTTCATAAAAGATTCTGATTTTGGAACTTATTTTATCAGGAAAGCCATATGAATTTTCTGGGGCCTGTGTTTTAAGATGCCAAAGTAATTTTAAAATCTTATTTTTCTGTAAATGTTTTAGCTCACATGCAGAACCTTGAAGATATTGCTGGTTATTTATAGCATTTAAAATATATTTGCAGGTGCTTCGACCTGGTGTCCTGTGGTTTCTAAGGAATTTGAATGATCCAGATTTTAATCCAGTACAAGAAATGATCCATTTACCCATTTATAGGCATCTCCGAAGATTTATTTTATCAGTGGTAAGCGTACCTTTTTATTGTTTTTGAAATAAATTGTGCTGCCTTTTAAATGTATTGAGGGGGGAGGTCAGGAGTACTGGTACAGTAGATTGAATAATTTACATTTAAGCTTGTGAAATTTGGTTGTTAAATAGCAGTTGGTTACTTTGATTAATAAAATGCTTACTGAAAACTGGCTTCTGTTACTTTAGTAGTTTAATTACCAAATTATGAGTTTCCGAATTACAGTTAATTTGCATTAAAGCAACAGAGACTTGTTAGTAGCTTCTAACTTAAGCTGTTGCACTGGGCATTGTGGTTTGGTTGGAGTGTTGTCCCCTAACTGAAAAGGCTGTGGATTTGATCCTTATTTAAGTTTCGTATGGGAGGCAATCATTCGATGCTTCTCTCTCACATTGATGTTTCTCTCGCTTCCTCTCTGATTTCCTCTCTCTTGAAAAGCAATGAAAAGTTGTCCTTAGGTGATGATAAAAAAGCAAACAAAAACTCTTTAACAGGGGTCTCAGTTTCTTCCTTGACTAGGAAGAATCTAAATATTTCCAAAATAAATTCTAAGAGCAATATTGCTCTCTTTGGAAACTTTTGCAGCTATGGATCATGTCTTATCTTGATTACAGGTGTTTATTAATTTGTAGACAATTCCTTCATTGTGAATTTCCAGCTCTCCTCCCGTACCATACAGTAATTATCCACCTGGATATTATGCATTGGTTGAACATGTTCAGAAGTCTCTCACAGGAATGATTTACAGTGAAGCGTGCCCTTTTTCCTACTGCAGATTGTCTTTGGCTCCATCGTCCTTCTGATGCTTTGGCTTCCTATACGTATAATTAAGTGTCTGCTGCCTCATTTTCTGCCATACAATGTCATGCTCTACAGGTAAGGTTTTGAAATTTGAAAGCTTTACTAATTTAGCTCTGTTAAGAATTTGATATTCAGAGTACATACATTTAAAGCATACATGTCTTACAGGTATTGAAAATGATCTGATAGTAAAATTTGCCCTGTTCTGGATCATGATCACACATAAACATTAGTTCAGCAGTTATGTTTTCCAAAGGAAGACAAACTTTACTTATCTGTACGTGAAGTTTGCCTTTGTTTAGCATTGAAATGTTTGCCATACCTAATTAATTAAAAGTGTGCCAGTAGCATCATCTTTGTATGAAAAGCACATCATAAGGTATGCCACATCATAATCATAGCCACACATTTAATTATGGATTAAAAATAGGATGTAAGTGTTATAAGTGGAAAATCTTTTTTGATTTAAAATCTTAGGTCACCTGGAAACCTAATCTCCCATTCATCCTACATTCCCTTTTTCAGTGATTTACACTACCTTTTCAGTCACCTAAAGCAGAAATCTGCTGCACGAATTGGCTTTCTTCCTCAATTTTATGTCTAATTAGTTTTTAAATCTTGTTGCTTCTAATTCCTTAAGATCTTACCTATTCCAAATCAGTTTACAATTTACTACCTTAGTTTAATCATTCATCTTATTCTCCATTAATAATCAATCTTTTACAGCCCCCTCCTTCCTCCATAACTTGCATGATAATATCTGGGTCAAGGTGGTGAAAGGGAAGAAAGTGTGTTGAGGAGCAAGGAGGGACCAGATTTGTAACATGCTAACTAATACAGCAAGTGAGGTGAAGATGGCCTGCCCATCAGATGTAACCACACGGGGTCATTGGTAATCCTTGTAAGGAAGTTTTGTGGAGCTTGAATGGGAAGCCTTGTTGGCCTAAGAGAGAATGGAGGAGAGGAGATAAAGACAGTGGAATGGGTTCATTCAGCTCTTTCGGCAGTTCTTTTGTCATCCCTTGAAATACTTAATGTGATCGTTATACTGGAAAACAGAATTCACGTTTTCAATTGTGGCACTTTGTAATTGCTTTAGTGACGCTCCAGTGAGTGAACTGTCCCTTGAGCTGCTTCTGCTTCAGGTCGTTTTGCCAGCATTGCTTGAACAGGGACACACACGGCAGTGGCTGAAGGGGCTGGTGCGAGCCTGGACTGTCACTGCAGGGTACTTGCTGTAAGTATGGCAGGCGACTCCTGGGTGCTCATGTCAGTGTAATAACATTTCTGAAAAAGTATATTCTGTGCCTCACTTAGGAAAAATTAGTTTAATTTTAATTAGAGACAGTTTAGTAATATCTTCAGGTATATATAATACATATTTCTAAAACTTTTTAATTAAAAAAATTTTTTTAAACCATTGTGCATTTTTTATGGAGAATGTATGCATGTTTTTATCTTCATGTAGAGGTTTGCTGCTGGCCCAGGTTCTTTTATTTTATTATACAGGGTAAAAAATAAATTTGTTTTAGCTCATTAAAAACAAACCAACACACCCTTATTTGAAAAGTCTTAACCTGATATGAACACTTCCTCAGATTTAGTTTTTTGGCCGTTTATTTAGTCAACATGTTGCAGTAATTTTTTTCCAGCTTTATATGTTACATACTTATTTAAAAGTTGAATCTTTATGACTTAAAACTTATTTTCAGAAAATATGTGACATTTTGTAGATACCTTAATGTGATATATTTATTTGTTTGTATTCAATCATTTATCCTTCTCTGATGGCCCTATGACTTGCTCTGAGCCTCTTCCCCCAAACCATTTTTGCCTCAAATGATCTGTGTGAATTGGAGGTATCAGTTGAGATACATGCCACAGCAGACATAGTAACCACCTATAGATAGGAAAAGAAGTTATTCTCCTTAAGTTCCTCACATAGAGTATCTTGTACATTGTACTTTTTTCCTCCTAGTTTCTGATTTCTTCTCAGATACTGACTGAAGAAAACATTAAAAAATTGAATCCATGGGATATTCTGTTATTGATGAACATTAAATTTGGAAAGGTTTAATTTAAAGTGGGCACTAACATTTAGACCAGATTGAGGTAATAGTGGTGTGTACAGATTCCACCTGCACATTTTCTACCCTAGATAATAATTATTAAGAAAGTAAATGCTACCATGTCTGCTGTTTATGCTGATCCTGAAGTGAGAATTTTCACTGATGTAATTTTTACATAGGGATCTTCATTCCTATTTATTGGGAGACCAGGAAGAAAATGAGAACAGTGCAAACCAGCAAGTTAACAATAACCAGCATGCTCGAAATAACAACGCTATTCCTGTGGTGGGAGAAGGCCTGCATGCAGCCCACCAAGCCATTCTCCAGCAGGGAGGGCCTGTTGGGTTTCAGCCTTATCGCCGGCCTTTACATTTTCCACTCAGGGTACGTGCTCCACACACTTAACCAAAAGCCAAGGTTTTTCAGGTTTCTGTTGAGAAAGTTTGTTGCTGTTAGTATGTGGTCCTCTGTGTAAACATGTCTTACATTTCCTGACAGGGACTCATGTCTTGAGACCTTTCATTATGCAGCATAATTTATGTTCATGTCAGATCAGTTTATCAAATTTTAGAGACGAATCATAGAGTTGGGATTCCGTGTGCTTTTGCTCCAGGCTGTTTGAAAGGAAGGATATAAAAGACTCCTAGAGCAAATAACTGAACATTATTGATACATTTCAACTGTGTATCGGGAACTGGAGTGGGCAGTCTAATGTTTTTCTCCCATTTAATTCTCATTCAGATGCTTAAAGACACAAATTGTAATCTCATGTTTACATCTGATCAGATTGAAGACTAATTTGGTTAAGGAAAAACCTCTCTTAGTGAGACATTTCTCCAAACTCCACCAAAACTGTTTTGACAGGTGTTACCTATGTTGTTAAACCCTATGGTTAGGTCTTGGTCCACATCTCACTTGCTATATTAGTAGCATGTTACATGATTGGCCACTGCTTGTTCCACAAAGTACTTTTTTCAACAATGTTCAGGAATTTTTGTGGAAATAATGCCTGAACTAAGTAAGTCTCTAGGAGGCCAGGCAGAGAGACAAGAGGTGCTAGGACAAGAGGTAGGTAAGAGATGGTAGGTTTGAAACTACAGGGAATTCAGTGTACCTATAGGGTGGGGTGTATGCAGGCAAGTGGAGAGAGATGGGGGAGAGCTGGGAGAGAGGAGGCTCTTAGGTTGGCAAAAAGTACTTTCTAGCTTAGATCAGGGAGAGGGTCATTAATGGGTTTCTCAAGCAATGAAAGCTGACCAAGCCTCACAGCCTCCTTTTGGAGGGTTCCTGCCTCTCCTGTTCAGGCTTCCCACCAGAGCTCTGCCTGCTGGGCTTGGGAAGGCTTGTGCCTGCTGTGGTAGAAGGCGAGCAGCAGTAGCTGCCTTTGCCCAGGGAGCTGTGTGCCATTTTTATCTCCTCAGTACAGGAGCCAGTGGCTGCACATTGCATGGATGGTTGTAAACAATGTGAGGTGATCGATGTGCTAATTATCTCAGTGGTGGAAATCCCACCACTGACATGCATCAGGTCATGTGGTACACTTTAAACATAGCACAAATTTTATTGGTCAACTACTGCCATAAAGTTGAAAAAAGGAAAAAGTATTTTTTTTTGTAGGCAACACACACACACACACTGAATACAATTTAAAATTCATTACTTATGCACATGGACCCCATGTCAGGTACTCAGTAGCCACATGAGCCAGTGGCTCCTTTGTCAGGCAGTGCAGATGTAGTCATTTCCATCGTCATAAAAAATTCTAATTGGAGAATACTGTTCGAGAGAGGCTTTCCCTTCATGAATAGTTGCTTTCGAGAGTTTGACTTTAAGAGTGAGTATATTTACTTTTAATTAATAGGGAAAATTTAAGCTGATTATATATATTTTTGCTCGCTAATTGAAAAATATGTTTACCATTTACTTGCTGGTATATCTAATTATGTGAAAATGGACACTTACTTTTCTTTTGACTGACACTGTAGGTAATTTTACCTAAAATAAAATACTGTTTTTTATGAAAAGAAACATGAAAATAACCAATACAAATCATTTATTTTTACTGGGGAAATTGGTTGATTCTTTGAGGGTATCATTAAAAGGCATGGAGTTGATAGGAACCATTTATGCACTCTCCTGTTTTTCCTTGCAGATATTTTTGTTGATTGTCTTTATGTGCATAACTTTACTGATCGCCAGCCTCATCTGTCTTACTCTACCAGGTATGAGCTTATCCTAGGTCTCAAATAATGACATCATGAAGAGGTGCTGTGTTTTAAAATTGTGTATCTTAGGCCCTGATATGCCAAGGTTGCAGGTTCAATCCCCAGTCATGGCACATGCAAGAATCAACCAGGGAGTGCGTAAACAAGTGGAACAACAAATGATGTTTCTCTCTTTCTCTCCCCACCCTTCTCTCTCCTTTCCTCCCCTCCTATCTTTCTCTCAAATCAATAAAAAGTTTTTAAGCATATATCTTGCTGAGATGTGACCATTCATCAGATACAAAATTGAAATAGTTTTCTCCTCATTTCTGATTGAATATGGAATTTTGAGCTATTTAAGGTTCTCCATCTCATTGGACTCCTTTGTATTGGAGCAGAGGGGGACAAAGTCAGGATATAATTTGTGATTCATTTTTGGAGGTAACGTGCTTAGGGCCATTCAGTTTTCATGGACAATGCCTTGTTACAGTGTGGGTTTTCAGAAAGTCATTGTGTGGCTTAAGTCTTTTTTTTTTTTTTTTTTTTTTTTAAGTGGCTCTTTTGATGTTAATTATGTTTGCTCTCCTCATGTAATTATCTTCCCAATACACTTCATGCTGTTGTTGGAGACCTTTATGAAGCCAGACTGTTTTCTTTTTATCATCTGGTATTCTCAAATACTCATTTTTAAATTTCAGTTAAACAATATTCCTTATCTTACAAAAAGCTGTGGGTGAACATCCACATCTTCTCCAGAGATAAGGGTCAATGGGAGTGGAGCCCATTGGTTGTAATATAGTAAACACATAAGCCGAGAAAATAATTTTTGAACTTTGGACTGTTTTACACTTGTGAGTGTTATGTTTCACTATCATATTTTTATCAGAAATTATATTGTTAACTAAATATTTCCCTCTGCCCTTGTGTGACCATAACACATTGTTGACTGGCAGTTTTATACAAAATCTAATGAAAAGTTCAAATACTAATTAGGTCACCTAGCAAACCACGTCCATTTGTTCATTAACACATTGTTGACCGACAGTTTTATAGCAAAAGCTAATACAAGTGCAAGCACGAGTTAACTTGATATTGGTCAACAGTGTTTGGGCATAAAAACAGTGTTTTTGTGACCAGTCAACAATGTGTTAATTAGGCAAGCTTCTGTTGCTGAGCCTAAGTTTCTTACTCTTCATACTAGAAGTAGTAGCTATGTTGCAGGGGTGATTGGGAAGATTAGGGAGATAATAGATGGAAAATGCTCCTTTTAGGTATTCTAAAGTAACAGTTCTATATTAAGGAGAAATTGGTTCATAGAAAAGTGCACTGTAAATTTGGGTCTTGCTGTTCTCTCTAGCCTTATTAAGTAATTATATGTAAAGAATGTTACTAAATTATCTTGCTTAAGAGCTAAATTTTTGTTAGTACACTGTAGAATTTATTTGTAATAACTATATCTGAGATGGTTTCTTAGACAACTTTCAGATCTGTTTCCTAAGTTTTAGTATATTTAGATCCTAATTTTCTTTAAGAAAAAATGATATTTTGGTAATTATGTAGAAGTAAGCTTAGTTTTCTGTGTAGAAAAATAAGTCATTTGAAAGATAATTATTTTAAATTATTTGTAATGCTTCTAAATATTGAAAGTATTGACACAAATAACAAAAAATAAATTGCCTAACTTTTGTCTTATAATGTGCTTAATAATTTCATTTGGTGATTTAAAAAAAAAAAAAAAATGCTAAAACAACCCTTCTCATTTTTTCAGTCCCAAAAGAACAAATAATTGGTATGGCAAGTTAGGAGGACTAGTCCCAAGTGATTAGCTATATTTTGGTTGTGTTTTAATCAAATAATTGGGTTCTTTTAGAGTTTTTGAGATTCGGGGAGGGTTTTATTGTTGTTTTGTTTGCTTTTAACAAAGACAGTGATATATCAAAATGTGCTATTTTCTGAATACTCTCTTAAAATGAAATAATTGAAAATACCAATAGAGCAATACTAACATCAAGACTGCAGCTCTCTTTCTGTAGCCAAATGTCTCATTTATCTGCCTTTCTATTTTCAGTGTTTGCCGGCCGCTGGTTAATGTCATTTTGGACGGGGACTGCCAAAATTCATGAGCTCTACACAGCTGCTTGTGGTCTCTATGTTTGCTGGTTGACCATAAGGGCAGTGACAGTGCTGGTGGCGTGGATGCCCCAGGGACGTAGAGTGATCTTTCAGAAGGTTAAAGAGTGGTCCCTCATGGTAGGTGTTTCTAATAAAGATTGATCTAGTCTGATAGGAGTAGTGAATATTTTTTCAGTCATTTCTTTAAATCTTTTCACTTTTGCTTCTTCATTATCCTGATTGTGTTAAGAGTTGAGATACACACACACACACACACACACACACAGATTTATTTTAATTAGAAGGGGTAGTCCTTCAAGACCATAGCTTTCTGGTTCATTCTAAGAACCACAGTTAAATGTCTATGAGAGGTAAAAGAAAATTTCGTTAACTGAGCCAGCAATACTCTTGAGAAAATAATGTAATTAGAAAACTGATTTTAGAAATTGATTACATTTTTTTTTTTTTTTTGGTTTAATTCAAATGTTTATTATCATTAAAACAGATATCACTAGAACATATTTATACAATGAAATCTTAGCAGGAGAAAATATTAATGAACTACAATTATAGATACCAAAACTGTAAAATCTTAACATGAGGTTAAACAAAAGAAGCAAGTCATGTAGATCTACAACTAGTATGATTCCACAAATTTAAACTTCAAAAGCAGGTAAAACTATAACTATACACACATATATGTACGTTTAGGGATATAGCCACATATGTAAACCTATAAAGAAGACTAAGAAAACATTAACTCAAATTTTGATTACATTTTTAAGGAATCTTTTTTGCCATTTTGGTGGTCTAATATCAGATTCATAACTACTCTTCTGACCAAACTGTCATCTTCCACATCACTGCTATGTACTTTAAAGTCATTCGGACAATCAGAAAAAGTACCTGCATATAATTCATTGAAAAATTCTTCACCATTGCAGTGGACCATATTTGAAATTTTTGCAATACTAAAATTGTGATAAAACCCAGAATATCTAGAAAAATACTTTTTTATAATAAATAAATCTGATTAAACACAAGACAACTTTTATTACAAAATCCCATAATACTCCCAGTTTTGAAAATTGTATAAACTAATGCAAGTGCAGATGAGTTAACTCATTATTGGTTAACAATGTTTGGGCTTAAAACATGGGTTTTTTCATGACCAATCAATATGTTAAGAACAGGGAGATCCTCAGACATCAAGGCTGCTTTAAAGTCTGATTTCTTTGTCAGGATCTCATAGTGGCTTTTCCATCCTGTCTCTTCCCTTTGTGTATACTTTGTTTCATGGGTAGCAAACACAAGGTCCTCGGGCTGAATCTGTCCCTCTACCTTGTTTTATCTAACCCAGCACCTTTGGCCCAGTACCTTGTTTCTACCCGGCTTGCTTAAGGAGTAGTTACATTTATACAATCCTAAAATTACATTTGGCCCTTTGAAGGCAACCTCGAGGCTTATGTGGCCCCCGGTGAAAATGAGTTTGACACTCCTGTTTTATTTCATCTTAACCACTTTGTTTAAATTCCAGAGCTGCACTAACACAGTAGCAGTGTGGCTAATGACTACCATTTTGGACAATGTGGTATAGACATTTCTGTTAGCATAGTAAGTTCTTTTGGACCACACTGTATTTAGAGGGAGCCACTTTGATTAGCTTGATTAATTACCTTAATTAGGGCTTTGCAGAGCACTTCGCATATACCAGTTTATCTCAGGGGTCATAGGTCAGCTTGTGAGTGTGTCATCATTTGATCAGTAGCTTTTCCTGGACTAACAAAAGCCTCCTGAGAATGAGATTAAGAAAAAGAACATAACCAGCTTGTTAATATATATAATTAAATGAGATTCCTACAATTTTGTAGCAGCAAAGCATAGTAATACCATGTTTTCATTATAGCTTGAGTTTTTATAGTTATGTATTCAAATCTCATTTAAACATTTAGCATAAGAATGTTTAAGTTGTTTAAGGTAATACATTTATTCTGTTAGACATAAGGTCAAAGAAGAAAAATAAAATTCCCATTGGAATGAAGAATTTCATTCCAATGACTAATGGCTAGAAGTCATAATGACTCTCATTAATGACAGGGCCTCTCATTTCCTAATAGATAGTGAAGACTCTGATAGTTGCGGTGCTGCTGGCTGGAGTTGTCCCACTCCTTCTGGGGCTCCTGTTTGAGCTGGTTATTGTTGCTCCTCTGAGGGTTCCCTTGGATCAGACTCCTCTTTTTTACCCATGGCAGGTAAGTGCGTACCTTTTGCACTTGATATTTCTTGACAGATTTAGCACCTGAAAAATCCTTAATTAAAAAAAATAATTTTAGTTTATCTTTTAGCAAGAGGGGAAAGGAAGGAGAAAGAAGGAGAGAAACATTGGTGTGTGAGAGGTACATTAATCATTTGCCTCTTGTGCACCCCCAACTGGGGGCCTGGCCCAGAACCCAGGCATGTGCCCTGCCTGGAAATTAAACCAGCGGCCTTTTAGTTCACAGGGCAACACTCAGTCCACTGAGCCACACCAGCCAGGACAGAACAATACTTAATTTTTAAAAGGGATTTTAAGCAGTTTGTTTAGAAAGACTCCTTAAGTTTTTCTATTTCAGGATTTTAATAAAATTTATTAAATAATGCATTTTAATCTGTGGCTTTCAAAGTATGCAGGTTATAGTCCTTTAGACCTTATTTTATAGGTTAAAATGTTACTTGCTATTTAGGCTTCACCAATGTTTAATGATGCAAAGTAAACCATGTGTTGGTCTTTTTACCTTTTAGTTAGGGTAAGATACCTTGTTCCTTTAGCTTTGAGACTTTTAAGTAATAACTTAGCCTTTTGAATAATTGTAGCACTTATCTCACAGAGCCATAGAGCTTATTTAAAAGAGCATTTTAGAGAAATCTGTGTAGGTCACAGCACAAATCTTAGAGCTTATGGAAAAAGAAATTAAACTTTACTGTGGTACTTAGAGCCTGAAGTTAATGTCATGGACCTCAAGTTCTTAAAAGAGATTAGGGGAAAGAGCTAGGCATTGACTTCAGTTGTTGAAAGGCTTTTCAGCCTTGTTTTTACCTCCTCTTAGTCTATTACAATGGATTTTCTGGAAATTAAAATTATTTGGTATGTATTTTCCTTCTTCTACTTTCCAGATAATGAACCTCTACAAACTTCATTTAATAGCAAATATACACTCAAATGCTTTAATGTGTGCCAAAACTCTGCATTGCGTAACTCAGATGAAAATGAGGCTAATGCAGGAGTTTCTTCAGGGCCTTTATAGGCTGGTGGAAAAGATAGACAGGGACCCATGTAGACTACGCTGTGATTGGTGTAAGCACAGGGGCTACGGCATCTCTTAGGAGAGGCAATTAACCAGCTTTGGGAGTTTCCGAGAATGATTTTCTGTAGGAGATGATGTCTGAGACAACCTAGTAGAGAGGAGTGGGTGAGAAAAGAAGAGGTGTGTTCCAGGCAGGAGTGAGTACACAAACCTCAGGGTGAGCCAGGGGATGCGTATAGAGTGAACTCCCTGTCATCCAGTGTGCTGCTAAGTTAGAATAGAAGAGAGAAGTGAGCAGGAGAGGGAAGTAATTAGGCATATGTGATACCTGTCTGAGAGAGCTGTCTTGCAGTGTCGTCAGAGTGCATCAGTGATTGAAGGAAAGCTGTTTTTATACAGAATGACACCAGCTAATAAAGGTAGAGGGATTAACAGAATTAGAAAATTATTGTTTTGTGATATTAAACAAAATGATTGATTCTTGTAAGAATTGCTAGTGAATGCTGAACCCATCAGGTGAAAGTTGATGAGTCTTTAGTTACAATTTCTGTGCAACAAGTTACCTCACACTTAATGGCTTAAAACAAGCATTTATATTGTCCAAAGAGTCTGTGGGTCAGAAATTAAGACAGGCATATCAACTCATCTCTGCTCCATGTTATCTGAGGCCTCAGCTGGAAAGACTCAGTGGCTGAGTGTGATTTGACAGCTGTGGCTAGAATCACTAGGAGACGTCATCACTCACCTGTGAGGGTGGATGCTGGTTGGTGGTTGCTCCCAATCTGGGCTGTTGGCTGGAGCCACTGGATGTACCTGCCTTCCCAATAGCTTGGTAGCCTCAAGGAAGCTGGGCTTCTTACATTCGCTTCCATTTTGCTTCAGGGAAAAGTGTCCCAATAAGTAAGGCAGAGGAGAGGCTGCCTCTCCTTTTAGGACCATACCTCAGAAGTCCTGCAGCCTCATTTTTTCCCTATAGTCTACTGGGAACAAGACACGGGCAGTAAGGAGGTCACTACCCCTCAATGGGAAAAGAATTTGCTGGCATTTTTTGATTCCACCACAGTGTATGGTGGCAAAGTGCCACCTTAGAGATTACTTGATAGGCTCAAAGGGAAGCAAAACTTCACAGTGGAGGGGTCGGGTGGATGCAGCCTTAACCCAGTGATCACTGCAAATGCATTCAGACAGAGGTGGTATGTGTCTCCTGATACTGTGAAGGGTGCAGCGCTGAAAAAGAGCAAGGCAGCCCCAGCATCCAGGATCTGGCCTGGCAATCTCAGCTAGGCCTTGGTGTCCTTTGGGCATAAACAGTTTCACAGAACATCAGCATTATATAGGGTCGCTCTACCCATGATGGATCAAGACAAAAATAAGACCACTGCCATAATCATGTCTAAATGCAGGTAAAACATGAGTATAGTCCAAACCTCTAAAATGAGCAAATATCCCGTATCTTTGCAAACGTAATTGGCTGTTGCTTCATTACCGATATATAGTTTTAGCATCACTCTGTCCCTCAGTCTAATTTATTAAGATATCCAATTATGGTTCTCTGCTTTTTAATAATGTCTGACACAGAGCAAAGCCCTGCTTCCTTAAGTCACCCCTATTAAGTCAAAATCCTGTATCAGCCCCTTTCTAACATGCTGGTGCCAAGCTCCATCAGTTCCCCATGCTGTGTTCTCCTTCACCTCAGTGAGTACTAAATGCGAGTTATTCAGTTACATGTGTTTTCTTGGCGATCTTGACAATACCCAACATTGTGACTTTGGAGAATTATTCAAAAGTGTCCAGTTTTAAGAATGATTATATATTGTGACCCAGTAGTTTTACTCTTCAGAACCTGCTGCAAAGGAACATTTATTTACACATGTGATCGTTGAAGGAGGCAAGAACAAGACTGTTTCTGCTATTATATCATTTTTTTACAATGTCAAAAAATTAGAAGTAATCCAGATGTTCACCAATAGAGTAACTAAATAAAATGTGATCTTTTGCTTTAGAATTCAGTTCAGCAGTGAAAAAAATAAAGCAGAGCTATATGTTTTGTTATAGGTATCTCTCAGGTATATATTTTTTTTCAGGTATATTTTTTCGTAGGGGAAAAAAAGAAAAAGTTATAGACAGATGTGCGGCATGATGTCTTTGATATTAAAACCCTGAACTTTGAAAGCGAAACAACTTACTTTTTGTTGATTTCTGGCTCTTAACTAAGCTGCTTGCCTTTGCTGCCTCAGGTGGCTGCAGCTGTGTGGAAGACTGAGGAATTTCCACAGAGGAATTAGGGTGGTGTGTCCTTGCTGTGGAAAAGCACTGGATCTTGAAAGTGCTTGAACCTCAGTGATCTCAGTAAGGTGCCTCCCACAGTGGGGGGCCTGGTGTGGCAGTGGAGGTTCTAGCAACAGTTCAGCAGAACTGAATTCACCAAGCTAGAAACTCCCCATGAGCCTTTGGGATGCTTTCTTTAGGCCAGACATGGCTCCACTTATTTTGACATAATCTGCTCAACTAAAATCAATAAAACATCCTAAAAATAGTTGGATGAAAAATAATTATGGCACTATTTTATATATTTGCTCTTTGATCTCTTCATTAATGTTCCTGCTCTTTCTAATTCTTTTTCTAAGGTAAAGTAGATTTCTGAAAGCTACAAGAATGATTTTTGATAGAAATGTTAAGCCTTTGAGAAAAGAATTTTCTACATTTCCAGCATATGTTAGTTTTCTGTAAAACTCTTAGTCACCCTGCAGGACTTCTGGTTTGAAATGAAATAATTAAGAAAACTATATAGCCTCTATGTTGGGTTTATTGATGAAATGAACAACACAAATCAATTCAGTGTTTTTATTAACCTAGGACTGGGCACTTGGAGTCCTGCATGCCAAAATCATTGCAGCTATAACATTGATGGGTCCTCAGTGGTGGTTGAAGACTGTAATTGAGCAGGTAAGCAAACTTGTTTTTCAGAAAAAGACTGTAAGTAATACTGAGTACATGTAGCTGATGGGACTCATTTTTCACTTTTCAATTCTTCTGAGTTTTCTACATTTCTTTTATGAGCCTTTATATATATATAACTCTTTTTTTAAAAAGATGATAATTTGCTCTTTTATCAACATGAATTTGTATCTCCACTCTTTAGGCTTATTTCATCTAAAGGTTAACCAGCAGTTTAAAGTAACTTGAACCTTATCCAAAGTAAAGGCAAAAATGAGCACATGTGCTTTTTTTCAGGGCAGGAGGAGTGCTGGTGGAGACTTGTTGTTTAGTTTTCTAAACCTATAGTAGGGAAAAAGCTACTGTTCAAGGAAGGCAATGAATAAAAGGCAGAAAAAACAATGGATTACAAAAGCAGAGTTGTTTGGCAATATTTTAGCTATATAGCACCTAAGAGGATTCATATATTATGGAACTCAGGTAATTTGGTCATTGTGGTGATAACCTTGAAAAAGATAGATGTCCATCTATATTCTGATAATAAGGCTAGGAAGTATGGGATTCATTTTGGGAAGATTTCTGTCCACAATAGCCAACATGACAGATTTTGGCATTTATTTATTTATTTAAGCCCTTAAAAAAAAAAAAAAAAAAAGATTTTAGTATTTTTTAGAGAGAAGGGAATGGAGAGAGGCAGAGAAGGAGAGAAACATCAATGTATGGCTGCCTTTCACCTGCCTCCAGCTACGGACCTGGCTGGAGACCTGGCTTGCAACCCAGTTATGTGCCCTAGCTGGGAATCAAACCAGTGACCTTGGGTTCACAGGCCGGCGCCTTATCCACTGTGCCACTATTCAGGGCCTAAAGTTTTCTTTTTTTAAGATGTTATTCATTATTTTCAGAGAGAAGGGCAGGGAAAGAGGAAGAAAGGGAGAGAAGCATATATGTGTGGTTGTCTTTCACCTGCCTCCAGCTAAGGACCTGGCTGGAGACCTGGCTTGCAACCTGATTATGTGCCCTGGCTGGGAATCAAACCAGTGACCCTTGGGTTCACAGGCTGGTGCCAATCCACTGAGCCACATCAGCCAGGGCTAATTTTGGTACTTAATTTAAGTTTTAGTTATCTAGAAAATGTTCTTGTGGGCAATCTTATTATCCTTATCCAGTGCCAAATAAATAAGATGTTACAGTTCTGTAGCAGTGAAGGTACATCTCCTTTTGAAGAAGATAAAGGCAGTAGTTTTCAGCCCTGTCTGCACAAGAAAATGGTCAAAAAAATTCCTGTACCTGGTGATCTGTTGGGGTGGGGAGAGCCGGGGAATTGCTGTGCTTTTGCATACATCTCTCAAGTGTGGGCTTTTTCTGTGAGTGCCCTGAAGTGAGGTGGAGTGTGCGGTGCATGGCAGCATATCCACTCATGGTAGGAGCGCAGGCCACTTCACTCTAGGATTTCTGTGTAAGGACTCCTTTGTCCTGGCAAAGAACTACGGAGAATAAGGATTTATTCATAGCTGGCAGCTGTGAAACATTGTTGATCTTTCAAATGTTTTGTTCTCTGATGCATTCTCTTCTCATACGTATGCATAAGTTTAAAGTGGTTGAGAAACACTGGGATGCCTTGCTGCATGAGTGTAAATGCATTTGGGATAAGGAGGTTTCTTTGGGATTAGAAGCTGCCTTTAGGGAGTTAAGCCAGTTTGTCATTGTCTCTGTCCCTCTCCTCAGGGATGGGGTGAATTGTACCATGAGCTATGACTGTGAGCAAGTGAGGTTGAAGTCTTGGGGAAAATAAGGACAACACTCTACCCAGTTTGTCCCCCTCTGTGTGCTGTCTTATTTTCCATTATTCCCAGGGTTTTCCCACTTCCATCCATTCTTACCTCTGCAGTGCTATCCTATAGAACTTTTGGGGTAAGATTATGGAAATGGTGTATAGAAATTTTTGAATTAAAAATTTATTCATTATAGAATTCTTTTGTACAAAATTTGTACATAAAATACCTTTTAGTTTGTTTAAATTTGATTTATACAAGTTTTCCAGAAATAGTCTTTGTTTATAATTTTTTTTATATTCAGATAAAATGAATGCAGTCTTGAGTAGTAACAGATGACTTACAAAGTTACTTCAAGTTAATGTGGTCTTAAACTAATATTATTAGGCACCATCTGGTGTTCTATAGTATAGTTCAAGGCTAGTGTAATTATGATTCTAGATGTATTTTATTATTTCTTAGCGGAGTTAACTTCAAAGTGTAAGGAAGGAGGTGAGTTTCTTTAAAAACTTGTGGGCACCACACTTGTGTTTGTGTTTCAGATTTTGCCTTGACTTTGGATGGAGTCCTCTGGGCCTGGAAGATCCTGCAGCGTGGATTCCATAGAGATTGTTCTGTTAACTTGGAAGAATTGTTTTATATCCTTATTCTGATATATTCCCCCATTTTTCAGGTTTACGCCAATGGCATCCGAAATATTGATCTTCACTATATCATTCGGAAACTGGCAGCACCTGTGATTTCTGTGCTCTTGCTTTCCCTGTGTGTACCTTACGTCATTGCGTCTGGCGTTGTTCCTTTACTGGGTGAGTAATGCCAGCTGGAGATCTTGAGGGAGCACCTCTTTAGACATGGTTCCATTGTTGTTGCCCATTATTTGGGCTGGTCCAAATGCTGTATTTGTAAATATAAATCCAGTTAAAACAGTGATTTCAAAAAATCATTTTTCTTAGATTTGATTATTCAGGGCAACATTAAGAGGATCATAAAGCTCTTTGGTACAGTTTTTTTCTCTAGGCAGGCAAAAGTATTGACATTTACACTCTCCCCAAAATAGGCAGGAACAGATTTCCTTCCAAGTTGTCTTCTCCTGATTAGAAGTGATTAGATCACATACTTATAAAATTAAGGACATGTTATAATTAATTTTAACAATGTTCTTTAGTATAAAAGGAAACCAAAGAGGAGATGCTAATTTGTGATGCTGCATCAATTAGAAATGATCAATTTCTGAAGAACCTTCATAGGACCTTAAACCCCACATATGTTCAAAACTATAAGCATGAAGTTTTCCCCTTTAAATGTCTTTCTTCTCCTGAATTCCCTCTCAGTGACTAGTGTTACCATCCGGTAAGTTGCATGAGTCAGAAACCTTGATAGTCCTTCAAGTCACCTGAGGCTCTGCTCTCCATACTCAAACGGTCTGCAAGTCTCACTGATCCGACTGCTGGAACCCATTCTCATTTCTGGTGCCCTCACCCAGGGCTCATTGAGGTGGACAGTGTCGCTCACCTTAATAGCAGCCTCCGGTCTGGTTTCCCTACTTTGACAATTAATTCATTTTCTACACTGCAGCCACAATGACCTTTCAGAAGGCTGAAGAATATCATTGTGTCTATTTAGTAAATATTCTCCCCTGGTTCCTCTGTGGCCTTTAGAATATAACTTAGTTCCTAGGTTTAGTTCAAAGGCTCCTCTTCCTCTGTGACCAGCTCCAGTTTGACCTTACCTGTTGCGTCACTTCATTTCATATGTGACAGTTTTCACTTAAGCACCACCTACCAGTCCCCTCTTCTTAATGGAAGGACATATTTTCATTTCACTGTCGTTCTGTACACACTTAGTTTTCTTTTCTTTTGCTTTTACAGGTGTTACTGCGGAAATGCAAAACTTGGTCCACCGGCGGATTTATCCATTCTTACTGATGGTCGTGGTATTGATGGGGATCTTGTCCTTCCAGGTCCGCCAGTTTAAGCGCCTTTATGAACATATTAAAAATGACAAGTAAGTCTAGACTTCCATTCGTTTTGCCAACTCTTATTAAGATTTCTCATTCCTTAATTTTTATGTCTAATGTGATATAAATCACAGGAGAAAAAATTGCTCAGATTCTGGATGAATTTTGAGGTCGAATTAATAGGATTTGGTAACAGATTGGCTAAGGGCGTGAAAGAGAGCATTGTTGGGAACTCTGTTGGGCTGGGCTTCTGGCAGTGTGGAGTTGTCATTTCTGTAGATCAGCGATTTTCAGCTTATATTCTGCAAGAATTTTTAAACATGCAATACCTGACCATTTAGTCAGGGGCAAAGACCTCTTTTCTCTAAATTATCAAATTTAAAAAATGAAAAAAAAAAAACTAAACACCCAACACAACACTAGTCAGCTGGTGTGAACAAACCAAATTTAATACCTATTTTCTTTGTTAGATCATAAAAAATATGCTTTTTTTTTGGTGTGCTGCAGAATTTTAGTAATTAGTTTACGTGTACCATGAGATGAAAAAGGTTGAAAATTGCTGATACAGATGAAAAGACTGGGAGAAACCAGTTTGGAGAGGAAGATTTTTTAAATGACCATTTCACATAGTTTTCAGTCAAATACTTAGATCTGACAATATATTAAATAGTTTGAGATTAACAAAAAATCCTACGTTAGGGATTTGCAGTGCCTGCCGAAGCCATTAGGTGACCACTCTGACCACTGCTGAGCGAGGCTGCAAGGTTCCTGCAAAAGTGCTGAGGCCTCTTTTGAGGAAACCATGACCTCACCTCAGTGAGAGGGGCCAGCTGAGGATAACAGCTCTCGGGGATAACAGCCATTTGACCTTCCATGTCCTTACGGAGGGCCGGATTCTGCTCTGCATCTAGGGGGTCTGGCAAAGAAAGTGCATTTATTAGTATCCTTCCTGGCTTGCCTGGGAGAGTGCCAGTTTCCACCTGGTGCCTTCGTGTCACCATTAACAGCACCCTCTTGACTCACGAGCGCCCAGTTAGACAACACATTTACGCTCACCGTATGTACTCTGAGCACTTGAAAGAGTAAGATTTTTAAGAATGAAATGTAAGAATGTTGAAGACTTCTCTAAAGCATTTACTGATAGTAGAAAACACAAGTACACTGTTAGGTGGTCAGAGTACAAAGTCTGTCAAACGTGAGAGGAGGGGAGGGAGACTTCAGTGACGCGAGTCCATTCTCACTTCACTTGTTTTGGCGAGGTCTTCCTGGGCACCCGGAGCCGCGCTGGTGCTCCCACATGGGTTCTTGCACTCGCACTCCAGCCCCTCCGCTTGTTGCCATAGTTTCGTCAAGCTCCAGGCATTCCGCAGTAAAGCACATCGCTGCTGCGTTTTGGGAACCCTGCCATTGTCCTGGGGAAGCAGTGTCCTGGTGGAGGGCCTCTAGTCTTGTTATTTCAACCACAGTTACTTCTGTCTCTCCTTCTACCTTCCTATGTTCTTAACCATAATCTCCCAGTCATCATGGCACACAAGTTAGGAACACTTCATGTTTTCCTCTTCCACCATCACCACCTACCTTCTGTCACTCACATATACTCACTTCTCTGCCATCTCCTTTTTGACATCATTGAAATCTTTGTCCTTTAATTTCTCCTTTTCTCTAGAACCAGAGCTGTTCAGGTCCGCTGCAAAAGGTAGGGTAGGTCCTCCCTACCCTACCTCATTATGGTATTTCCAGCCCATTTCTTCAGATTGGTCTACTAAGCTGTTTTATAAAATAGTACCCATACAGATAAATCCTCTCCATAAGTTTACTCTGCCTTACCCTCCTCTGGCCTCCGAGTATCTGGGTTCATGAGAAACCCTGACCTAAGGATGGGGGCATGTGCCCCATTGCACACATCTGAGGCCGTTTGACCTTTGCTGCGCAGGCCTTCCCACATCCTGGCCCTTGCTAGAAGGCCGACTTTTGTGCCTTTGGCAGGTATTCATTCTAGCTCCTCTTCTACTTATCTAACCACTGAAATAGGAGTGACGTGATCTGATTTGCATTCTTAAGAATGTATGACTGCTCTTTGGAAGAATGTTTTAATACGTAAGATCATATGAGAGAGTAACCAGCCTGTTTTTACATTCCAGGTACCTTGTGGGCCAACGCCTTGTGAACTATGAACGGAAGTCAGGCAAACAAGGTGCACCTTCACCACCTCCACAGCCATCCCAAGAATAAAGTGGTTGTCTCAACTACCTTGACCTTCCCCTTGCCTTTACGTGTCCTTTTCTGTGGACTTCTCTCTTTGGAGATTTTCCCCAGTGATCTCTCAGCATTGTTTTTAAGTTAAACGTATTTGACTTGTGTTCTCAGCATTTGGAGAGAGCAGCAGATGAAAGTCTCTGCTGCCTTTCTGCATCTTCTGACATCACTGCTGTTTGAGATCTGTATATGTGTAAATAGAAGTTCCTGGATACCCTAAAACCTTGGATTAAAAAGAATGTGCATTGTACATCTTTAAACAAATGTATATTAATTTATTAAATCTAGTTGTCACTTTATTTTGGACCTGCTGTGATCTTGACAGGAAACATGCCACAGCGCCACAGTGCAGAGGCAAGACTTACTAATGACATCCCTTGGAACCCAAAGTCATGGTGTTCCTAGCTGTTTTTATCAAGCAAATTATACATTCTGTCTTGGCTGTTGAAACCTTACCAAGAGCATAAAAGGAAACAGAAATCAGCAGTGGCGAGTCTGTGGTAAGAACACATGAACTTTGTGCTTCACTGTCAATCGTTTTTTTGGAAGTTATTTTGTATAACACCAAAGCTGTTGTACATTTTCTACTGCCTGATTTTTTTTTTTTTTCATGTGTCTGTGTTTGTAAGATTATATAGTATCTTGTGCTAGGTGAGAATTATTTTTAATTTTGATAATTTAATATTCCTAGTGATTAGCATTGGGAGTTGCGTTTTTGTGCTTGTTAGGGGCATGCCTATACTTAGAGGGAAAAAAAGTCCAAAAGAAGATTTTCATTAGTCCCTGCCCCCCCTGCCCCCCTACCCCCCCACCCCGGGGTATCTTTTTCATTTGGGCAACAGTGGCCATAAGCCACACAAAGTCATAAGTCTTACAAAATAACATCACCAATGACACTGCATCTTACTGGATACTAAGATGTTCCTTAACTGTAGGCATGGTTTGGGCCTGAGATTGACAGCATTAGACAAGACTCGTTGGAACACTTAGTCCTGCTGGTTAGTGCACTGTTGGGTGAGGATTAGGGAGTACATTTCTCCTAGTTTTCCATGAGTAAATCCCAAGGTTTCCAAGCTTTGTGTTTACAGAATAAAACTACAAACAAAACTAACTTGATTTTATTTGTCCAAAAGGGACCTGGATGAGCTGGCTATTTAATAAAGGAATGAGAATGTATTTTATTGGAAACATGCTGTAAAAGTCTCTAGAACTGAACACATAAACTGGGTTTGCCCTTACAACCAAAGCTTCAAGTATTAGGGAAATAGAACAGTTGAGCACATGATCCAAATATTTAATGATCATGGTTTCTTGTAAGAATAGTGTCTGTTTTTTAATGATAACCAAAAGTTCTCAGAGAAAATGAAAAGCATAGTTCTTCAGAAACCATTCAAGAATTTCCATTTAGTGTTAAAACCCATAGACTCAAACCTAAGGATTTTTTAAATTTGAAAATCAGTCAAACGTAAGCTACCAAAAACAAAAGCAACATGTTCTGGATTTTTTATAGTTCAACAACTTCTCCCAAAGTGGTAAGCAATTACTTTAAATATATTTTAAAACATCAGTATCAAAAAAAAAAAAGCTTGACATAGGATTCAGTGTTACACCTTTTTGCACTCTGCAGAAGGCCTTTTTCTTGTATTTAAAATAAAGTCTTTGTGAGCCCTACCCTCACTTAGAAATTTAGTCCTATTGTGAAAAAAAGGATCATTTTAAAATGCCACCTGTCATAATGTATGTCATAAAGTAGAGGAAGATACTACAAAATTTGCTATATAACTTGATTATATTAATTTAGGTTTCTTAATTTTTCAGAGACTTTGTAGATCTTGATATAAAGTCATTGGAACATGTTTATCTGTTTTACCAGAAAGATATAGGCACGTACCACAAAAGATTAAAAGTTGTTATTCTAAAAAATTTTAAATGAATCTTTACCAGATATTTTGTAAAACATACGTATCATGAATGACCAAAAGGTTGCCCTGCATTTCACTTTCAGATAACTTTATCTTATTTAATGATTTTTCTCTAGTTTTTTAGTTGTGCTTTGTTCTTTTTCAAAAAGATGAATACTTTAGTAAGGAAAACATTGATGTGGGTAGCATCAAGATTTATTAACCAGTCTTACAAATATTTAAAATCTCTAGTTTAGAAAGTGTTAGTATTGCTGCCCTTCTTTGTGTAGAATTTATTTTTATTAGTAGTGTAGTTTGGTTCATTTTACATTGGGCTAAAATGGTCTTCAAGGAAGTTAATTAGGAAAGAAGATCTTTTTGCTTTATTTTTATACATTGAAGACAAGTCAACATTTAGGGTTAGTTTTAAATGATCAAATGGTCATAAAATGAGGTATGACATTGTTCATTATTAGCAAATTATGTTTGATTTTAAACTATTAAATACTAATAGTTGAGATGCAAACTGAAGAAAAATGCCAAATGTGAACTTTGCGTATAGCTAGCTTTAAAAAAGCTCCATGGTTTTAGGTAATCTTTTCCTGTTCTTTAGAGAAGCTGGGGATTGGACATCTCAATTCCAGAAGTAAACAAAAATAACTTTTATTTCAGCATTTAATATAACTGTTACTACTGTGGATTTTTGTCTCATTTTTTTCCTTGCCCTTAAGTAATAGAGAATATTTTTGTCAAATGATTTGATCTTAAGATATGTAATTTTCTTTATTGGCAAAAATGCTATTATTAAAGTGTAATTCTTGAAATTAGGTTGAACTGATGACTTTTAAAAACTACAAAGTTGCAACGGACACTTGTACATTGCATTGCATGCGTGCACGCGCGCGCACACACAACACACACATGAGACAATGTAGCACCAGTATTTGAACACTGGAACTTTTTAAAACTTTGCAAGTTAGCTATTACTACTCATTTTCAGGATTGAGTATTTTACGACATTTTGACTTTTTTTTTACATTGTAAAATTAAATGATTATGTTTAAAGTTGTCCTTTAGACTAGTAATGAGTTACAATTAAGAAAAGACAAAGGTAAAATGCCTTACTAAAGTATTAATTAAAAGCTCATTTGTGGAGAGTGTCTGACTGACTTGCTGGAGTTGTTTTGTATCCTTTTACTTAATTTGTTCTCTCAATCAGATGTTTTCCCTTCTGCCCACTTACTACTCTTGTCCTTTTAAAGGAAAAAAAATTTTTTTAATCCTTACTTGAGGACATGCTTAATGATTTTTAGAGAGAGGGGGGAAGGCAGGAGGAGAGGGTGGGGGGAAACAGTGATGTGAGAGAAACATCCCATCAGTTGCCGCGTATGTACCCCCACGGGGGACCAAGCCCGCAACCTAGATACGTGCCCTGACTGGACATTGAACCCAGGACCTTTTGGATTAAGACATTCTAACTAACCGAGCAACACCAGCCAGGGTTTTTATTTTGTTTTAATTTTTTGGTTTTTGTTTTTTTAAAAGCCAGCATGAGCAAGGGCTACTTTCACATAGTCTGTGACAATATCTTGGCATTAATACAATATAAAAATAAGACAGCATATATCTTTTTATTCCCGTCTGTTTCTTATGAGTGCCTCATCCTTTAGTCATAAAAGTAATACAGTACTTTAAGTGAATATATAATGACTGTAGACCTAGACATGGACTATTGTAGAAGCTAAATAGAACAATTATTTGGGATGCCAATTTTCTACTAAACACCTTAGATACCCAATTTTGTGTATATATTCTAAAATGCTCCCCTTTTTATGTGGTCATTTGTTGTCTTCTAAGTTGAGAACAAAATTGAATAAAGTGAATGTTAGTTGTAGCCTAGTTTTTTTGGTTGGTTTTTGCTTTATTGCAAGATTGCTTCAGAATGACAGAAACGTGTATCATTAGCATAAGTAGATAATCCATATTTTTAAAAAACGTAATTATGGAGGAAAAAAGAATCACTGGAGTCACGTGGTATTTATAGCCCCTCCGTTCTAATCATACATTTAAAGTGACAGTTGCAGAGGACGCATCCCGCCTCTCTGTCCCCCTGTATATAGGCTGTTCTCACCAGGAAGAAAGAGTAAAAACCCCTCAATTGTGCAGTCAACTCTGTGCCTCAGTTACAAGATCTGAACAGCAAAGCTTCGCCAGAATGCCTCTTCTGGGTGGGAGCTTGGATAGAATAAAACTAATCAAATCCAGTTTACGTAACTGACCGGAAGTCTCAGAGAAAAAGGAAAGGGTTGCATGAAGACTTTCCCGCTAGGAGCCCTGTATGAAGAGATTCTTTTATTTCTAATTTTCCGTTGTTTCTAGGTTCCATTTTTTTCTGATTTTAAAAAATCAAGTACATTTTATTTTAAATGCAGTGGTGGTAGGCAACATGCTCTTTGAATCATCTTTAATCTGTGAGGTTGAAATTTTACACAAAGGAAATTTCATGGTGAAATCTCCGGAAATGGCTGTTAATCCTCCCTCCCACCCTGCAGTTTGCAGCCCCTCATTGCTGCAAACAGAACCCATAGGTACCAAAGTGGATTAAGGATCTGAGGAGGTAACATTCTCCTCTCCTACATGCCCCCTTGGCTGCCGATCTTCTGGTGTCTGTTTTATTTCCCCTGCACTGTAGTTAGCATGAGCTGAGTGGGGCATGGGGTCTGCCTTGAAGGGGCCCAGTTAGAGCGGGAAAGAACAACAATAAGCAAATGTCCTATTAGATGAATAAAACACCGCAAGGCACAGACGGGATCTGCCTGGAGGGGAGTCTGTGATGACAGGTCTGTCCTTAATTATTATTTTGTGTCCATAGGCCCCTCCCCCAGACCCTCACAGTTCCTCTTTCAGCTTGTGCTGGGACTTCCCCTCAGCCCCCCACCTCACAGCAACCTCCTGGAACCGTCTGGAGCGCCCTTCTTGCACTGACATGGTTTAATCTCCTTTCTGAAATGAAACAGAGGTAAGAGTGCTGTGTTTGTCTTCTTGTTCAGTAACTTCTGTGGGACAAGAAGCTGCAGTCAGGAAGCCCATTCATTTACAACCCCCTCGCAAAGGGTTCATGAAGCCCTTCTGCTGGTTGCACAAATCCACTGGTCTGATGGAGCAGAATATAGAGGCTAGAAAGAAACCCGCACCCACATGTATACGGATAGCTGATTTTTGTCAAAGGGACAAGCCAAATGGAATAACTGGACAACCAGATGCAAAATTAAAAATTGATCCATATCTCAATGTATGCAAAATTCACTCAAAATGGATCATAGTCCTAAATATAGAACTCCAAACTATAACTTCTAGAGGAAAACAAGGGGGAAAACGGTCAGCCTTGGGTTAATCATGGATTTAGATACAACCCCAGAAGCACAATCCATAGAAGAAAATGGGATGAATTGGACTTTATAAAAATTGCATTTTGAAATATGCTGAGGAAAAAAAACATGCAGTGGCAGAAAATATTTGCCAAACATTTCTGATAAATGCATTCGGAATGAAGTCTTGAAATGCTATGGTTAGAAAACCTATTTGTTGAGTTAAATAATGGGGCCCTGGCTGGTGGCTCAATGGATAGATGCCGGCCTGCGAACCCAAAGGTCACTGGTTCGATTCCCAGCCAGCGCACATAACTAGGTTCCAAACCAGGTCTCCAGCCAGGTCCTTAGCTGGAGGCAGGTGAAAGGCAACCATACATTGAAAAAAAAAAAGGTGGTGGTGGTGGGGGGCAAACATTTTAAAAGACTCAAGATGGTATACAAATGGGAAATAAGCACATGCAAAACTGCTCAACATCATTTGGCATTAGGAAAATGCACATTCAAACCACAATGTGATACATCACATACCTATCAGGCTAAAATTAAAAATACTGATGGTACCACGTGTTGGTGAGGATGGAGGAACTGGGACTCATACTCTGCTGGAGGGAATGTAAAGTGGTACAACAACTCTGGAAAAGAGTTGAGCATTTCTCAAAAGGTTAAAATATATACTTACCACTCCTAGTTATTTACTGAGAAAAGAAAGCCCAAGTCCATACGAATACTTTATACAGGAGTGTTCATAGTACCCTTATTTCTAATAGCCTAAAGCTGGAAACAAGCCACCTGCCCATCAACAGGTGAATTGGATAAATGATTAGCCATACAAAGAAAAGCAACTATTGATTTACATAATATACACAAATCTCAAAATAACTGCTGAGTGAACGTAGACCAAAAATGTACTGTATGCTCCCATTTATGTAAAATTTTAGAAAATGCAAAGTAACCTACAGAAATCTATAGAAAGATCATTGAGGGTGGTGAGGAGGAAGTTGGAGGGATTTCCAATCCAAGGGCCGTGAAGAAATGGGGGTGATGGATGAATGTGTTCACTGTCTTGATGGGGTTCTGGTATGACATATCTACATATGTCAAAATTTACTAAATTGCACATTTCAAATTTGTGCCATTTATTGCATGTTATATACACCTCAATTTCAGAAGTAATTCTGTGTTCATATTGGCGCTGTTGGACCATTTCAAACCTTTTTTTTTTTCCTCAAAGTGCCACTTTCTCCTCCTTTCTCATTTTTGGCTGATGACTTTCATTCCTCTTTCACTGAGAAGATAGAATCAATTAGGACAGAACTTTTCACAAGTCCACACCCTCTCTGACACATCACACCCTGTGTTTACTGCTCCAGCCGCCCTTTTCCAGCCTAGAACAGGTCAAACATGAGGGCCTTTGCATTTTTTGCCAGGCCTTAATGTTCTTTAGCCTCTCCCCAACCTCATTTCTTTACCGAAGCATCATTTTTAGTGAGGCATTCTGTCTCTTCTGCTGTATTTTTTCTTTCTAGTTATCAACATACTATGGATTTTATATATTTTGTTGGTATTTGCATGTTTTCCCTCAGTTGGATGTAAGTGCCAGAGATTTTAAGAAAGACTATTTGGGGATTCCTATGGTATCCTAGAACAGTCCTTGGCAGTCACTATTGTGGAGTATGTAAATAAGTAAATCAGAATCAAAATACGTATTATGATTAAGATGAAACCTAAAGCCCTGTGCTGTTCTTCAATGGGAACCATCCTCAGTAGATTAGCATATGCTTCCAGGCTGTGCTCTGTATATAAACATACATTTATAGGCCCTTTTTTCCACAGTCCAGGTGACATGCTCCACAGACTACTCTGCATTTTATAATCCACAAACATCTTCTTACATCAGCACATAAGTAGCTACCCCACTTAAAAATTCTGACTGTATTGTATTCCATTGTGTGGATAAGGCAATGATTTCACTTTTCTGAAAGAAATTATTTAACCCATTTTATTATATGCTGTGGCAAACCTGTTTGTCCATATTACTTGATATACTTAGGCTAGGCGTTCTGTAGGATAAATTCCTATAAGATTGCTAAGTCATCAAACATTTTCACGTGCCAAATCGGCCCCCAGATGTACTGATTTACACTCCTGTCTCATCATTGTGTGAGATTCCTTGTTTTCCCATATTATCCTCAGCATTATTGACTTTTCCGTTTTTGCTATAGATGTTCATTTGAAAACGTGTATTTGGTAGATAAGTTGGCCAGGTAGGGGAGTTATTGTTGGGGCTTGATGATTTTAGGGAGAGAAGGAGGGTTTATCACCGGCCCCTCCTGGAAATAGCCCATTTTAGTTCTCCATCGTCTTGTCTAGAAGTGGCAAGGGGAGGTGGGTCTTCGGGCTTCTTTCAGTCAGTATGGGTGTTAGGGACAGTTGCAGTGGCCAGCCAGGATATTCCCTGAACCACCGTCCACACCTCGGATCAGCATCTGACAGAAGGGAACTGTTTCTTCTACCCTTCTACCCAAAGCTGTTGTATCAGAAGTGGCTTATTTCTCCAACCAGATTGGCTCTACTACCCTACCTTAAGAAAACAAGTTAAACAGCATCTTCTCTTGGCTGGAAATGCCCCACTGCTTAAACTCTTAAGTGGCTTATACACTGAGATCTAAAGAATGGACTCCCTAGGGGGAACCACTTGGGCAATGGCAACTGCAAGGGCTTCAAGGTGCTGAGGCTTAGACGTCTTTCGGACAAGCTGCGAGGGACACGTGCAGAATGAACGAGGCCTTTGAGGAAGACGTGGGCCGGATTCCTTCAGAGAGGCTCACGCTGCCCGCTCGGACAACCCTCGCGGCTTGAATAGCGTCCAACAGGGAGTAACCCTGTCCCTAAGCGTCCAGTTGCTAGAGCCAGGAGAAGCGGGGTGGGTGGTCTTTGTGAATTTGCTGCTCAGAGTCGGGCGTCAGAAAGCGATCAAAAGGTTTTTTCCTATTTTCCTAAATGAAACAGCTAGTTCTCTCGGTTGGCCAGAAGCCGAACTGCGTAGGCGCATTGCCTCCTGGATGCCTACTGGCGACCACCCACCCTCGGCCGCCGAGTGTGCGCGTGCGCAGAGCTGGGGGCGGGGCCGCACAGCGTCCCGTTGCCTGGATACCGTACGAAACAATAGCGCCCGCCAGCGCCCCAGAGCAGCTGGGTCTGGGCTGCAACCGGGGGCGGTTAGCCCTCATTTTCCCGGAGCCCGAGGAGAAGCGGGTAAGAACTCCTGCAAGGGTCTTTACTAAAAGGGCCTCTTGGCCAACCCTTCACCCGGGGCCCTGGCGCGGAACCGGATCCCGCTGGACTCTGGTCCCGCCCTAGACTCTATACCCCAAACTCGTCCCAAACCTGGCGGAGGGCGGACTCGGCAGCCTAGCCCCCGATTACTCACCGCCTTTCCTGCTCCACAGCACACCTTGATCTTTCCAGCCTGGTCCTGGTCTTTGGAGAGCGATGCCGCTTCCCGACACCATGTTCTGCGCGCAGCAGATTCATATCCCCCCTGAACTACCAGATATCCTGAAGCAGTTCACCAAGGCAGCGATCCGCACCCAGCCCGCCGACGTGCTGCAGTGGTCTGCGGGGTGAGCGCCCAGGAAGAGCGCCTGGAAGAGCCGGCGGTCCCTGTGCCCAGGCGCGCTAGTGAATCCAACGTCAGGACACTTAGACTTCACTTTAGCCCCTGTGCTGCCTGCACCCAAGTATCCATCTAGGAAGTATCGTGGTTTATTAACCATGGGGCCGGAAATGACTGCACCATGCTCACTTAGCTACCCAGTAATAACAATTCCATTGTTGGAGAGCAGTATTTATACAGATAGACTAAAATTTAGAAAGCGTTTGCTTCGGGTATGAAGTTTCTGCATTGGGTGATGAAACTATAAGAGACCTTTTATTTTATTTGTAAAGTGATTTTTACCAGGGGGAATCTTATGGCCATGTCCCTTCTCTGGGAACCCTTTCAGCACTAGGTACTAGTTGCTACAAGGCTAAGCTCTGCCCAGCTTATTAGTTCATGGCAAACCATGCTTCACAGGTTTTGTACGCCTTAGCGTGTGTGAGCTTTCTAACTATTTCTAGAAACAGTCATTCCTAATTGTAAAGTTAGTTACAAGTCAACAGACCTTAGAACCATTATAAAAGAAACTTGATTTTACAGGAAAGCCCTTTCCCCTTTTTCAGTAAAGACTTAGAAGCTCTTTTATGATCATAAACAGTATAACTGCAACTAAACTGTTTTAGCAACTAGCATATCAAATTTTGCTGACCTCTAAACTATAGAACTAAGGTGAATTTCCCATGGCTGCTGTACAAAATCCCACACAAAGTGATGGGATAAAATAACACATTCACAGGTCTGGTGGCCCAGAGTTCAAAATCAGTTTCACCAGGCTAAAGTCACGATGTTGGAGGTTGAAGGGAGAATCCAGCTCTTGGATTCTTAGCTTCTGGAGCTGCATTCCTTGGCTTCTTTGGCTCATGATCCCTTCCTCCACCTTTAATGGCAGGACTGTGGCATCTTCAAGTCTCCCTCTTCTAAGGACACTTGTGATTGCATTCAGAGCCCATCCAGATGATCCAGTATAATTTTTCCATCTCAAAACCCTCACATAATAGGCAAAGTCCCCTTTACCATGCACACAATAAGACCCACGGGTTCCATGATTAGGACCTGGCTGTCCTTGGGACCCTTACTGAACCTCCAGTGTGAGGCTCATCTTCATATCTGGCACTTCGTTTTCTGACAAACACTTCTGTCAATTGCTTTGCAAATATTCTCTTGAGGTTCTTACCCCCCAAAATCATGGCCTCTGGTTTTTACTGTTATTCCAGCCTGAAGAAATGATAGTCAGGACTCATAAAATTTATTTACACTCTATAACATTCTAAGATTTAATTAGTTTTCTTGGAACATTACATCTTATTTGGTAATACTTTAGAGACAACTAATATTTTAAGCTTCACTAGAAGAGACTTAATTGAGAACTTTCTGAATGTTCTATGCAACTAACTTGAAGAACAATTTTCAGAGCCTAGGAGAAAAAACAAGCATTATTCATTAAGCAATGTGTATGTAAGGGACTCGGCGGTGTTCCAGCTCTCTCAGAACAGAATCTGTTAGGATGTTGTTCAGAAGAAGGTGACTTGGTCTTTGAAAGGTTTTGTAGGCAGAGATTGGTATGGAGGACCCAGGATATGAACAAAGGGTCTGTGTCAAGAATAACAAAATTAAAAAATTAAAACAGCAGAAAAGCAAGGTGCATAAGGAAGTAACTGCTGTGGAGGACTCAAGTAACTCAGGTTAGCATTCTTCTCAAGTGAGACTTTCCAGTGGCAAAGGTGAGACAGTCTGGATACTTAGCTGTGACGTCACAGTTAGTTGGTTGTGCCTTATTGTGTCATCGAGTAGTTGTGCGTCATGCAGTCGGATGGAAGGCAGAATTGGTTGAGTAGTAAAAGGCTGCTTGTGCTCACATGTGTCTCCAAGGAACTAGCAAAGATTAACACGGGCTGGTCTTGCCACCAATGTAGGCTTTCTCAGGGTGGGCTTATTTGACACTTGGGTGGGGACAGTTTTGGGGGTTAGAGAGGGCCAATGTAGGATCCTTAGCAGCATCTTAGTGTACATCCACTAGATGGCAGTAACACCATCCACCACCCGTGTGGATCACCAAAACACCCCTGGAGATTGTCAATGCCTTTGGGAAAGGGAGGATCCAAATTGCTCCCTGTTGAGAACCAGTGTTCTAAGACTCTGTCAAGCTTGGGGATGGATGTAATAGGCTATGAAGAATAAAGTCCACGGGGCAGGGGAAAATCCTAATTAGATACTGACCTAAGCACGCGTCCTTCAGCCTGGCCCTTCAGGACTTAAGGCCTGCGTTTGTCTAACTTGCTGCTGCCTTTGTTGAGACTCTCCCTCAAACCATTAAATAAACCAGCCATGACTGGGGTTGTATTAACAGCATGAAACCAAAGCTGAGTTTGAGGGGTGGAGTGGAAGGGGATGAGATAGGAAATTTGTTTTGATAGCCAATCAAATTTATCTGTTTATCTATGTTTCGTTACATATTCAGTGATGTATCTAAATTATTCATCTCTTCTAAATTATTACCTGTGGCCGCGTCAGGCACGCTGGCCGAAAAGGGAGTGAGTTTTGAGAACCTGCCTGGCATTCCCCATCCCTACCAGCCAGAGGCGGCTGGGTGTGTGTCCTGTCTTGACTTGCTGCCCCAAAACATTTCTGTGCCCCCTTTTGTCCCCCGTATAAGCAGCAGTATTTGGGGTCCCAGAAAGGACCAACTAAGGGGAAGAAATACTAAAAAATAAAACAAACAAACAAATTCGGGCAGGAATGAAGGGTGGGAGAGAGGCAGCCTCTGACTTAGCCTGGTGGCTAAGTTCCCAGTGGAGCAACCAGAGGACATCCGTGACCTGCGTGCCTTAGAGTTGAATAGGCAGAAATAGCTGCATTCACGCCCCTGGACAAACGTCAAGGCCCAGAAAAGGAAGGCCCAAACTTCCGCTGTTAAAGTGGAGTGACTGGACCTTGACCTTGCATTTGGAGACTGTGGCCTGCGTCTCCCACCTCCTCTGGCCACAGGTCAGGACCACTCCTGGCATTTGCTTGATAAGAACAACTTAGCGCATGCCGTGCCTGCTCGGTACTCTGAGAGCCCTAAGACAGGGGCTGTCCTTGTGGGTTTGCAGACAGAGACCCTGAGGCATTGGGGAGGGTCAGGGGGAGAGCTGAGGGGAGGAGCTGGGGACTGGAGCCTTCCTCCCGACTCCAGAGCTGTGCTCCCTCATCCCTGCTGCACCCAGGGTTTGCATAAGAAAGGACATTGATCACTAATTAATGTGCTTTCTGTGTATTGATGAGTCTTCTGGAATGTTTGTTGTTGTTAGGTATTTTTCAGCTTTGTCAAGAGGAGATCCACTTCCTGTGAAGGACAGAATTGAAATGCCGGTGGCCACTCAGAAAACAGACACGGGCCTGACTCAAGGAATGCTGAAGGTTTTACACAAGCAGGTATGAGGGTTTGTGTTATCAGTCAGTTTAACTGGAGAGAAAGCTGGTCGCCCGCTAATGCCTGACGGGAACCACCGCCACTGTCATCTCGCAAGGCGCTTTCCTGCGATAAACCTTGGAGTTTCATTCAAAGAGGAATCTGTTCAGTGCCTTTCTCTCCTTGAAAGAAGCCAAGATAGTTACCATGATTAGATTGTAGAAAAGTGAAATGGGATGTCTTTCAAATAACAAATTAAGATGCTTAGATGCTGCTGGACTAAAATAAGTCTAGAAATGTGAATCTAGAAACGATCTTTTAGATATGGGGTTGCAAATCCCATTTTGAAATGCGTGTTTGTGAAAGTTGTATACATACATGTGGAAGTGATCATCTCAAGGACAATTAATTGCCTTTGGGTGGCTAGTTTCCAACTCCGAGGGCCTGGGCCTGGCCCTACCCTGACAACTCTCACAAGTCTTCCCCCAACCTGCCCTGCTGGCTTTTAGAGAAATGAGTTAATGCGAACACCAGCTTTACTGATTGGGTCTTACTGCTAAAAATGACACCAATGATATTACCTTGATTTAAAAAAGAATTATTTTCAGAGACAGGGGAAGACAGGGAGAAAGTGAAGGAGAACAAATGTCAATGTGTGGTTACCTCGCGCACACCCACAGCTGGAGACCCAGCCATGTGCCCTGACTGGGAATTGAACCCATGATCTTTTGGTTCACAGGTCAACACTCAATCCACTGAGTCAGTCACACCAGCCAGGGCTAACCTTGATTTTTAAAGTGACTACTCCTCATTATACACTTTTTTTAAATATTTTATTTCATTATTTTTAGAAAGAGGGGAAGAGAGAGAGGCAGAGAGGGAGAGAGACATCCATGTATGGTTGCGTTTCACCTGCCTCCAGCCACAGACCTGACTGGAGACCTGGTTTGCAACCTGGTTATGTGCCCTGGCTAGGGAATTGAACCAGCGACATTTGGGTTCGCAGGCAGGCACTAATCCACTGTGCTACCAGCCAGGACTCATTATACATTAAAACAAAACAAAACTATATATATATATATATATATATATATATATATATACACACATATATTTATATATAATTTTAAATTAGAGTTGACACACAATAATATGTTAGTTGCAGGTGTACACCCATAGTGCTCATGGCAGATTTTGAAATCAGGGAAAATGCAGAGCCATTGAAGGAGGATAGCTGTGCACACAGAATAGGACTAGCAGGTCCCAGAAGTTACCCATTTTTACAGATTGTTTTAAAATAGTAGAAGGTATACATTTCTTTTCAGTTTTAAGATTTCTGCCATGTAACTGTTACCATGTTTATGGGATTGGATTGTTGAAGTGAATTTTTTATTGTGCAGTAGGGGATCATCTGTTCAGTAGCAGCGCACCCCTTTTATTAAGCTGCAGCAGGCACCACATTTGCTTCACAGACCTTAGTTAAGAAGTAAACTCTTGTCAAACTTGTGGCCTGCGGGTATGCCTCCCCGCCGCCCACACCCCACCCGCCCCTCCCCAGGGCTGACTTGGGTGATGAATTGAGGATTCACCTGTCCCTGTGTGCGGACGGGTCCTTGGGATACGTTCAATTATTCACAGCATTATATTATTTCATGAGTTTTGAAACTTACATAAATTACATTATACTGTGTTTTCTCAACAGTGTGGCCACAGGCGATATGTGGAATTAGCCGACCTTGAGCAGAAATGGAAAAATTTGTGCCTGCCAGTTGAAAAATTCAGAGCTGTCTTGCAGTTGGATCCTTGTGAGCACAAAATAGAGTGGATGAAATTTTTAGCCCTTGGATGTAGCATGCTTGGTGGGGTACGTACCTAGGAACATCATATTGATAATTCTGTAATCGTAGGCCTGGCTGAAAAATAATGTAGATGCTTCAGTGACCAAAAGACACATGTTACTTTAGTCACTTTGTCTCGGAAAAGCAATATTTTTCAGATACCTAATGTATTTTCAGGATTATGATTATTTTAATTTACAGACATTAAATACTTACTTGCAATACTCAATTTGAAAGATGTTCACAGTAGCCTTGGCCAGGTAACTCAGTTGGTTAGTGTGTTGTCCCTGATGTACCAAAAGGTATCAGCATGTATGAGGTCTGTCCAGAAAAAGCCCAGCCACTGTTCCCATAACGAGAATAATCTGAGTGACATCGATGTAACCTGGCAGCCATGAAGAGTGGACTGGAATGTGCATGCATGAATAATAACAACTTTACTGTACTAGTCAGTGGGGGTGGTAGACACCGCTGCGTGAGCATCTGTACTGTGTGGCCATCACATTCAAAATGAGTAGAGAAGCAAATCTGCATCAGATTTTGCGTTAAGCATGAATATTACTCTGTGGAAACTAATTGGATGATTCAGAAGGCCGCAGCTATGGGCAACTGGTGATGGGCGGCTTCATCAGGACAACACGCCCACATCATGTCCTGCGCAGAGGTTTTTGGTGAAACATCAAATCACCCAGGTGACTCAGCCCCCAACAGCCCAGATTTGGCACCCTGAGACTTATGGCTTTTCCCAAAACTAAAATCACCTTTTGAAAGAGAAGAGATTTCAGACTGTCAGTGAGATTCAGGAAAATACGATGGGGCAGCTGATGGCGCATGGGTGAACTGCGTGAAGTTCCAAAGTGCCTGCTTCGAAGGGGACTGAGGCGTCCTTGTTCTGTGTACAATGTTTCTTGAATCGTCTTCAATAAATGTCTCTCTTTTCCACGTTGTGTAGCCGGATACTTTTGGGACAGGCCTTGGATCAACGCTGAGAAATACCTTATTTATTTAGTGATAGTGGCTTTCATATTTATGAAAAGATAATGACGTTGTTCGTAACCTTCTGGAACTCTGCCCAATTAGATCTCTACATTCATTCGTCTGTATCATTACAGACAGCTGTAGCTCATTTCCTCTGCTGCGGAATATCCCCTGTGGGAACACACTGCAATTTACTGCCTCTTAATAGCTCCGCTGAGAAACCCTGAGAGCCAGCCAGGTCAGGGCTGGTGGCTGCCGGACGTGGCTCAGTGTTGTGTAACGGCCAAGAGGCAGTGTTCCTGGTCAGCCCTGGGCTGATGGTGCTGAGGGCTGGCCACCGGCTGGCCAAGTAGGAAAGACAGGATCAGCAGTCACCGGGGGACAGTGGGGTGTTACAGGACAGGACAAAGACAAGGACATTTCAAGTTTCTCTGGGACTCTGTGAAAGCAAGCTTTTAGCAATATGAAATTAATATTGAATATTTAAATTAATGTTTACGGTTTGTGCCTCTAAATTTAGTTGTGAGGAGTAAGCAGACTATTTCATGTTTTGCGGTCCATCTTTAATTTCTATCTCCCTAATCATGAAAACCAAGCACCGGATTTAAAATCACAAGGCATCTGTTTTGGAAGCTAAGGTCTCTTTACCCACATGGGGTGTGTGACGCTAGATGGAGACATCTTGTCAAGGATGGAGCTTTATCTTCTAAGCTGTGTACTGGGGAAGGGACATAAAAAACAGCATGCAGGCCTCTCTTCTCTTCCTGTTATAGGTTATGTGGGGTCCAGCTCTGTCCCCTAACTGAGCCATCTCAGCGGCTGTGTTCACTGTTGGCTCTTGCCCTACCTACTGCTGTCCTACAGCCCCTTCTTGCTGTGATAAGTCATGGCCCCTGCCGGTCTTCAGGGATCAAGTTCAAGTGTGAAAGGCTCAGGGGCAGTGATGGTGGGTACTGGCTCCCCTGGGCCTGCCCCACTCCACACAGTGCAGAGCGGGAGATCAAACAGCCATTGGCAACAGGAGCCGCAGGGGCAGGGAGGCCCTGGGAGCCAGGCTCAGATACGGATGCAGAGATCTGCCTTATTGGCCACTGTACACCCATGTTGGCAGGGTAGCTTGAAGGGGCACTAATTGGCAGCTGTGACTTCCAGAAGATGATTCTTGGTGTAGTTTGGCATTATAGCATTTATCTTTATCCTTAAAAAAAAAAAGCTTTCAAAAAGGAGGACATGAAGAGGTGGAGCGAGACAATGAGGAGTCGTTTAGAATGGATGACTGCCTCTTTTTCATGTAGGATTTCTGTCAAGTTGGAACCTAGCCCCTGTTTCCATGGTGGACGCTATTCCTGCTGCTGCATGCGCGTCATCTGCCTGGCTTGTGGCAGGTACTTCCTTCGTGCTCCAGAATTTCTCCTAACAATCACTCTAGTCAGATGAATCAAGTTTAAGGTTTCTACAAAGACTAGAATCCATGCCTTCCTGCCTTCACAAATGTGTGTGGAGCACTGCTTTGTGCAGGGCCTTGCTCCGGGTGCTGAGGAGTCCAGAGCGAACGAGGGAGGCCCACATCCCGCACCCCGGGGGCGGATGTCCTGTTGTCTCCTGGAAGCGCTGAGCTCTGCCATGGCCCTTGCGTGGAAAGCTGTGGGTGGGCGAGGGGGCTGGTGGGCCGCCCCAGGCTTGCCCGTGTGGTGGCGATTGCTGTCCCCTTCCCCCGTGCCTGGTGTGCTTACCTGGCAAAAGGATCACACCTCTGTGTTGCGACCTGTATCTTCACGTTTATGCCACTGTCGGCGGCCCTGTAATATCATTATGGACTTTCTTCAGTCAGTGTGTGTAGAGAATGGGGACTTGATTCACAATTTCTTTTTCTTTCCTTTCTTTTTTTTTTGGTTCACAATTCTCTGATGCTCTAAAAATGGTCCCCATGCTTAAAAACAAAAACAAAAACCGAGAATGTTCATCCACTACTTTAACGCCTAAGATCTTTGGTGGTGGCAGCTGTCCCAGTGTGGTGGAGGCGTCCCGGCCAGGACTGTGTCCCAGCCCCTTGGAGAATGTGGGTCTACCTCCTTCACTTGCCATGAGCCCCCGGCACTGTGTTTTAAATGAGGAACCCTATGAGGATAAGAAAATGAAATGAAACAGTTTTCAGGCTTCCTAAAAAGGAGATTTGGGGTTAATACACTGACATTAAATCTGCCTTCTGAGCACAGTCAGGCCACACGCCTTAGGGAGGAAGTACTTCTTTGTTCTTATTTTATCAAAAGGGTTGAGTCTAGATATTAACCCTCCTTGCAAGGGATACTTTGGGAGGCGGTGTGTCATCACGATAGCAGCTAACATTCTGAGACTGAAAAATTCCACAGAACTGGCACGTGGAAGTGTCTCGGGAACTATAGGCGCCTCTGCGCCCGTTTCTGCACTTGAGTTTCAGAAGATGGCTCCGGCGAGAGCACTTGGCCTAGAATAAGGGAGCTCATCAGCCACCCCCACCCCCATCCCCAGAAGTCTCCGCAGCCGAGAGTGAACCCACCACGGCAGAAGGTAAGGGAGGGCCGCCTGCCAGGGCCGTGAGCAAGAAGCTTGAACACCGACCGCCCCTTGGTGTCGAGAAATCTGCTCCTAAGAAGCAAGTCTCTGCAAAGCCACGCAAGTTGCCTTATGAATCTTTTTGGATGTAGAAACTACTGCAAATCTTACTGTCAGAAATGTTAGCACCAGTACTATCATCGTGCCTTTGCTGAAACAGCGATGCTGGAATGTTTTGATGTATTTTCTTCCTGAAATACCTCTTCCTCCGGAACGCGGGAACCTCCTGTCACACGGACCTCGTCGGCCTGCTCTGGCACAGGTTGCTGCTTGCCCTCATCTTCGCTGGGGTGGGCCCTGTCCACCGTGTCAGATGTAAAAGCGAAATCCAACATAATATGTCTGCAAAGTTTCAAGCAAGAGAGACATGTTGGAAAACACACAACTTCGATACTCCCAAGGCCTCTCTCCAGTACAGCCTTGTAGAGGACGGCTTTGCGGTGCTTAGCGAAGGGCAGGAAGTAAGCGGCGCTTCTCATGGAGCATCGTCAGGACGCTCTCGACAGCATCCATCACAGCCCTGAGTTCCAGGGGTTGGTGACGGGCCATCTCTTCTGCTCGGGCCTTCACCTCCTGCAGCTCAGTGTTGGTCCGGAATCCAGGAATGTGGCCGCGTGGGTGGTGGTCAGCACTGCCTGCCTCTGCTCCCGGCTGGTGTGCCTTGGGCAAGTAACGTAGCCTCTCTGTGCCTCACTGTCCTCACCTCATGTGGTGGCTGTGCAAGAACCTCATTTCTGTCCTGCTGCCTTTCCCCTTCCCTGTGCCGGAAGCACAAGGCGATCTTTCTCACATAGGTACTGTGAGGACCTGGTGGACCTCCTGGAGCACTGGAGGAACCAGCTGCCATGCTGTGAGAGGGTCCCATGTCCAGCACCTGTGGGTGGCCTTTAGGAGCTGAGGGCAGCTGCCAGCTGATCTGAGCATGAAGTGGGGCCAGTAGACACTCAGGAATAGACGTCACCCTCCCAGGCATTTCCCATCAGCCCCCGTCAGAGTGCCTCGCCTCTGTGACTGTCTTCTCCTTGATGTGACCAGTAACAAACACAACCATCATTCTCATATCCTACCGAGACGCTCAACTCCATTTCCCTATGTATTCCTCCTTATCCAATTTGTCTTTTTTGGACCTCTGTTACATAACTAGCAAGGACCCCCAGATGCTAGAAAATAAATGGGGTACGAAAAAGTCTACTGTATGCCAAGGGTATATGCTCCAATAGCACTACTATGCCCTTGACTTGGGAGTCACAGAATGTCTTCTTCAGCTGCAGTGGCCTGTGACCACGGTGCTGCTGTCCGCCAGCCTCTCGGCTCCACGGTGATGAGCACCCTCAGGTCTGCCAGAAGGTGGCGCCCACAGCCTGCTCGCGGTCTGGGCGGGCCCTTCACCTCTTGCTCCTTGACTTTGAAGTCGCCAGGATGTGGGCACTGGGAGGTGGAACCTTTTTTCTGTGAGACGCCGGCACCAATCAAGATGGCGTAGCCTTATTCAAAAATAACTTGGTCTTTTTCTTTTTCCTTTTGGAGTGGTGTTTCTTCTAGTACCTCTATCGTAGACTCTCCTCCTAGCCAGTTAGCTCTCAAGCTGCCCTGAGGACCGTGGTCATCAGCAAGTCCGTAATGCATGTGGTTCCCCTCCAGTAGCACATGGGACAGTCATTTGTATGCACATGAAGCTACAGAGTAGCACATCCCCAAATGAAAGGAAGTTCCTTACTCCCTTTTACACAATGATTGCACCCGGCCTTAACCCATCTTTAAGAAAAAAGGAATAAGGGTTCTGGGACCCAAGAAGCCTCACAGTGTCTGTGATCTGCAGGGGCCGCTGGGTCAGACACTGGCCAATCGTAAGACCACAACAGCGGCTCAGCCAACTTTTCAACCCCGATGCAGGTGGCCCTCCAACAGATGAGGACGATGAAGATGAAGATTTTGAAGACGGGAGAGGGCTGCTGCAGGGCTCCTTGTAGAGCTGTTGCAACAGCGTGGATGGAACTGGGGACTATCGTACAAAGCGACATGAGCCAGGCGATGATGGACAAATAGCACATGACCTCGCTTCTAATTGGAACCTCAGGAACAAAATAAACCAACGAGCAAAATAGAAGCAGAAGCACAGACTGATGGCTGCCGGAGGGGCCGGGGGAGGGTGGGACTGGTTGAAAGAAGGTGGAGGCATTAGACAAAGAGCATCCACGCATCACCCGTGGACGCGGACAACAGTGTGGGAGGAGGTGTGTCTTGAAGGAGATCGATGTTCCCATTTTAAAAGTTATTCCTATTTTAATGTTCAATCGGTGGGTATTTAATATTTAATTTGTCTCACCACTTGCCTCCTGATGAAAACTTCCCCCCCTTTTTTTTTTTTTCTTTATGGCAAGTATACATTCCTCTAGTTCTTAATTTAGATCAAGAACATAATGTCCTTTGGGAGCCGTTCTGTAAAATATGATAGTGTTTGCTCCTTGACTTTGAAGTCGCCAGGATGTGGGCACTGGGAGGTGGAGCCTTTTTTCTGTGAGACGCTGGCACCAATCAAGATGGCGTAGCCTTATTCAAAAATAACTTGCTCTTTTTTTTTTTTTTCCCTTTTGGAGTGGTGTTTCTTCTAGCACCTCTATCGCCAGTTACTTTGCTGCCAGTTTTAGCAAATCCAAGCGGTAATTGTCCCCCCACCCCCACCCCGTTTGTGATGTTTCTAGTCCCTGAATACTGCAATGAAGCACCTGTGCGAGATCCTGACCAAAGACCCGGAGGGAGGGCCTGCACGCATCCCCTTCGAAACTTTCTCCTTCGTGTACCGCTACCTGTCGGGACTGGACGCAGATATCCCCGTAGCGGAGACGGACTTCTATCTCACCTCGCTAAAGGAAGGCATGTAAGTGTAGCACGCCTGGTGTGCGGGCATGTTGATCAGTAGACGCCCCCCCCCCCCCCCCCCCCT
>PVIW01000412.1:29370-273843 GCA_004026585.1 Noctilio leporinus | reverse complement strand
AAGAAGTTTTATCTAACTGCATCTTAATTCTTAAGTACGGTGTGATGTCCGGTGGGTTAAAACCATGGCATATTGAAAAGAATTCATTTCTCAACAATGAAACACGGAAATGGGTTACTGCAGGTGGAGGGCGTGATTGGGCCCATTGGCACAGCTTCATGCTCTCTCTGTGCCTTCAACATTGGTTGGGTGCTGACTGTGCCCCTCCCTGCTAGCTGGTGGGGGCGTGCAGGGGAGGAGCAGCCTGGGGGTGGGGGGCACTGGTGGCACCCCCCCTCCGAGAAAGCCCAGGGATGGGGGCTGGACTAGGAGGATACACATCCCCTTGGGTCCCCGAGAAGCCCTACCTGGTAGATGGCAGGTGCACCATCACTGCCAGAGACTCTTGTCCCCTCCTACCTCTGTGTTCCCCCAGACCTGGGAGGCCAGAGTGAGCCCTGGGCCAACTGCTACCTCACTTCCTGCCTGACAGAACCCTGGCGGTCCTCACAGCCCTCACAGCCCTCACTCATTGTCCCTTCCAAGCCATTTCCTCTCCTTCCTCCTTCAAAATCGCATCCCCTCTGAAGCCCCTGCCTCCAGACTCCACAGTCCACTGTCTTCCCTCTAGTCTGTCACCCACCAATTTTGTAAGCCCTCCTTTGTGGCTCCTCAGTGATTTCTTCCTCTCCATGCCTCTTCACACCGGCAGGCCCTCGGGTGGCCCAACATTCTGTCCCCTCGGATCTCCATCCTGGCTCACACCATCGTTCAAGCTCCACAGCCACATTCCCTTAGTGCCCCCTGAGCCTCCCCATCCCACCCCTGTCCCACAGCCACTCCGCCTCCCCAGGGCCACCCCCAGGCCTTCAGCAGACACAGCCCAGCCTGGAGCACAAGGCCATCAGCACCCTGCTCAGCATGTCGCCAGTTTCCCCAGCCCTCCCTCCACACCATGGACAAGCCGCAGGAAGGGGGCTGGCATCATCCTGCCACCAGACCTGCAGCTGCCCCCATCTGACTTGGGGCCCATCACATTTGCCTGCTTCCTTCCTCTTGAGTGGTGGGGGCAGTCCTTGCTCTCACAGAGCTGCTCCCATGGTGCCTGCCCCTGGGACACCACGGGTTCCCTCCTGGCTTCTGCATGGGCTGGAAAAGGAGAAGTGCTGGCTAAGGAGATGCCCAGGGTCGAGGGGGGCGACTGTGGGGTAGCACTGCCAGGACCCAGCCTGGGAGGCTCGGGAAGCCACTGAAGTTAGTGCAGCTGCCTGTTGTCAGAAAAACCCTGGCCTGGTGTGTGCTCAAGCCACTGGACTCTACCTAAGGTGAAAGTCCAAATAAAATTTCACTCTGTGATTTTCTTTCATCACTTGGTTAATGGTGGTTCTGCAACTGTGGCTGTGGCTGGCCTTCATTCACCTGCAGCTTGGGGAGAAGGGTGGCAAGTGGTGGGGTGACAGGTGTCATTCTCCAACATTCCACTCATCTCTAAGCAGCCACAAGAGAGCGTTCCACAATGTACTTCCCCTGGGCCTCCAAGAGGTGGTTGCTTTTATGGTGAAATGCGGTTTGGAACCACTCCTAACTTGGGTCCCTTTTACTTTTAAAATAAGAGCCCTAAGACCGATCTTGTTTTCCCCACTGATGTTGAAAATCATCGTTGCTATAGTTCAGTATTTTTACAGTATATCTACTGATGTTGACAGTAGATGTTCACTCATGTTTACCATCTCTTAAGAAATAAAAATACCTGTAGATAAAGAGAAAAATCAAAAGGTATTATTGTCATTGCCCGTGTCATAGACTTAAGATAGTTCTTTGAATTTCACTCAACCAATTTTCTAAATAGAAGCATACCTTTGTTAACTAGTGACTAAAATTTAAGTTGTCAGTGAACAAAATCTTTCTAGTACTGATTTTTTTCACCTAGAAATACCCATTATTGTACCAAAAACTAAGATGCTTTCATTTCTGATGTAAGAATTACTGATTAGAGATCTTAAATAATTTTAAGGTAAAACTTTTAAATTACATTGCATTTAAGTTATATTTAAATTATACTAAATCATATTATTTCATAAAATTTGTATTCTGTTGTGAGAAATTACTAATAAGTATCTTTATCTGTTTCCATTTTAGAGAATCTAGAAAGAACGGCATGATAGGACTTTCAGATTTCTTTGTTCCAAAGAGGAAAATTTAAAAAACCTCAAACGGAAAACTCAGAAGACATGCCATTAATATAGGGAAGAACACATTTTAATGTCAAAAGAGTGCTTATTAAAACCTTGGCACCATTACAACTTGTCATTAACAGCATACATGGCACTGTGTGAGTTTTTTCTGATAATGAAGATTGAACGTGACCAGGGTGTCCGGATGGGTGGAGTCTATTTCATTATTGCTCTTCACTGAGTTATTGTAAGAACCTTAGAAACAAATCATTTCCAGCAGTAAAATCTTATTTGAATAAGACTGTCTCTTTGGAAGCTAAAGAGTAGGGAGGAGGATGGGCACTTTAAAAATGGCTGTTCTGCCCTGGCTGCTGTGGCTCAGTGGACTGAGCACCAACCTGCAAATCAGAGAGTTGCTGGTTCGATTCCCAGTCAGGGCACATGACAGGGTAGCGGTGGGGGCCATGTCCCTAGTTGGGGGCGTGCATTCAGGAGGCAACCACACATCGACGTTTCTATCCCACTCTTCCTCCCTCCCTTCCCCTCTCTCTAAAAAAATATAAATAAAATCTTTGAGAACCAGGATGGCAGAGGAGTAAGTGGCACTATGCCAATCTCCTCCCAATGCCAAACTGGAATTACAACTTAATTGGGGAGAAATCATCCAGAATAACCAACAGAACACCAACTGGAGAGAAACCTTATTACCACGGACAGAACAGAAGAGCCGATTCATCACAACGTGACCAGTAGGAAGTGCGGAGACATGAGAGGCTGGCGAGACTCCCACGGGCGGCAGCTGAAGGGACAGAAAAACATCTCAGCAGCTGGGGGTTCCACCTGAGAAGGGTGGGATCTAAACCCCCAACTGGGCTTCCCTGCCCACAGCAACACAACTGAGAGTAAAACAGCACCCAGCTGGGAAAAGCAAAAATCTGCCAAGTTTAGCCGGCTTGACAGAGAGACTGAATTCTTAAAGGGACCATGCATAAGCCCACCTACTCTGGGCTCCAGCAGAGGGAGGGCACAGTGACCTAGAGACACTTGAGGGTTTGGGTCAGAGGCTTTAGGGGGAAAATTGAGGGAGCAGCCCATAAGTCCAGTGCTGACCCATCCCCCATACAGCCAGCAGACCCCTCTTCTCCAAAGGGTGGGAGCCTGAGGGGAAGCCCCATTCATAGGAATTAATCTGCTGTGTGCCTAAACCTGACCTCAGATCACAGGTTGATTGGATTAATAATTGAATTCATCTGCCCCGCCCAAAAGTGCCTAAAACTGACCACTGATCACAGACTGATTGGATTAACAACTAAAGGAGACAAAGACAGTGGATCTCTGGCAGTCTCCAACTGGCTGACTAGGCCCAGACTGGGACATGACCTGACATCACCAAGCACAGATCCAGGAAGTAAAGCAAATGCACCTCTACACCACAGAAGGTCACACCACTAAGACAGTAAGTCAAAGCAGACCAATCCAAGAAGCAGAAACAAACAAGAGTCACCTAAAATGGGGAGACAAAGAAAGAAACCCTCAGCAAATGGAAAGGAGGAATCCCCAGGAAGAATGCAAAATGAAATAGAGGCAAACACACTCTCAGACATGGAATTCAAAATAATAATGATAGAGAAGCTCAATGAGCTCAGCGAGCTAAAAGAAAACTACAAACTCCTCCAGGGGAACTATGAAGAACTCCAGGGGAACCACAAAGAACACCAGGAAAGCTACAAGGAACTTACTGAGAACTACACCAGCATTAAAAAGGACATAGAAACCATCAATAAGAGCCAAGAGGAAATGAAGAATATCATTTCTGAATTGAAGAACACAGTAGAAGGAATCAAAAGCAGGCTAGAGAAAGCAGAGGATCAGATCATTGTAGAAAAAAATTTCCCAGGCAGTGCAACAAAATGAAAAAAGACTGAAAAAGAATGAAGAGGTTTTAAGAGAGCTACAGGACAACATGAAACGTAATAATAACATTCGTATCATAGGGATACCAGAAGGAGAATAGGAAGAGCAAGGGATAGAAAACTTTTTTGAAAAAATAATGACATAAAACTTCCCTAACTTGAGGAGAGAAAATGTCCTGCAAACTCAGGAAGCACAGAAAGTGCCAAGGAAGATGAACCCAAATAGGCCCACTCTTAAGACACATCATCATGAAAATGGCAAATTTCAAAGACAAGGAGAGAATCCTAAAAGCAGCAAGAGAGAAACAGCTAATAACATACAAGGGCACTCCCATAAGGTTATCAACTGATTTCTCAACAGAAACACAACAAGCCAGAAGGGAATGGCAGAAAATATTTCAAGCAATGAAAAGCAAAGGCCTGCAACCAAAAATACTCTACCCAGCAAGGCTGTCATTCAAAATGGAAGGTGAAATAAGGAGTTTCCCAGACAAAAGAAAGCTAAAAGAATACATCTCCACCAAACCAGCATTGCAAGAGATGCTAAAGGGTCTGCTTTAAGAAGATGAAGAAACAGAGAAATAGACAGAAACACAGGTACAAAGGTAAATGGATTAAACACACCAGTCAAAAGCCATAGGACAACTGAATGGCTAAGAACTAATTTTAACTTATGAAACTTTAGCTTTAAAGTGATCTTGTTACTATACCCGAAGAGCCCTGAAACACCAATTCAAAAGAACTTATGTACCACCATATTCATAGCAGTGCTATTTTCAATAGCCAAGTGCTGGAAACAGCCTAAGTGCCCATCAGTAGATGATTGGATCAAAAGACTGGTACATTCACACAGTGGAATACTACACAGCAGAAGGAAAGAAGGAACTCCTACCCTTTGCAACAACATGGATGGACCTGGAAAGTGTTGTGCTTAGTGAAATAAGCCAGTCAGTGAAAGACAAATACCATATGATCTCACCCATTTCAGGACAATAATGAACAAAACAAACAAGCAAAACAGGACCAAATACATGAATACAATGAATAGACTTTCAGTGGGCAGGGGGAGTGGGGAGGAGGAGACAAAGAAGGGGAGCAGTTTAGTCAAGGAACTAGCATGGAAGAACCATGTACATGGACAACAAGTGGGGTTGACTTTGGTGGGGAATAGGTGGGTGGGAAGGGGCAGAGGGGAGTAAAACGGGGATGGATGTAATACAGCAACAATTAAATTAAAAAATAAATAAAATATTTACAATAAATAAATAAAAATGGCTGTTCTTCACTGGTAACTTGACAAGCTGGATGAAGATGCGCTTCACGCCCTGGTAGGTGTATCTAAGACCGGCCAGGAAGAGCATCTTCAGCTGAAACTGGGTCGTCTCTGGGAAAGGTGGGCCTAGGAACTTGGATTTGCTTGAAGGGCAGCTTTGGCCATTAAGCAAACTAGATAATCTATTAGTCCACTGATCCAGGAGTAAGTATCCAAGATCCTTTACTTGCATTCCTTATATGCACTCTATACTCAGTGTAAGAACAAATAGGGCACTGAATGTAAGGAAATACATTCATCTTGGATAATTTTTCTGAGAGCCCGGGAATGGTTTGGCTTGTTGGTTCTCTGCATATTAACCACCATGCTCATTGATGTTATCAGTATCCCAAGACTTATAAAATCCCACAGTTAGGAGAAATGTTTTCCTGTTATCTAAAAAAGTTGTTTTTTTGCACTGAGATGTGTAAAGTATATTATCGTCTGGATACTAAATCCCTGTATTTGAGATGTTCATTTGTCTGGACTTTTGGTTACCCTCCCAGTAAATAGATAACATATAGAGATTATTCATGAATTTACAAGTAGCTTTTTGAGTTTTCAAAAGCTTTTACAATTTTTAAATTGCTTTAAACCTCCTAAAAACTTGACTATCCCAAATAATTTAAATATTTCCTTCCTAGGTGGAAGGCCTCAATTCCTGTTGATCAGAAGAAAAGGAACCTCCAATTTTGCCTAAGTGCAGTTCTAAGTCATAGATGAATGTGCCAAGGGGAAAATGCTCCAGAAAATGGGCTGCACAAGAGAACACAGAACACCTGTGGGCATCAGCTGTCCTGTCCACCACCACAGAAAAGGATGGAAAGGGCCTTGTGTTTATTTAAGCCAGGAAATCAGCTACCTCAGGAGAACACATGTGGTGTGGAGCGCACAGGTTATTTTCATTTTATGAAGATACTCTGGCCTATCAGGGGACAAAAAAAAAAGAAAGAAAATTTAATATAATGAATTAACAGCTTCCCCTCAGATGGGACAGCGAAGGAACAAGAACTCAGGAGAGCCCCCCCAGCTCCAAGGCTGGACCTGGATCTCGTGGTGCAGAGATGTCTTGGAGCTCTCAGAGGTCTGCTGGGCTCCCCTGGTGAACAAAAAGTGAAGCCAGAAGCTGGAAGGGCCATGCATTCCCCCTCCCCCCACAGTGTCCCTCCAGCACTGGATTGTTGCAAAGACAAGCATGGAGCTAGCTGGTAAGAAGCTGTGTGACATAAAGGCCACAAAGAAGTTTGTTTGAACATGCAAGTCCTTGGGGAATATGTCCCAACAAACCCTTCATGAGGAATCTGCTGGAGAAAGAGAGCCAGACCACCAAAAACTGTTGACTGGGTCAACAAAAGAGCCAGCAGGGAACGCCGAACAGTGTTTACTGCAGAACTAAGACTAAGCTATGCTATTGTATATAATGGGTGTATGTTCTATTAGATACATCTGCCAAAAATTTGGAGGCTGGAACAGCTATATAAAAATCTGTTAAAACAATGTTTACATCAGATGTAGGGGAAATTGCATTATACAGTAGCCAAGAAAGAAAAGACTAAGGATTTTATATAAGGGGACATATGGTAATCATTACAGCAAAAATACAATACAAAATGTAACTAAATGTAAACAGGTTGGTAAACAGAGCATCAGAAAGCTAAACCATAAAATAAATGCTACTGTACGGGAGGAGGGAGACATGGGATGGAAGAGGCAGAGCTTGATGCTGGACTTCTCTAAACATACTCTTGTGTTGATATGATTTTAGAATATTGTAAATATTTTACATGATTATAAAAACAAATCACATTTAAAAGAAATCACTGAAAATTGAAAGTGAAATGAAACCAGTGAACTTAACTGTGTACCCAGTCGGTGGCACCTCCATGGGGACTATTCCAAGTGACTTTAAAGCCCAGTCATTTGAATATTCCTAAGTGGAGTATTCAAGGGGAGAAAAATTATAAAAAAGTTTAAAACCCCAAATTTCTTTCAGTCATCCTTACTGGTACTCATAGAAAATATGAGTAGCTACTTTGGTGTCATTACCTTGGATTTTTGACATGGAGAATGAAGATTTAAAAATAAGGTTAAATCAAAATCCTATAGTCCTAGTTTGGGACTGCAAGTCCCTGTATGAAATCATAAGCTGTCCAATGAAAAGTGCAGACCCAGTGGCCCATCCAGTCATTCAGGAAGCACATCTAGTAGCCAGACCGAGGGCCCTAAAGGTGCTTCTCCACAGATAGGAGCTAGGGACTCCTTGATGCAGGACTGATTCAGGGCCTTGGGAAGGGAATATATCCAATGAGGCCCAGAATCTTGTGTCACACTAGAATCAAGGTTCCGGTCAAAAAGATGGGAGAGTCACCTTGAATGAATTCCTACTGGCCCTGCTCTTTGGGGATCTTTTTTGACGGTCCTGCAACTAGCAAGAAGATACCTCGCCATTCTGGTTGGCTCCCTGGGTGACTCCATTTTCTCCATTTCTATCGCAAAATGTGTTGTCTAGAGTGGTCCATGAGTCTTTAATGGATTCTGCTTCAGGAAGGAAAGTGTAATCACTCCCCAGGAGCCAGGAGCCTCTTCTTGTCCTGGTTCATTTGGCATAAATTTGGGATGAAACTTGCTTTCATTTTAACACTCTTTCAGGTAGGTTCTAGGAGAGGAACGTGGACCCCCTCATCCACTTGTTACCAGAGGCCACCCACATTCACCAAAAGAATCTCATCAAGTTGCTAAGCCAGACTGGCTTAGGTCAAGAAGGTATATTTGGATGGAGTTTTGTAAGACTGATAAAAGGTAAATTTGTCATATATAAATTTGCTAATGTGAAGAGTTACACTCAAAAAACACAAGTCAGGATACTATCTCATTCTAGTAAAAAATCATATGGTGTTTTGGTCATAAAAGAAAATGAGGCCCTGGCTGGTAGCACAGTGGATAGGGCGCTGGCCTGCGAACCCAAAGGTCGTAGGTTTGATTCCCACCCAGGGCACATAACCAGGTTGCAAGTCAGGTCTCCAGCCAGGTTCGTGGCTGGAGGCAGGTGAAAGGCAACCATAAATTGATATCTCTCTCCCTCTCTGCCTCTCTCCTTTCCCCTCTTTCTAGAAATAATGAAAAAAAAAATCTTTAAAAAAAAGAAAAAGAAAATGAAGTGTGCAATAGATAAACTGGGGTCCACCCACACAATGGGATACTATTCAACTCTAGAAATAAATGAGCTATTGAGCCAGGAAAGACATGGAGGAAACTTTAATGCATATTACTCAGCGAAAGAAGCCCATCTGAAAAAAGTACATAATGTTTGATTCCTACTACGTAACTACATAACATTCTGGAAAAAGGCAAACCATGGTGACAATACCCAAATGAGTGGTTGCAGTGGGGGTAGGTGGGTAGGGGTGAATAGGCGGATCACAGAGGTTTTAGGGCAGTAAAAAAAAAAATACTCTTTTTAATAATATAATGGTGGCTACATGCCATTATACAGTTGTATAAAGGCTTTGAATGAAAAACACCAAAGTGAACTCTTAAGTAAACATTGGCCTCTGGCTGATAATGATGTGTCAATGTTCATGAATTGTAACAAATTTATCTCTCTGGTGAGGAGTTTGATGGTGGGGGAGGCTGGGCAAGTGTTGATGCAGGGGGTGGTGTAGGGGGCGAATAGAATGAAGAATGAAGACGTTCCTCAGTGTGAGTAAACCAGGCCCTGTGGGTGAACAGGCTCTGGTGTTTGCCCCTCATCTCAAAAGGTGGATCTTTCTTAAGAGTGACTGTCATGGAACCAGAAATAAAATTCCCTTAAAAAAAATTGCAGTCCCCAAAATTGTTGTGGTCTGATTTAAGGTCCTATAAGTGCCCTAAATTTCAAAAAGAACTTGACCCGGAAACATGAAATGGCCTTTGTTTAGTCTAGGCCACCTGAACACACTATGCCGTCTCTGCAGGGTGGGACTGGGGAGGGAGCCAACATGCAAATTCTCTCTCTGAGGGTGAACACACATCTCAACAGCCAGATCCAAGCCATGTTTCCAGAATATTATTAGAGTCAAATCTGGATCAGGAGAGCTGGAGGTGGATGTCCACCCCAAACCTGTCGCCTTAATGCTGGCCACTGTCCCAGTGAAGAAAGCAGGACAGTCAGCACAGCTAAGCTGGCTTATAATGGAGGCTGTATAGTCAAGGTGGCCAAACTGGTTCAGACCACATGGGCTGAAGCAGGAGGAAATAATTTTATTTCACTTTAGTGTGAGAACTTAAACATCTGACCTTTTCAGTTGTGCAGCAATGCCTAGACATATATAAATTCCTCTAGATTACTCACTGAAGGGCCCACAGCACCTGACATTTGGAAGATCACTATCTCAGGCCAACCCAGAAACTACGCAACTCAGGAAGAATACAGGACAAATTCCTCTCAATAATGTGCCTTTTACTACAAAAACCCTCAGCTGTTTTCTTCAGACCACTCTGGGTGATAGCTGGTAGTATTTTTGATTTGCAAATCTTTAGACTCTTGAATAAAACTTTTAAATCTATTTATTTAGTCCATGGAGTCATTTCATTTGTACATGTGCATTACATCCCTAGGCAAAGAATCCCAGGATTTCCCCTCCTGTGTGTTTTTGTCTTGATTCTTCATGGCCCATGGTGTCCTCTGAGGTTGTCGGCACAATGAAACCAAACCGAAAGGACAGAAGCAGGCCGTTCTGCCATTTTTCTAGATCTCTGAGTTGTGTTTCGAACCTGATGCTGATTACTCCACACTTGTTTAACTTGTCTGTGAGGTTTACAACAATTTCCCCAGCTCTGTGCTCCTGGGAAATTTCAAGTTCACCAATGGAATCACACTTCATCATCACCGCTAAAAGCAGACGGGGACATTGGAGCACAGCCTAATAAGAACCTGGCGTTTATCTCTCTCTTTGGCTCTGTTGATGGTCTTGGCAGCACCAGCCGGGATGTCCATGTGCAGGAGTGTGGTGGCACAGGAAGGTATCGGAAAGAGGAACTTGCATTTTTTGAAGTTAGAAAACCCTCCTGATCCATTTCCGCTAGATGGATACCAGCAAGGGAACTGGAGGCAACCCTTTAGGTCTGACCCCCAAGCTCGGATCCTGGTCCTCTGTGCCTGTGTCCCTCGCATGACACAGTGTGGGGTTTTCCTCTGGGTCATTCTCAGCTCAGCTCCAGCCAAAAAGCTGTGCCACCGCTGGGGCCCCAAGTGCCCATAGATGCTGGGCTCCGTGGAGGTGGAAAATGAACCAGTTTTGTAGTAACCAAGCACGAAGTGGGGGCCCTCCTCTGTCCCATTCATGTTGGGGAGACTCCAGTATCTTGTTCTAGCACCTAATGAAGGTGCTTAGCCGCTCTCTGACCAAACTAGATCTTTACCCTCCATCAGACGGCCTCCTCTCCTTAACGAGAACACGTTTGTTTCCCTTTCCATGCTGAGTTGGACTCTTCCTGTGACATAGTTGAATCGTCTTTAGTCTCCTTCGGACCCAGTTATTTCTTTGAAAAACAGCCGTAGGAAATTCCACGTTCAATCGAATTGTTAACTGTCTTTAGGGAGCTCAAATGGTTTAAACAATAACCACAAGCTTTGTTGCAAGTGTCATTAACTAATCAAAATGTGGGCTGAAATAAACCATTCAAGTGACTGGAATGTTTGAACAGAGGAGCTTGAGAGGGAGACCATCGAAAACACTCCCTGGCTGCCGGCAGGGCTGGAGGACGGTCCATGAGGCCCCTGCGGGTCTCTTAGGGGCTCAGGTGTGAGCCACCAAGCTCTGCACTCACTCCAGGAGGAGGCAGACGGACCATATGGATTCAGCTCCTTGAGAGACAAGATTTTTCTTATTAACATGACTTAAAAAAAAATAGACTTTGGCAATGATGGAGGCTGAGCATTAAAAACATCCAATCCCTGGTATTTGTGAGGTGTGGGTTTGGAAGGTGCCCGCTTTCTCTCAGTTCAGGAGAGTGAGTTGAGGGAAAACAGAAAAGCCATAAGATGCAAGTCAGCCGATGGTGACTTTGGTCCCGACTTTAGGAAGTGCATGTCTGAGTCGTGGTTCCTGCAGCAGCAATCAATGAGTTGTTTGGTTTTCAACCTACCTCTTATTTGTCAATTGTATATTTTTCACCTTTAAAGACAGCGGTGGTTTTGTTTTGCTTGGTGTTCATGATGTGTAAGGAGAAGAAAGGGTGGAAGTACTGGAAACCATGCCATTACCTAGCATGATGGGTTCTCTGGGCTGGGCATGGCCGATGAGTTTGCTGCAAGTTGTTCATTTCCCTCACTATTAGCTGTTACCTACTGGCAATTTCTGAAGTACTTGTGAATTCTTATAACATGAGAAGATCTAGCTGTACAAATGGTCCTTAAATGCAGTTTGTTATGAACGCTCGATTTAACAATTAACGAAGAATAAATATTTAACTTAATCATTGATTTTGATGTTGCCGTTTCCATAATTTGCAGCCTATGATTTTTTTTTCAAGCCTTAAACATTTTCATAGATCCTTGAAACATTCTGTAGGCCTGAAACTCTGTGCCCTAGCTCTTAAAAAATAATGTATGGCATTCAGACACTCCCTAAGGAAAATCCTAACTCTATTATGTTGCTTTGCAGAATTTATTCTCCGTGGTTATCAAAGGGGATTCTCCCCAGAGGCCCAAGAGGTGAGCTAGTCCCCTTTTCTAGGGGACTACATCAGAAGTAATAGAAAAACAATTTTTTTTTTTTTTTAAATAAGGAGAAACTAAAAAAGATGGCAAGGGCATCTTGGGTCCCCTCCTGCCCCCAGAGCTCAGGCCCACCCACCTAACTTCATGTTCTGTTCCTCTGGACCTCTTCCACATCGTACAGCATTTCTAGTATCTGCCCCATTTTCCACGTGCTGGCCTCCCATGAGGTCAGAGACATAACACATGAAGTAAACTAAATGGGTGTTCATGTGTTAATGTGCAAATCTTTCCTAGTATGCATGGGTTTTTCCAGAAGCCTCATGGATTGTTGGTACGTGACCCTACAAACATGGAGCCAGGGTCTTCTACTTCCCTGTGCCGAGAGGGAGCTGGCTGGCCTGAGGTAGAGGACGACCCCTTTGGGCACCTGTTCCACGTAATCACTAGCCAGGCTTGGACCCCATGCTCAAACCTGCCCTGAAGCGGGGTTACCGGAGACATGACCAGCGTGGCCAGACAGTGACGCACAGTGCCTTGGCAATCGCAGTTCAGTGGAGCTCTGGTACTGTCCGGTTGGGGTAACATTCCAGCTTAGACAAAAGTGCATTTATCCAGCACCTATTAAGCCTGGGCTCTTGGTAAGGACTTTTTGCAGCTCATCACTTCTCACACCAAATGCACAACAGGTACTACCATTGCCTTTTACCCACGAAGACACTGTACCTTGCCCGGAGTCGCTCAGGTGGGAAGCGGCGGGGCTGTGATGGAACACTGGCAGTCTGATGTCAGAGCCTGGGGACCCTCCACACTAATAAAAAATGGAGAGGGATGTGGCTCCTGGTGATGAGGAGGGGAATTTGTTTTTTGATTTTCAAGTGAAAAGTGTATAGATTGGGCCACCTGTGTGCGCCACTCGTACAGAGTTTGAGAAGAAGGTTTCATAGAAGACTCTTCACCCAAGGGTGGGGCGGGCTCGGGAGAACCCATGAGGGAGGGTGCAGGACTCCCGGCCAGCTGTGAGAGGGCTCTCTGGCCCTTGGCCTGGAAGGGTGAAGGGCAGCTGAGCTTTCACTGGGGTTCAGAGTGATGGCAGGAACTGTGGACTTGGCAGAGGGGTTGATGCTCTCCAGAATCCCACATGTAGGCAGGTGGGGGCATGAATGCTGGCTCTTCTCATTTGCCTCCCACCCTCTGAGCTCCTGCCAAGACCAGCTGTTGGCGAACCACAACCAGAAGCCTCATGATACAGAGGCTTGGAACAGGGTGGAGCAGGGAAAGGAATGCTCCGCGCAAAGAGATGGAAAATATTCAGCACACAATTATCTATGTGAAAACAAGTGGGGAGATTCCTATCTGTGTCTCTACATACTTCTACGCATGCTTAGAGAGGCACAAGGTAGGAGTATTTCTGGAATGATAAGCACACAAAAGAAACTGGTAGAAACTTCTAAGAAGTAGCCTGTTTCCCATTGTGTTATTTTGTTTACCTTGTGCATTTATTATATATGTTTAATCTATTAATCCAATAGGGGCATGTGTGTGATTTAAGCTAGACCAATCACAACTCCCCCTCCTAGCCACAGTGATTTATCAAAGGAGTTGGCACATGACCCACACTCAGCCAATCAGAGACTTTCCTGAGCAGCCTGGAGCTGGGAAGAGAGGTCCTTTTCCTTCCCTGTGATTGAGGAGCCATCAGGTAGGTCTAGAGCTATCTCTGATAGCAGTAGCTAACAACTATATAATAACTTACATTCTGTTACACACATTAGTTATTGATAGACTCCATATTTTATCCCCCAAAGGAAACTTCATCTAGTTCAACCCATACATGCCAGACTCTCCAGGAGAGGAATTTATGCAGGCATGTTCACAGGTTCGCTAGTGGGGTGGGAATTTGGGGGCTGTCTTAGAATTCTGCCTACCTCATGTGCATTAACTCATCTTCATAGCAACCCCATAAAGTGGGTATTAATATTGTTAAGCTTATACTATAAATGTGACAAGTGAGGAAGAAGGAAGTTAAGTAACTTGCCAGACATTGCACAGTGGGCTGCAGGGGCCACCAGTGTGCACCCGAGTTCCCCTTTGCTGTGTGCCCCAAGGTGGAGCAGCCTTGCTACATTGGGGTGGAGTGTGTGCAGAGCCCTTAGGGTCCTGGTCCTAAAGGCAGCACCACCTCAGCTAGGCTCCCAAATTACTTATGCTCAGCAGTCAAGGCCCCTGCCATGCTTTTTTCAAGGTCAGGGAGAACATCTGGTCTCTGTAATAATATAATTGGACTTCCACATCGATTACCTCCACCCATATAAGTACTCCTTCAAAAAAGAAGCCAAAGCCCTGGCTGGTAGCACAGCGGATAAGGCTCCAGCCTGTGAACCCAAAGGTCACTGGTTTGATTCCCAGCCAGGGCACATAACCAGGTTGCAAGCCAGGTCTCCACCCAGGTCTGTGGCTGGAGGCAGGTGAAAGGCTACCATGTATTGATGTCTCTCTCCCTCTCTGCTTCTCTCCCTTCCCCTCTCCCTGAAAATAATAAATAAAAATCTTTAAAAATAAAAAATAAAAAGATAAGCCAAGTCTTAAATCTTGGAACCTGTGAATGTGGCTTTATTTGGAAAAAAGAGCTGTGCTCGCTTCGGCAGCACATATACTAAAATTGGAAAAAAGAGCCTTTGCAGGTGTAATTAAGAATCTTGACATAAAATCATCTTGGATTTCTGGTGGGCCCTAAATACAACAGCTGGTATCCTTCTAAGAGAAAGACGAAGGGAGATTTTAGACATAGACCCAAGCACAGGGGAAAAGGCCATAGGAAGATGGAGGCAGAGAGTAAGTGGTGCTGCCACAAGCCAAGGAAACTGCTGGCAACCAGCAGGAGCTGGAAGAGGCAAGGGTGGATCCGACACTGGAATGTTTAGAGGAAGCATGGCCTGGCTGACACCGTGATTTTAGACTTCTGGTCTCCAGAACTGTGAGCGAATAACTTATTTTAAGTCACATTGGAGACTAATACATCCTATTTCTCTGAGTACAAAAGGGCGTCAAAAGTGGAGTAGAGCTCTGGTTTGATCTGAAACAAGATCTAGACTTGATTTTCTGTTTATCTTAATGAAGAAAGTCCTTTAATGATTCCAGAAGTGAGGAGGAAGGGGTTGAGGGTGGTTGGAAGTTGAGGGTTGTTGGAAGTTGAAGGTCAGTAATGGAATCTTGGCTCATTTAAAAGATCAGAGAGATATCTAAAACAAGAAAAAGATGGACTTGTTCTCCATTAATTTCCCAGCTTTCACAGACTTTCTGAGTTTCTGTGGCAGGCAGAATTCTGAGATGAAAAAGCTGTGGTACGTTTATATCATGGAATACTACTCAGCCTTAAAAAAGAAGATCCAACCTTTTGCAACAGCAGGGATGGGCGTGGAAAACATTATGCTAAATTAAATAAGCCAGTCAGAGAAAGATAATTACCATATGATTTCACTCATGTGGAATCTCATGAACAAAACAAATGAACAAGCAAAATAGAAACATAGCTGTCAGAGGGGTACGGGTAGAGGGCTGGGTGAAAAAGGTAAAGGAATTAAGCCGAAAAACAAACCAAACACCTCATAGACAATAGTATGGGTCATTACCAGAGGGAAATGGGGGTGGGAGGAGGCAGGAGAGGGTAAAGGGGGGATAAATGAGGTTGGAAAGAGACATGATTTGGGGTGGTAAACAATGCCATACACAAAGGGTGTATTATAGAATTGTAAACCTTAAGCTGTATCATTTTATTAACTAATGTAACTCCAATCAATTAAAAAAATAATAATCCTGAGATGGCTTCCAAGACTCTGCCTCCTGGATCATCTCCCGTGCTTGAGTACAGGTGAGTCTGTGAGTCAAGGGATAGTTACGCCTTTGACTGTGTTACCTTATATAAGATCCAGCAGTAGCAGCCGAGAGAGAGATTGTTTCTGCTGGTTTGGAGGCAGTAGCTGTCACCGTGAGAGGGCCAGGTGTCAAGGACACGTGGGTGGCTTCTGGGCGTTGAGAGTTAGCTCCAGCTGACAGCAAAGAACTAGGAAGCTCAAGCTTTATGACTGCAAAGAACTGAATTCTGCCAGCAACTTGGATGATTTGGAAGCAAATCCCGAGTGTCCGTCAGATGAAATCAAAGTCACAGCCCACACCTTGAGGACGTGTCTGCCACAGGAGCAGAGGACTCACCTTGGACGCCCGACCCTCGGAATCGCGGAGATAATGAATGTGGGCTGTTCAGAGTGGCTAAGTTGGTGATAAGTTATGCCCCCGTTTCTAACCCAGGTTTCTCCCAAATTGTAAATGAACAGACACCACTGACCTTGAGCCTTAATGTTATGTTCCTTCTGACCCAATATTAAAAATGGATGTGAGTGCTTGGCTTGTATTTATGGATGAATCACACAGGAGATTTAAAAAGTTTGAAAGGTGAGCAAAAGCTGATCATGTGCGCACATAATGTGTCCTAAGTGTCCCTGGCAATTGCCTGCTCACTGGTCTTGGTGTGGCCAGCGGCTTCCCCATCAGCCCCTCACTGGTTTCACTGCAGTGTGTCCAGTGACCCGTCTCTCCACGAACAGCTGGTTCCCAGCAGTGCAGCCATTTCTCTGCCATTCGCAAACCCCAACCACACCTCCAGGGAGGTCTGGATCTCAGCACTGGGGGCGCGTCCCAGTCCTTGGGGGTCGTGCTGCTCCTCCTCACCAGCCAGTTCCTCGCAGCCCAGCCCTGTTGCAGTTGCTGATTCTTGCATTCAGCTTCCCTGTGTGACTTGCTGTGTGGTTTCCCTCTTGTGACTAGACCCAGACTTAGGCACTGTTCCCAGGAGTATGTGGACACTGGTGCTAAGTGCTCTATGGATACCTGCAGAGACCTGAGATGACACGACTGTCTCCAAAGAGCAAACATGATGCCCACATGAGGTAGACAGGGCACAGGACTCTGAGGTGGGAGACTGCCTGTAGACCCGGGTCTGCACATGAGTATGGCATGGGGGTGGGGGTGGCCCAGGCACTCAGATCCTGCATCTGTGACCTGAAGGTAGTGGACTGCATGGCCTTCTGTTAATTAGGGTACAAGGTAAGCTGTTGTGACGCAGTGACTTAAAGAACACAGATGTTTACTTTTTCTCAAATAAGTGTTCTTTCATGAGGGGTCTAAGGTGACAGGCTGCTCTGCTCCACATGGTCATTCAGGGACCTACGTCTGTCCATTTTGTTGCTTTGCCATCACTTAGGGTAACTCCCTCATCTGTGTGGTTGCAGGCCATGGGAAGGTGGAGGCATGAAGGAACTTTGCTGAATCCCTTAAGGCACAGATGCAGAAGTGGATCCTGTCACCGCCATTGGCATTCCACCAAAGTGCACAGGATTCTGGGATATGGGGCTGTGCCCAGCCATGGCTGATTATGTGGAGGAAGGGAGAGGATGGTGGGGAATAGTGACCAATGCTCTCCATGCCTGTTCCAGCTCTACATGTCCTCCACATGTCACCCCAGCTGCCGGCAGTTCAAGAAGGAAAACGTCTTTGTCCATGTGGGAAATCCGAGTTTCACTGTTCTGCTTTTGCTTTTAGAGTCAAGATTCTTAGCACTTGCAAAAATGTCTTTTAATGCTGAAAAGTGAGGAGGTGGCAGCTGTGACTAACAACACAGTCCTTGTGCATCTGCTAGGGAATACACATTATTTTTCTCCAACATAACAAATTAGAATCCATCTGGGACTTGAGAAGCCTGAGCTAAGGTTTCCTGGATCTGTTTGCCTATGAAGCAATAATGAAAAGTGAAGAAAATGATAAGTTTCAAGAACATTTGTGTGTTGAGTAGGACAAAGGCTTGTGAATTTTTCTACTCTGAGTAGGGTGGTGCTGTTTAAGGATTTAGGGAGACTGAGGATTAAAATAAAGACCTGAAAATAATTGAACTCATCTGTAGTGCTTCTATGTGCCAGGCACTATTCTAAGACCTTAAAAATAATAATTCATCTAACTCTTACAAAAATATTTTGAGGTTAGATGTTATACCCATTTTAGAGGTGTGGAAATGGAGGCAGAAGGAGAAATAACTTGCCCCAAATCACACAGCTGGTAAGTAGTGGGTCTAGGACAGTTAGGCTATAGAGTCCGTACTGGGGGCCAGCCACCTTTTGCTGTAGGAAATCGTCAGCTAGTAAATATTTCAGGCTCTGTGGGTCATGAAGTCTCTGTCACAGCTACTCAGCTCTGCCGCCCAAGGGCAAAGGCAGACCCAGACAATGCAGAAACGGATGGGTGTGGTGTGTTCCAATGAGACCTTATCTGCGGGCACTGCCTTTGGAATTTCACGTCATTCTCATGGGTCACAAAATACTCTTTCCTCCCTCAGCTATTTAAAAATGTGAAAAACCATTCTTAGCTCTCAGGGTGTTTGCTGACCCCCGGTCTATGCAAGTGACCTTGACTCCTATAGATTCTTCAAGATGTTAAGTACTTCCTGAGCACTAGCTGTACCAGATGTGCTCTGTGCCTTGTCCCCTGTCCACTGAGCTAGCTACCTTCACCTCAGAGGAGGGTCCTCTTCCTGTCACTCACACTTGATAGATGAAGGAAGTGAAGTGCCCCCACGGTGAGGCGGGATAGGGACACGCAGCGGATGAGGACCAGGGCTGAGACCTGTTGATAGACTGGCAGGAGGACTTTGGGATGTCGGTCAAGGTGCTTCTAGGATCTGAGAAAAGTGGTGGAAAAGTCCCTGGGCACATATTGTAGGAACGAGAGGAGAGGGAGGGTGCATGAGGAAGGACACTTGTGCCTAATCACCTTGATTATTTCCCGTTAAAAGAACTCGTAGCTGAAGGAAGGCTTGGTCTTCCAAAGTGGGCTGGTGGAGAACATGCTTTGCTATCTCCGCACTGGGCCTTCCATCAGAGTGGTCAGAAGATGCTTCTCCTTTCACGGGTACAAGAAGAGACGGGGGTGCTGGTGTCTTGTCAGACGGGATGGGCAGAGGGGACTGGAGCCACTTGGCGTTTGGACTGAGCAGCGTTTGCTTCCTGGGGTGGGTTGGATGGGACCAGAGGGTCCTGAGTCTTCTCCGGTTGGCTGGTGGCGGCCCCTGAGTGTCCTCACAGCCATGGTGAGTGAGTTCCCTCCTGGGCCTTTGGCCCCAGCTCCATGTTCCCCTTCTGCACTAGGGCCCTTGGCTGCTACAACAAAGGATCATGGACTGGGGGCTTAAAAGAACAGAAATAAATCCTCTCATGGTTTTGGAGGTGGAAGTCCAAACCAAGGTGACTGTAGGCTGGGGTCCCTGCCAAGGCACCAGGGAAGAATCTTTTCTCATCCCTTCTAGTGTCAGGCGGCTACCAGCAGGCTCCTTGGCTGTAGTTCATCATTCTAATCTTTGTCTCCCTCTTCACATGGCCTTTTCTCTCCTCTGTGTGTGTGTCAGTGTGTCCTTTCCTCCTCCTACAAGGATACCAGTCATTGGGGTTAGAACCTACCCTACTCCAGGATGACCTCGTCATAACTAATGACACCTGCAAAGACCGTATTTCCAAATAAGCTCACGTTCAGAGGTTCTGGATGGAGGTGTGTTTGGGGTGGTGAGACCTACTCAGCTCACTATACCTCCCTCCCCAAATATTGCTAGATTTTCATGCCTAAAAAACGTATTCATTGGGAAAAATAAGAACAGTTTTTGTACTTATTTCAGGAGCGAGAAAAGATGGTAAAATGACATTTTCAATTCTGTAAAGACTACACAGTGTGTGTTAAAGATACATGATGATGATATTTATATGTACACTAGTATTAGCCGCCTGCAGTCCTCACAGCGGCATTAAAAAGATTAATTAATGCCTTGCAAAAATTCTGTATTCTAGTACTGCATTATTATTGGTATGATTATGATGATCCTGGTGTTCCAATTTTTGAGGTGACTGCTATAATTACGGTAATTTGTATGGATATATTAGATTTCTTGAATGATTAAGCTATAAATTAATCAGAACATGCAGTGGTTCTTCCAGGAACATAATGGGTGTGCATGTGTGATACACTTAGGGTTCCTACATCATTCAAAGAGAAACAGACATCTAGAGAATTCAGACCTGCCCACGTTCTTCCAGGGAGTTAGGGCTAGAAAAATCTCGAACCTGGACCCCAGTTGTGATGACGACCCTCTTTCAAAGGCTTACATGAGTACAGCAAAGGCTCACATGCCCCACAATTTTAGTGACTGGCCTATAAACTAGCGTTTGGTCAAGTTCACTTGGCAGAGGTACAAGGACAGGGAAGAGACTCTCCAGTGGACACCCATAGGCTATTCTTGGCAAGTGGAAAGAGAACAGGATATGTGGAGATGGGGCCCTTCCTCCCTGTTGCCCCGGGCACTGTGGAGAGCAGAGAGTCAACAAAGCTCTGGGACTTCTGCTGGGAGGGCTGCCTCGGGAGCAGGCTTGCTGGCTTCAGGGCTGCTCTTGTCCCCCATTTCTGCCTCATGAATATTGGTGGGTGGCTGTGGGAAAGAAGGTCTCCACTCTGAGCTACTGCCTGCACAGCCCCCACCTGTTGAAGGCCTGGCATGATATGACATGACTGGGCAGTTGAAAGGTGGGAAATGGCAATTTTTTAAAACTTGACAGGCGTTTTTGAAAAATTTTAAATTGCGTTAAATCGAATTAAATAGGTTAATCAAGTTAAATAGGTTTCAAGTACATATTATGTGTTCACCACCTCAAGTCTCCTTCCATCATCATTTATCCCTCCTTTACCCTCTCCTACTCCCCACTACCCTTCCCCTCTGATAATCACCATACTGTTGCCTGTGCCTATGAAGTTATTTTTTATTTTTATTTTTTGCTTAATCCCTTCACCTTTTTCACCAAGCCCTGCAACTCCCTTCCCTCTGACAGCTGTCTGTCCTCTGTATCTATGAGTCTGTTTTTCTTTTCTTTTCTTTTAAGATTTTATTCAATATTTTTAGAGAGAAGGGCAGGGAGGGAGGAAGAAAGGGAGAAAAACATCAATGTATGGTTGCCTTTCACCTGCCGCCAGCTACCGACCCAGCTGGAGACCTGGCTTGCCACCGGGTTATGTGCCCTGGCTGGGAATCAAACCAGCGACCTTTGGGTTCGCCGGCCTGCACCTTATCCACTGTGCCACCAGTGAGGGTTTCTGTGAGTCTATTTCTATTTTGTTTATTAGCTTATTATGTTTATTAGATTCCCCATATAGGTGAAATCACCACATGGTATTTGTCTTTCTCTGACTGGCTTATTTCACTTAACACACTACTCTTCAGGTCCATCCCTGCTGTCACAAAAGGTAAGATTTCCTTCTTTTTTAAATAGGAGAGTAGTATTCCATTGTGTAAATGTCAACTTTTGAAAAGAACTGGAAGGAACTTGTCTGAGTCTGGGAGGTGCTAAAAATAGGCACTTAGCTTGCAGAGGAGCAGATAAGAGGACAAAGAGGACACAAATGAATGTGGTGATTCTGTTGGGAGTTTTCTTTCAATTGTTCCCTGGAGCTGTTCTAGACACAAATACAGATCAATAGTTGTTTTTTGTTTTCTTTTCTTTTTTTAATTCAAAAAACATTTCTCAGATCCGATCTGCACTCAGGTTGGTTGACATAGCAGCCAGATCTCTGAGAGGCTGGAGGCTGCTTGAGACAAGCCCTCCTGGGAACGGAGATTGAGGCCATTGCGAGAGCCTCACTTTCTTTCCCCGAAAATTCCCGAGGTCTCCGGGGAGTCATAGCCTCCGGTGCCTCATTTTAGTTGCTGAATGAATCCACACTTTGGAAAAGAGGCTGTGCGTGCCCTAAGTGGGTAGGGATACAGTGGGAGTCAATGTGGGTGGTGCAGGCGCTGGCCTAAGGAAGTCCTTGTCCCCATCCTCCAGGCACACCGGTAAATGTGAGACTTGTGTTGACTATGTCCCAAGACTCCTACCCCAAGTGTGGTCCACGGACCAGCAGCATCGGAAACCCCTGGGAACTTGAGAGAAAAGCAGGATCTTGGGCCCTAGCCCAGACCTCCTGAATCAGGAATGTCTCTTCACAAGAACCCAGGGGGCTCGTGTATGAACATTAAAGGCTGGGAGGGCCCAGCCTAGAAAGAATGGCCATAGCTGGCACTGACAAATCACTTTCAACTTTAAACGTCCTGTTCTTTTGAGAAGCTGGAGAACCCTGCTCTCTGACCTCTGATCTTTCAAGAGGATCCTCTTTCTCTTGCATACAATTGGACTACAAGGTTGGGGAACGTGTCCCCTTTGCTCCCAGATCTTCTGTTTCTTCCTGTAAACACCACAGCTGCTATGAACCCACTGTGCATCTGGCCTGGGTATTGTCAGAACTGTGATGAGTCTGGCATTTTCCTGCCTCCAGGTCTGCTGGTACCACGAGTGCTGCCAAATGCTGCAGGGCTCCTGGGCCAGGCACAGAGAGCTCTATTCGTCATGGCACAGCAAGCAGACGAGCTTTGCTTTAACATATGGCGCATTATAGAAAGTGTGGGCATAGGAAGGCCAACAGATCAGAGGGTAGCTTGTTGTTCACAGCTCCCAGGGGCAGAGGAAAGGAGGAGCAGGACACATCACATGGACCACGCAGGGAAACGCCAGGGTCAGGCAGGGGCAGAGAGAGCCATGGAAAAATGTAACGAGAGTGTTTTTTGGTAGTTTCCATGGGAAGGAACAAAGTGGAGTAAGCAGGTTTGGGACTGGCTGCTTTGATAACTTCCATGGACTCCAGGGCACAAGGGTGTCCCTCGTCATCAGGTACTGGGCCCTGGGTGATTAGGCAGACAATGGCCAGGACTGTGGGACCCTCATAAAACAGAGGCTTGGGGAGTCAGCTCTGAATTGGTTGGTTTGTGTTCGAAAGGCATGCAGGCTGTCTAGGGAGCCTGGGGCCTCCTTTCTTCTGGAAACACAGGAATCACTGGAAACCAGGGGCCAGGGATGGCCCGATGCCACAGGCTCCCCTGTGCTCAGCAGCCTCCTGCAAACCGGCGCTGCTCACCAACATCCACCCTCCTGTGCGGAAAAGTCTTGAAGCTCCTCCGAAGGGTTCCCGTGCCAATCGGAAGTCAGTCAAAGTTTTGTGTTTTTGGTGTCTTGTTTGCTTTTGCTGATAATTTTGGATCCTGTACATGTGCAATGTGAGTTTTTTCCTCCCCCTTTTGTAAGATTGGAAACTGATGCTTCACCTTGCCTTTAATACGTTACTGAAAAATAAGTTTTAGAAGTCCCACTCATAGAGGTCTGCCTATTTCGAGTCAGAAGCAGAAGTTAGGAGCCCAGGCTGCTGCAGGAGCTCAGTTTAATTCTCTGATTCTCTGAGTGTTGGTTCCTATATCCACAAATGGAAGAATAGAACACCTGCCCACAGGGTCCTGTGAGGGCTGACAAGATGGTGTGAACAGGTGACGTACAGTGGAAACTGGTTAATGGCAGCTATGGCTTCGCGCCAGCTTCTTTGCCCAATGTCACGTCCACGTCATTGGTCTCCTGACTTCACATTTATCTTCCTACCTTGACTGGGCAGCCCTGACCTTCCTGGAGGCCTCCCTGGGGCTCACCACCCCTGCCTGGAGGAAGTGTTCTCCCATATCTCTGCATGTGCAAATGCTCTGTTCTCTGTGGGTTTTGCTGAAATGCCACATCCATCCTGGCTCCTCAGAGCCCCACCAGACTGGTTGTTCTTGGTGCAGGTGGTCCTGTGAGGACCTGGAGCTTGGGGTGCAGGACTCACCATCATGCTGGCATTCCTGGAGAGCCAGGCACACAGAAGAAGTGGGTGTCCCCACCCACTAGAATAGCCATAATGAAAAAAGCAAAATATAGCAAGTGTTAGCGTGGATGTAAAGAAATTGGAACCCTTGGGTGCTGTTGATAGGAATGGAAAATGGGGCAGCTGCTATGGAAGACAGTTTGGTTATTTCTCAAAAAATTACTATATGATCCAGTAAATCCATTCCTAGGTATATATACACAGAAGAATTAACAGTAGGATCTCAAAGAGATATTTCTACACTCCATTCTTTGTGGCATTATTCCCAATAGCCAACAGGTGGAAGCAATCCAAGTGTCCATCAGTAGATAAATAGATAAACAAAATGTGGTCCATCCATACAACGGGGAATGTTATTTAGCCTTGAAAAGGAAGGAAATTCTGACACTTGCTATAACATGGACAAACCTTGAGGACATTATGCTAAGTGAAAGAGACCAGTCACAAAAAGACAAATATTATATTCCACTCACAAAGTTACCTAGAGGAGTCAAACTCATAGAAACAGAAAGTAGAATGGGGTTGCCAGGGGTTGGGGGCCATGGGGACTCATTGTTCGATGGGTATGGAGTTTCACCTTGGGAGGATGAAAAGTTCTGGAGATGGATGAAGCTGATGGTTGCATAACACTGTGAATGGACTTAATGCCACTGAATGAACCATGTACTTAAAAGTGGCCAAAATGGTCAATTTTATATGGAGTTTACCACAATTAAAAATAAAAACATAGCCCTGGCTGATGGCACAGTGGATAAGGTGCCAGCCTGTGAACCTAAAGGTCGCTGGTTTGATTCCCAGCCAAGGCACATAACCAGGTTGCAAGCCAGGTCTCCAACCAGGTCCATAGCTGGAGGCAGGTGAAACGCAACCATACATTGATGCTTCTCTCTCTCTTTGCCTCTCTTCCTTCCCTCTCTCTAAAAATAATAAAAATCTTTATAAATAAATAAATAAATAAAACAATAAAACAAAAAATCCCTAACAGACAGATATTTTTGAATGCTTCAGTTATTCTCATCAGGCCTTTCTGGTTTATTAAAGTCTTGCTCTAGAGTTTGGGGAGCAGATAGAAACAACTGTTACTTTATGACCTTTTTCTTTTTTACTGTATGACTTTTGACAATATCAATATTACATACATTTCTTTCCCACAAATTCTTAAAATTTTAAAGTGGCATATGGGAGTCCTTGGAATGGTAGATTAGATTTGGGGGCATGGGAAGCATGAACCAAATGGGCTTGAGTGCCAGGGACCTCCCAGGGCATGAAGGTGAAGTTGGGGGAGCCCAGGATGAGGATCTTGGGGGCATAGAATGGGGCATGGCAAGTGGGTTGGATAGTTTCCCCTCAAAATTTATGTCCACCTGAAACCTGTGCATGTAACCTTATTTGGAAATAGGGGGTTTGCAGATGTAAGTATGAAGGATCTCTATTTAAAATCATGTCCTTTTAAGAAGAGAGGAAACAGAAAGGCACACAGTGGGGAGAAGTTCAGATAAAGATGGAGGCAGAGATGAGTGTGTTAGGGCTGCTAGTCTGCTCAGCAAGGCCCAGCTAGCAGAAACGGGTGTTTGGCAAGGGCAGCCCTAGTGCCAGGTGGACTCGGACGGACACCGTGTATAGGGAGTCAGCCCAGTGTGTTTACCCCGTAGCCCATGAAGCATGGAAAGCAGAGTGTGCTATGCTTGTTCTCTGCAGCTAGCTTAGCTTCCTGGTTTCAGTTGAGCAGGTGCTGGTAATACCTGCCTATAAACTTAGTGTGATTAATAAACGGGACTCGAGGCTTGGGCAAGCCTCCCAACCCCAACTTTGTCTCTTCTCTTTTTCTTGCGTCCTCCGCCGTCCAAACCCGGTGCGTAATCCAGGGATGGCTGGTCCGTCACAAGAGTGATGTGACCACAAGCCAAGGAAGACCTGGAGCCACCAAGAGCTGGCAGAGCTTTGGGCTCTAGAGCTTTTCCTCTAGAGCTTTCAGAGGGGGCACAGTTCTGCTGACACCTGGATTTGGACTTTTGGCCTCCAAACTGTAAAAGAATAAATTCCTGCTATTTTAAGTTCCTCCCACTCCTGTGCTATTTTGCTAGGGTGGCCCTAGAAAGCTAGTTCAGGCAAGCAGGCAAAGGGACAGATTATGGGCTAGGATCTAAAAAAACAGGAAGACATGAAGAAAGGGAAGGAAGTAGTCAGGTCTCCTGGTTGCAGGGTAAAGAACCCTGGCCTAGCCCGTTGTGCAAAACAGAGAATTTATTGGCTCTTGATCTAAACTGGTCTGCGGGTGTCAGCTTCAGAAGCAGCTGGGTCTGGTCATTCAGGAAAAGTCATCTAGAACCTTCCTTTCTCCATCTCTCAGCTCCACTTGAGATTCTGGTAAGCTCAGGAGCCTCTCTATAGCCTGACTTTGAGGACCTGCCCACGTAGGGTAGTCACAGCACGCAGGTGGTGGGGCCTTTTGAATGACCAGACCTGGGTCCCACTCACACTGCTTTTGTTGTTGTTGTTGTTTTTTAAGATTTTATTATTTTTTAGAGAGAGGGAAAAGGAGGGAGACAGATAGGGAGAGAAACATCAATGTATGGTTGCCTTTCACCTGCCTCCAGCTATGACCTGGCTGGAGACCTGGCTTGCAACCTGGTTATGTGCCCCAGCTGGGAATCGAACCAGCAACCTTTGGGTTCACAGGCCGGCACCTTATCCACTGTGCCACCAGCCAGGGCCACTTACATCCTTAAATGAACACAGGGACAGGGTCCTTCCTAAGGAAAATTAGGATGCTGTTATTAAGAGAAGCAGAGGGGAATAAGGACAAGCAAAAACACCAGAAGGATGTGTTGAGGAGGTAATGCACATTTCTGCTGTGTGCCCCTCCTGATGGCAGCCCCGCCACCCCATGACAGAGCGAGAGCACTGGTTCATTTTGAATGCTCAATGTGGTAAGAGTCAACAATGCGACCCAGCTGTGAAAAAGAAAGATGTGTTGTCCACTAGATGCATTGTCCACTGCTGACTTTGGGGGTCCACCAGGAAGCCCCCTGCCCTGACCAGTGCCCTGACTCAGGATCCCCAGAGTGCTCATTCAAGGACAATTTAATGACCCATCTGTCCTTTTAGAGAGTAAATCCAGTTGCTAGCAGTGGCTACTCATATGCTGATATTTACTAAGTGAATCTGACTGGGGGATACAGTCCTCAGAGCAAAGAGATATTGCAGAGAAGAAAACACATCTTTTTATTTTCCAAGGAAAGATCTTTCTCAGGGGCCAGGACAGAGCCCTGTGCTGATTCCCGCAGACACCACAGCTGCTGTGTTTCTGCCACAGGGTCTTAGGCTGGCCAGTCCCAGGGGATAACCTGAGGATTATGTCTAGAGGATAAGGCCATCAGTGCCCTGGGTCACTGGGCTGAAAACAGGCTTGAAATGGGGGGGAGGGGGGTGCAGTGAGGGGAGACTGAAGCAAGCAGAATGGGCAAATAGAATTGTAGGGGTGCTTTTTTCTACTTGGGGGCATCTCAGCAGATGTCAGCTGCCAAGTCGGCAGCTCTAAACATTTTCCCCATGGCAGGCAATGGAGGCCAGCGGTGTCTAGTAACTCCCTCTGCTGAGGGACAAGGAAGAGGTGTGAAGAAATAACAGGAGAGGTGAGAAAAAGGAAGAGAAATTGGGGGAGGAGAGAAATGTAAATAACCAAGCAAACCCCCTGAGAGGCTTGCTCGGAATGCTGGACACCATCCTGAAGGCTTCATGGGCACAAAGACAAGCCCATGATGTGAAACTGATGAGGTCCCCTCCCTATAGACAGGGAGACTGAGGCACAGAGACAGTTTACAGCCTTCCTGGGAGTATTCATAACATGCACTGAAACACAATGCAATCTGGATGCTCCAAGCACAAGTTGTGCTAAGCATGTTCTGAGATTCCAAAATCCACTGGCCCCCAGAGCTGCAAGGCTGCATGTCCCTCCACCATGTTCATGGAATAGGAAGGGCAAACACAGATGCAAATTATTGCAATGCTGTTGTCCAGGTGTGGACGCTGAAATTTTGGGAGGAAAAAGGGCCAGTAATCTCCCATCAGAGGCCTGACCCCTTGAAGAGTTCCAAGAGCGGGAGCTTAGCCTTCATGGGAGAGTTGATGGACATGGAGTTAGATGGGAAGGTCTCTGAATGCCAGCAGGAGGGGTGTGGCCCTGTCTCCCAGCATGGCAGCCATTAGAGGTTTCAAGATGGGAATGTGGCCCTGGCTGGTAGCACAGTGGATAAGGCGCCGGCCTGCGAACCCAAAGGTCGCAGGTTCGATTCCCCAGCCAGGGCACATAACCAGGTTGCAAACCAGGTCTCCAGTCAGGTCTGTGGCTGGAGGCAGGTGAAAGGCAACCATACATTGATGTCTCTCACCCTCTCTGCCTGTCTCCCTTCCCCTCTTTCTAAAAAATAATGAAATAAACTCTTAAAAAAAAAAAAAAGTGTTAGGTCTTTTTATTGCAAAGAACAGAAACTGAAACCCAAAACACTGGTGTTTGTGCTGCCTGTCACCTACCAGCCCCATTAGGCAGAGACAGGGATTGAATCTTCAGGGGCGCTTTATTCAGATGGTCGGAGATCTGAGAAGACAATGGGTTTGCACCCTGATAGACTGTCTTACATCCCATTATAAATGGGCCTTTTTCATAAGGAGAAGAAAGGTGTAGGTAAGGGGTTTGGCATTCAGGGAAAAAGTTAATGAGATGAAAGCTGCAGCATTCTTCCTCCTGTGTCCTGGGCAGTGGTCTTTGTGCCCTGGGTGGTGGACTTCTGCCCTTCTTGGTGGTCATCTCCCCCTGGAGCACAATGGCTCAGATCCCATCTCCGTTGCTGGCAGGCCTCCTGAGGCGCACAGGTGGAACTGCTTGTGGTGACCTGGCGTCATGGTGGGTCATTGCTCCAGTTCCTGAAACAATAGCTTTTTTTATACATTGATTACTAAGCTTATTAGCTGTTACCCGAAACTAAAATTTTCCAACATTTCCCATCAAAACCAAATTCAAACCAGTTTAGCTATTAAAAAAACCAAATATGGTAGAAGGATTCCGGGGACGTGGCTCCAATGACCTCAGGACTAGGAGGAGACTCTGGAGCAGAGTCGGAAATCCCCATTCTGTTCTGGCTCTGATCTAGGCTTCCCTGTGCCTGCTGCAAGTCCCCCTGCAGGTGAGCATTCTCCACGTGGCAGGGACCACCAGAGGCTGGTGGCATGAGGCAGGCTGGTCCATGTGACTGGGTGCCATGGGACTGTACTGAGTGACATTTAAAGATCTTTGAAGAACAGAGGAATTCTTTTCCAGATTCAGTATGAAAAGACCCAGGGAAAGACTTTGGTCTAGTTTCAGTCACATGACCAATGCTGGATCAATCGCTGTGGCCAGGGGCACAGGCAGGGCCTGAGCCCAGTAACTACCCTGCGACCTGGTCCTGTGAAGAGTGGAGTGGGGTCAGGTAGGCCTGCTGCAATTGGCAGCTCCCCCCCAGGGTGGGGGACTAGCGAGGAGGAAAGTGAGGCTAGGGGGTCACCAACAGATGTTCCCACAGGCAGGGCCCGGTCAGACCGGCTTTAGAGGAGGCTGGGCAGGCTGCCCCTGAGGCTGAGCCCACCACTCCGTAAGCCTGTGTCAACTCAGGAAAAACGTCTCTCAACCTTGTCAAACACAAGCATACCTTCCTCACCCCTCGGTTAGAATGACAACTCAAGCTAAGGATTAAAATTCAAAATAGGTTAAGTGTCCGGAAGGGAAACTAAGGGAGCACTGCCTTGCTGTCAAACCCCATGCCCTTCCCTAGGGAGCCAGCTGTTCACCCCCTCCTGCTGGGAGGGGAAAGACAGGGACAGGAAGGGGGTGAGTGGTTGTATTGGTGAGAAGGGAAGGATCCTGGGGTGTAGACCAGTGCTTCTCTCACTGTAGCTTGCGCAGGAGCCCCTGGGGATCCTGTTAAATTGCAGATTCCGATTCAACAGGTCTGGGGCAGGGCCTGAGATTCTGCCTTTCCTAGGAGCTCCCAGGTGGTGGGCCCCACACCTCACTGTAAGCCAGAGGACTTAAAAGTGTAGAATCATCAAACTGAGTGAGAGCTGAAAGAAGCTGCAAGTTGGTGTCATGGAAGCCACCAAGATGGCCAGCTCATGGTTCACCTGAAACAGGTGGAGATGGGAGGGTTGGAGCCAGGTAGAAGGATGGATTTTCTTTGAGACAGCTATTCTGAGCTCTCTGGGCCACTCAGCCCTCCTCCTGAACACATGGAGAACTCCTGGGGAGCCAGCAAGGAAGGAAGGTGATCTGCTCTCACTCTCGGATTAGAGCCTCAGTGGGGTCCCCCCCTTGGTTCCCGTGGGGGCTGAAAGAAGGAGAGGCAGGGCAGCCTGAGCTGCTGCCTGTCAGATCTTCCTGGCAGCAAGGATGGGTACCCCAATCCCACTGTGGGAAAGTGAATAACAACCCCCAGAATTATCAGGTATTAATCCTTGGAGCATGCAAATGTGACTGTGTATAGCAAAGTCTTTGCAGATGCAATTAAATTAAAGATCTTGAGATGAAGAGATTACCCTGGCTCAGCCAGGTGGGCCTTGTATTCCATCATGTGTAGTCTTATAAGAGAGAAACAGAGGAAGATTTGAGACAGAGGAGGAGGAGGAGGTGATGTGACTATGGAGGCAGATCAGAGTGATGTGGCCATAAGCCAAGGAATGCAGGCAGCCACCCAAAGCTGGAGGAGACAAGGAACAGGTGGGTTCTCCCCCAGAGCCTCTGGCAAGAGTGTGGCCCTCTGACATTTCATGTCAGATTTCTGGCTTCCAGAATAGTGAGAGACTATATCTCTGAAGATTTAAGCCACCCAATCTGTGGTACTTTGTTATGGCAGCCCCGTCTTGGCTGGCCCTCCACAACTTGCCATAGCCAGCACCCCAGGGGTGACCTCTTTTCCTCCTTGGCACCCACAACAGCCCCCTGTACTGTGCCTGAAAATGGGTGACCACCTTTAGCAAACCAAGGTGAGGGTGGAAGTTAGATGATGGAAATATGATATCCAGGGACCTGGTTTTTGACAAAAAAACTTTATTCTTCAAAGGAGGCCCCTAGAAACTCCAGGCTTTCCCAGTGCTGCTGTCCCTGCTCAATCTGAGCTGGGATATTTTTTTTTTTAAATAAAGAACCATTTTTAAAATCAGGTGACAACCCCCATGAGGAAACCAAGAATATCATGTTATGGCCACATTTTGGGCTTGTCTCCTAAAGTGGAAGTGAGTTTGATTACCCACTTCAGTCACCTGATTTGCTTCTGAGCAACTTTTGATCACTTCCAAACACCCACTCCAAGCTGAAAAGGTGAAAGGCTGTCAGTTAAGAGACATTTAAAAAGTCATCACATTTCTCTGGTGGCTCCCATGGGGCCACAGCATCCGACTAACCAGCTTCGGCTATAATTCTGCTTCTCTTTGTCATCTTGGAATTTTTTTTAAAAATGGGCATTTCCGTTTGATTAACACCTCCCCACCCCAGGCTCAAATGACCCTTAGGGAGGCAAAGAAAGCTCATGTTTTTCCCTGGGCTAGGCTAACTTCCTGGACATCATGCTCCCAACAGGAACGACCCAAAACTTTCCACTGAGTGTCCCCTGCTCTGCGATTCTTGAGCGTCCTACCTGCAGGCTTGCAGGTGACATAGGTCTGTAATCCAAGACAGGTGGAGAATATACCTTGATTCTGTCCTATTTTTATACCCCCCTCATCCTGCTTCTTCTCTGCCCTTCCTATATTTTTGGGTGTTGTGCCGGAATTCAATGTAATCGCAGAGGGAAGAATGACATTGCCGGAATCAAACTGTCAGGAAAATACATGCTCCTGAACGCAATCATCACCTGGTGGGATGGCCAGCAAGCATGTGACCTCAGAGCTTTTTGCACCGAGTAGCTGTGGGGAGCTGGGCCCTGCCCCAGTCCCTTCCTCCTCATTAGCAAAGCCTCTCAAACTCGAGTGTGCCCTTGACTCACCTGCGTCAGGTTAAAAGGCAAATTCTGATTCGTAGGTACGTCCTGGGCAGGGCCTGAGATTCTGCAGGTTTAACCAGCTCTCAGGTGCCATCCAAGCATGGCTCTTTGTTCTAAGCTCAGGAGCTTACCAGCACGTGGAACCTCAGGCCCACCCTCGCCCTCCTGATCCCTGGGTCATTTAAACGTGTTCGATCCAGTGAGAGTGAGAGGAGAATGGACAAGGGAACAGGCCATGAGTTTAGAAGGTTTATTTGGCCAGCTGCACAAGCGGGCTGAGATCAGGCAGGCAGGAAGGTGTCAGCAGCCAACAAAAGAAGGGCCAGGTTTTTAAAGGGGACAAAGGGTGTGGGAGTTGAAGAGACTCTGTGGTTGGCTCTGGGGGAGTTGGCTCTGAGAACAGAGAGGCTCGCTACAAGTGGGGAGTTACCAGGTTCTCAGGGGCAGGCCAGAGAGATCGTTGAAGGACACAGGTGTTTACTATCATCTGCAGTTAACGGAGGAGGCAGCAGATTTAACGGGGTTTGCTAAAATTGTGTCGGGATTTCCAGAAACCAGGTCTTATGCCTAAGAAAATGCAAGTGAGAATGTGGGGCTCAGTGCCAGACCACAGAGGAAGGAGACCACTGCATGTTGGCATCACTGGGGAGTTTGAAAGCACTGGTGCCTGGGTCCTAGCACTGGGGCCCTCATAACTGGGGAGGAGTGGCTTGGGCATCAGCAGTTGTCCCAGTTCCCAGGTGACTGAAGTGGGCAGCAGAGTTGGAAGACCACAGGGTTGGAAGGGCCTTAGGCTTCAATCCATGATGCCATTAATTTTGCTGAAGGGATTCTGGCAAAATATGCCAGGAAAGGCACCTGCACAATATAGAAGTGTCTGTGGGATGCCACTTCTGAATTGTCCCAGCTCCCTCAAAATGGGACCTAGTTTATAGCAAATAAAGGGCTAACCCCTGGCATTATCCTGAACTACACCTGCACTACCCCCCACCATTTCCTCTGTTTGTGGCTCCCTTCAACCTTCAGGGATCCAATGGTCCCTGCATTGTGCCCAGCCTGACCTCAGGAGACCCTCTAGTAGGAGAGGGTCTCAGGTTACCCAGTGACACAATTATGAAAATTTAAGTCAGTGGGTTCTCCTCCTCTGGGGATGGGGTCCACATTTTATTATATCTAATTGGAGAAATCAAGAGGGCAGAGTGGGAAGCAAGTAGCCTCTGGAATTTGCCAGGTTGGTTTGTCTGATGATGAGTTGCGTGGCCCTGAGTATGTCACATTAACTGTACAAGATACCCAGTGTCCTTCTGAGTGATGCCACCCTCATGGCTTTGGGGTGGTCTGACTGAGGGAGGGTAGGTAGCAGTAACATCTGCTTCATTCAGCCCCCATCACTGCTTCAAACCACCCGAGGCCGGCACCCTGGAAGAAGGAGGCACTGCCAAAACCATTTCTCCAAGAGAGAAACAAGGGCTATTTCCAATAGCAACCATATTAACTAGGGGAATGAGCATTGAAGGGGGGAATGTCTTACTTCAGGAGACTGCTTCAGCTTAGCAAAAGTTTGTTCCCTGAAGAGTTTTATTCCTGGGGTTGTAACTGCTGTTTCCAGGCAAACCCTCCACTGGCCAGAAGTGAGTCACTTGCTTCCTCTGTGGGCTTGCGGAGGGAGGTGAGTGTAGAGGTGTGGGAGCAGTGGTTCTCAGCCGGGGGGTGTGGGCCTTGTCTGGGACACTTTGGTTGTCAGAACTGGGGTGGGGAACTGTCCCGGCATCTGGCAAGTGGAGGCCAGGGATCTGCTATATATCTTACAATGCACAGAACAGCTGCTGCCACAAAAATTTACCCAATCCAATGGGTTGATAGTGCTGAGAGCCCTATTGAGGCACAGGGCAAGAGTGATTACATGATTTGTTTATATCTGCTTTCTTGGCCATTCAATCAAGACATTAACAGCTTGAGTGATGACTCAAGCCATGGATGATTATTCAACCAGGAGAAACCCCTGAGACTCCATAGGTACCTGGGGGACTAACAGGGAGGTCCAGGGTGTCAGCTGCCCATGTGAAAGGGCCCTGAAAATCACAGGTTGGCCAACTGCTCATGCTCTAAAGGCAATTGGTCTTCAAAGGGGAATGTGCCCTATCCAGAGGCCGGGCAACACTCAGTTACTACGTAGAAGGAAGATATTAGAACTTCCCCTAATCAGAGTTCAAACTATTTCTAGGCTCTCCCACCACCCCCAGCTCAACACTATCCCCTGCAGCGTTCAAAAGAAGGAGGCTGCTTCATATGGACCAACTCGGAGAGACTCCAAGGCCCGTCACTGATGAGAGACACAAGGTGTAGGGAAATGTGCATGGGGGCTGCCATGGAGTAGGAAACAGAGCATTTCCTTTTGGGGATGTCGTGAAATGAAACTGGGATAGCAGTTGGCTCCAGTGTCAGGGGAGGGCCTTTGAAACAAGGCAAGGGGTGGGCAAGAAGCAGAGGTAAGAATCTGCACAGAGAGAGAGAGAGAGAGAGACTGAGTTTCTGTGTGTGTGAGAGAGGAGAGAGAGAGACAGACAGGGAAGCTGTTGAGGGTCTCTGTTCCCCAGTCCAAGCCAAGCCTTCAGGTCTGGGAATGGCTTACATCCTTCTCTATGCGGTTGTTTCCCTTCTTCGTGAAGCAGGCTGATAGATTATCATTCTTCACTGTCACCCCCCCCCCTGCCCCCGTCTTGGAGACACACCCCCTGGAGAGTTGCCAGATAGAGCACAGGCCAGCCAGTTAAATTTGAATCCCAGATAATGAATTATGTTCCAGATGAATCATGAATTTTTAGCATAAGTATATCCCACATATTATATGGGACACGCTCACATAAAAAATTATTCATTGCTGATCAGCAATTCACATTTAATTTAACAGGTATTCTGTATTTCTTTATTTCTTTTTTTTTTAATTTTATTATTATTTTTAGAGAGAGAAGAAGGGAGGGAGGCAGAGAGGGAGAGAAGCACCAATGTATGGTTGCCCTTCACCTGCCTCCAGCTACAGACCTGGCTGGAGACCTGGCTTGCAACCTGGTTATGTGCCTTGACTGGGAATTGAACCAGTGACCTTTGGGTTCACAGGCTGGCACCTTATCCACTGAGCCACCAGCCAGGGCCGATATTCTGTATTTCTATGACACTTTTACCCACTGGCATTGCCCCTTCTACAGGTCCGGGACACACACACACACACACACAGAGGGAAGACTGTGTCTGGAGGAGCAGCTGGGGTCAGGGCAAGTCTCTGGGACCCTGGCATTGCCGCTGTTTCAGGTCTGCTCACAGAAGTTGCTGGGACAGGGGGGCCTGTGACTTGGTGGGAACCGCAGCGTCTGTTTAGTTCAATTCTGGGAGGTACTTATATTTCCTTTCCAATTTCCCTGTCTCTGTGGAGTTCAAAACATTGCCTAATGCTGAAAAAAATGTGCCTGGAGCGCGAGTAGATCATCTGATTTCTAACTGCAGAACACATTACATCATTCATATCACAATGATGACAATACAGGGATCCAAGCTCTTATCCTCAGTTCTGAAATCCAAACACCCTCAAAAGATCATTTTAGGGGTAAGTTTAGAGACCAAACCCGTCTACATGTGGCCTGGCTGATGAATGGGCGTCCGCCCGCTGTGTCGGGTTCCAGGAGCAGTCAGAGAGGAATGGCTGGTGAGCGTGAACTTGCACGAAGTTCATCTACCAGGCCCCTGTCATTCTCACCCTATCACATAGACCACCGCGGGAGGCAGCCAAACCGTCTTCAAGGGCAGTTAGGCCTTGGCTGGTAGCCGGTAAACCCACCCCTATTCTTCCTTGGTGGAGAACTTGTCTGCCCTGAAGTCTCCTAGCAACCCAAGCCCCAGGGGATTCTTCTGGAAGATGGAGAGAAGGAGGGGTCTGTGTACACATCCTCCCGCTGGAAGCGGAAACTCGGGATGAGGGCTTTCAAAGGTCATACCCAGAACTGGGCTAAAAATTGTACAACTTCTTGACATTACATGAAGCTTTGATTGCAGAGTATATGAGTTTACCGTGGCTGCTGTAACAAAGTACCACAAGCTGAGGGGCTTAAAGAACAGAAATATATCCTGGCGCAGTTCTGCAGGTGTGATGTCCCAGATCAACGTGTTATAGCAGAGCCTCTCAGGAAGGGCCTCCCTTCCCTCTTCTGATTCTGGTGACCTTGGTAGTCCTTGGCATCCTTCCCTTTAAACTGCATCACACCATCACACCAACCTCTGCCTCTGTTTTCCCATGGCCTCTCCTTTGAGTGTCTGTGTCTCTGTGACCAAATTTCTTTCTTTCTTTTATTTTCTTATTTTTTTAAAAAGATTTTATTTATTATTTCCAGAGAGAGAGGAAGGGATAGAGGCAGAGAGGGAGAGAGACATCAGTGTAAGGTTGACTTTTCACCTGCCTCCATCCACAGACCTGCCTGGAGACCTGGCTTGCAACCTGGTTATGTGCCCTGGCTGGAGAATCAAACCAGCGACCTTTGGGTGTGCAGGCTGGTGCCCTATCCACTGTGCCATCAGCCAGGACCCAAATGTCTCTTTTCGTAAGGACACCAGTCATGTTAGATTCAGGGCCTGTCCTCACCCAGCATGAGCGAGCTAATGGTAACTTGATGATAGCTGCCAAGACCCTCTTTTCCAAATAAAGTCTTATTCTGAGGTTCCAGGTGGGCATGACCTTTAGGAGACACTATTCAACACAATACACAGAGAATCCCCTGTTTTGAAGTAAATGTTTTTTGCTCAGTTAAACTTGTCCTATTTAAGAATCTCCAGCTCCATGTGTTGAACTTGGATAGTATGGAAATTCAGGGAACATGTGTGGATTAGTTAGGGTAATCACTGCATCTTCCTGGCCTTAGAGAGTATAAGTTTGTATCTCACTCATGTAAAATTAAAAATGAGTGATCCTGACCAGCAGGTGGTACCCGCTTGAGCAGTGATTTGGGGACCTAAGGTCCCTACAATGTTCCGAGCTCATCTGCCTCAGTCCACAGAGGGGAAAAGCAAGGAGACCATGTGGGCAGGGCTACTGGGCCAGGCCTGGAAGCATTGCTCATCATGTCCGCAATCCTCCAGGCCAGGTCACATGAGTGGCAAAGGCAGCTGGAAAATGTAGGGTGGCTGTGGGCCAGGAGGAAGAGGAGGCTGGGAAAGAACCATGGCTACACGGGCAGTTCAAGGTGGTGCCAGAGGGAGCTTCATCCAGAAGGAATTTTTCTTTAGCTTCTTCTTCCCTTTGTTCTTCTCTCCATCTTGCTAAGCACTGGCAGGTCTCTCATCAGACATTCTAGTCTCCCTATGTTGTAGTACAAAGGAGGAGCAGGGTTAGTTCTCCCTGAGGCTCCATTTTCTTATCTGTGAAATGGGCTAAAGAACTATTTTGTGGAGGAAGAGAAGGAAGAGGCTAAAATAGCTGCTTAATTTATTGAATGCTTCCTGTTTCAGGTCTTGTTCGGAGCATCTCTGTGTATTACCTCTATGCTTCTTTAAAAGATCCCTCTGATGTAGGGTTAATGTCACTGGGTTTATTTGTACAAACAAGGAAACTGAGGCACAGAGAGGCCAAGTAACTAGCTAGCCTAAGCGAATGGCTGTATATGAAAATGTCTGATACGGTGATTGGCATGTAGTACTAAAAAAGTGTTAATTTCCTTACCATTAATTTTGTTTCAAATACTTTAAAGGGTCCTTTTATGAAGGTGTATATGTGTGGTCTTACATCAGCTTCATTTTATTTATTGTATCTTTTTTATTGTTACTCTATTATAGTTGTCCCAATTTTTCCCCTTTTCCCCTCCTCTGCCCATCCCCCCACTGTTTCCACAGTCAGTTCTCACACTGTTGTCCATGTCCATGGGTCGTTCATACAGTTCTTTACAGACAGATGGACAAGCTGATGGGTGGTAGGATAAGATGCTGGCTAGTGCACTGCCAGAAATCAGCTTTACGAGGACCCTAGAGGTGTGAGGTGGGTCCCCCGTGGGAGGAACTTTGAAACAATGTCTGCTCACAATGTCCCTGACACCATGAAGGAGTAGCCTGATTTTCACCATCCCAGGAACCCTGTGGAGAACAGGGAGGAGGGGACCCTGCCTTCTGGCCCTCAGTGGAAGTCAGCAATGGCTACCAGCAGGAAAGACATGGTGGCCCTCAGTGGAAGTCAGCAATAGCTACCAGCAGGAAAGACATGGTGGGCATGGCTGTCACTAGACGGGTTTATTACAGGTTTGTAAGATTACTGACCCAGTCCTACTCTACACCCCAAATCCCTGAAATCAACACCACCTCTAAGAAATCAACACTGCCTCTTAGAAAAAGCTTGCGACACCAACACAGCTTCGGGGGCCCTTGCCTCTCTGTCCAGTGGCTGCCCACAGCTCTGGACTGCAGCTCCCCCGGGGACAAGCATTGGGCTCCCTCTGAGGGCATCTGACAAGTAATTAGGCCAGACTGCAAGAGGCAATTATGTCGTTGTTTCTCAGAATTTATAAACAAAGAACGAAGAGAGTTTGCATCACTGTGTCTCAGGGGCACTGGGACATTTGCTCTGAAAGCGACAGCTGGCGTGTATTTCAATCCGGGTGGAGCCAGGGGGATGTTTCAGCGATCACTGGCGGTGTTCAGAAGAGATCTCTGAATGAGATGCTTCTTTTCAAGGAGGTTCCTCCTTGTCCTGGCCCAACACTGGCTTCCCCAAATAGTCTTTCTATATCATTTAATGAGGCCATATTTTCATTCAGTATTTTTTTTTTTTTTTTTTTACTATAACCCATGACTTGGTTTAACTTCATCAGTAAAACTGAGTAGCTCACCTTGCTCAGTGCCTGGCGCACAGTGGGCATGAAATGAATGTGGAATCAAACGTGATAACTATAATCAGATGCATGGTTACATGAAAGTAATGATGAAATCTAAGCTAACTTGTTGCAGCACATTCTTCTGCCTCCTGTCTTGCTGGTGGGAACAGCCCAGTGGGCAGGCTGCTTCACCAGTTAACCCAGAAAGATCATTACCGCAAATATTACGCTTGGATCTAGGGCAGGTGGAAGTGGAGGTTGGATGGGGAAGAAAATCTAAGAAGCCTCAGGGAAGAGAAGAGCAGGGCGCTGGGCCTGAGACCCACGTCCTCCCTGGACCCCAACAGAGAAGAGTTTTGTTCTCCAGCCCAGAGGGCCGACTGTAGCTGCAGCAGGTCTGCCAGTCAGAGCCCGGGGCCCAGGTCCCTAGAATGCACAATGCTACGGGACACAGCTGTCCCTGAGGGGAGTGGGCAGGCTCCTTGGGGAAGGTCAAAGGGACCCAGGCCCAGATGAGGTGACAGGAAAACAAGCTCTCCCTGTTGGCTCACAGGGTTACCATCTCCATCCTTGCTGTTACCCTCTCTTCAGCCTCACTGCCCTTGGATGGGAGTTTGCGTCTATATCCTTTACCACTTCATGGAATATTATCAATTTACTTAAATATAGCACAATACTCAAACCCGGGAATCCACCTTGGTCCACGACTATTAACTAAGTTACAGACTTGTGGCATTTACCCGTTTTCCCCTGTGCTACAGAGGGTTAACTCAGCAGGCTTGAGGGTGTTCAAGCCCTGCATATTCCAGAGAAAGGACTGGCTCTTGACCAGGATAAAAGGGTCTTTATTCCCCTACCCCACCCCTCTCACATGCACCAAATCTCTCTAAAACTAGAATCCCCAGCTTCCCTGGGCCCCTCTTGGAAGCCCACTCCTTATTTCTATCCTCACTACTCAGCTGCTGTTAAAACTTGATGAAATGTTGCTGGCGGCCCGCGGGAAAGAGAAGACCGCACAACTCTGGTTTAAAAGGGTACCTGTGCACATGGCCCTCGCTCCTAGGGGCGCCTCCTCACCCCCCATTCCATCCCCCACAGGCGGGACGATTGCTGGAGCAGGGCTACGGTGGACACTGGCCCACCATAGAGATCGGTTTTTCTCAGGGCCATTCCTGCCTTGCTATTCCCATGTATGGAATTTGGTAGCCAGGAACCCAATCACAGTTTCTTCCCTATGGCTCATTTCAAACATGTTGAATGACATTCATTTGAACAGGCAGCTTCAAGGGACTGTCTAAGTGATTTGCCAAAACAGCCTGCTGGCCTAATGAAATCAGAACAGCCAGTGTTTGCCATCCTACACTCGGGGATTAAGGAGGAAAAGCTAGTGTAAGCAGGGCAATGGGTTCACTCAGCTGTGAGCTGACTGCCAGAAAGTCAGCTAGGACGCAACCCCAAATGAAAAAATAGGGGGAAAAAAAAATGAAGTCCAGATTTTATTTCCCAAATTCATCTTAATTTTATATATCAGCTTATCTTAAAAAAACAATAAATAATTCAAGGCAGAATAAATTGGCCGGACAATGATGTTACTCCTACTCTATGGCTACAGACACACTAGGGGTAGAAATAGGCAGCTGATGGGGTTTCTTTGGGCAAAATAGGAATCTATTGGTTTTTTAAATTAAAAATAATTTTTTTCCTGATTATAAAACATCAGAGTCCATTTATGGAAAGTTTGCAAAATATGGAAAAATACAAAGCATCCAGGTCTGGGGTGTGTGAAGAAGGTTAGGGTGGGAAGTGCGTGAGTGGTCAGACATGGCTCACAGCCATGGGGCCTGGTGGGGTGGTCAGGAGGGTGGTGAGGCTCCCAGTGGGGAGGGACTTGCACAAAAGCCTGGCCCTTAACTTCTCTGTCACTGGATCATCAAGGAAATATCTGTTAGCCTGTAGAACACAGTGCAGTAAGACACCCACCAGGGGAAGGGGACTCCACTTCTGGTGGAGGGTGTGGTCCAATGGGATCTTACCCAGCTTAAGTGGAGTCAGCATCACCCACATGTCAGTGGCCTCAGAAGAGAGACCTGGGGGGTTGTTGTTTTAGATTATCACCCAGCATTGGCACATTAAGGCTTAGTAAGTTCCAACAGCAACAGGCCTTGGGTCCCAGGCGCCTAGAACGCAGTGTCTGTCCCAAGAGTGGTCCTATGGGGGTACCAGAGGCAGTGCTTTGGGTGGGGTTGTGTTGCTGAGTAAACAGCCCTCTACTAGAAGTTTTTAGGTACCTTGTATATCTTTCACAGCACTGACAACAATTCAAAGCAGTCATTAACTGTAAAGTTCATTGTTTAGACTTTTTCTCAGGAATAGGGTGACTAGTTGTCTGTGACCAATCTTTCTAGTTTGTCCAGGGTTTCCCCAATTTTTGCACTGAAAATACTTCCTTCCAGGAACCCCTCAGTCCCAGGCAAACCAGGAGTGTTGGTCACCCACCCTAGCAGACAGAGAGCAATCTCCATGGAAGGATCCCAATGTCTGTCATTAGCTATTCTACCTGTTTCTACTCACACACAGTGCTTTGCACAGATGAATGTCCAATATTTGCTGAACATTAATTCTATTATTAGAAATGCTCTGCAAATATTTGCTGAATAAATGATTCCCAGTCAGTAAATAAATTGTTTTAATATCATCATGTATTACCTATTTATTCATGGATTTAGATTATTCCAAGAAGAAATAAAGATTTTTCTGCAAGCAGAAAGTGCCACGTAGGGTATGTTTAGCAGATGTTTAGAGAAATCCTCTAAAAAAGATCAGCAAATGCCCTGAAAGGGTTTGGCGCTGATTCTTGAATCAGTCAGAAGTGGGGACTATGGATTTCCAGATCCTTTCAGAGGTTAAGGGCTGGCAAAAAAGACAGATGTTGGACAAATGTGACAATTAGTAAGGGTAAGAATGTATACGGCATGCCACCTAACATAGTAAGCTCACGAGCTTTTTCCAGAAGACCATATGCTTGGAGAGGTGACATAATTTTCTTAAGGACATACATGAAGTAGATTTGAAACCAGGATATGTGCTTTTTCTTTTCGCTTTTCTCTTTCTTTATCTCTTTCTTTCCTTTCATTTTTCTTTCTTTCCTTCTTTCTTTTCTCTTTCTTCTTTCCTTCCTTCCTTCTTTCCTTCCTTCCTTCCTTCCATATTTTCCTCCCATTTTACATTGACCAGGGCCATAGCAATGAATGGTCAATAAGAAAGCCCAATGGTCAGTAATTGGTTTTCTGAGGCTCCCCAAGCCATCCAGATGTACCTGTAGCTATAGGCTGATGAGCACTTAAACAATGTTAAATATGTGAAAAGATTGGGTTGCTCGCTCTTTGCATGTGGCCAAGAAAACCTGCAGGCCTGACCAACCCCTGGCCAGCCCTTGGACTATGGCTCAAGGAAGACTTGCTTTGTCGGTGCTTTGGGGTGTATACCTGGACAATGGACCATGCCCTAGTAGCTAGCCAGGATGGCCCAGCATGAACAGCAACACTGATAACCTGCACCTGGTTCATGGTTGGGGTTTTGAGTTTTAGTTGCCATGGCTGATTGACAGCAGATGTGCCTATAGACCAACCCTCCATAAACACCCTGGACCCTGAAACTTGCATGAGTTTCCCTGTGCAGAGGCCCATACGACCCTGTAGTTCTCTGCCAGAAGAAAAGCACGTTCGAGTGGACTCAGGTGGGGAGGCACAGCAGGACAGCCTGTGCTGGGCAACTCTGCATTGCCCTGATATGTACCTTTTCCTGCTGCTTTTGTTCTACACCCCTTGCTGTAATAAATCTTAGCCCTGAGTACAACTCACTACAGTGTCTTGTCAATCATTCTAGCAAATCACCAAAACTTAAAGAGATGTGGGCCCTTCAACACATTAAAGGAAACGTTAAAGCCGCATTCCTCTTTAATTCTGCTGGCTGCTGCCCAACCCCGAGACCCAGACCATCCACACTCCCACCCAGCCCAACTTCTTCCAGGTTTGGATGGCAGCTCTGGGAGATGAGGGTTAGAGCAGCTACAGGCAGGCCAGGAGGTGGAGTTATAATCCCCTTTGGAGTGCATCCACCCACCTGCAAGACGTGGCAGGGACGCATGGTGCCTGGGCAGAAGTGGGCAGTGAGGGTGAAGCTCTCTGGAGGGCAAATTTTAGGGTTGATTGCCCTTTGGAATCTCTGGGATTGGTGCACTAAGGTTAATTTACATAACTGGAGTCAAAGCCATGGGGCTTCCCTAAACCTCTGTTACTTATTGCTAGCTCAGCCAGGCAAGCAGTTTGGGTCAAAGTATCTATCCTCCAGCCCTGTAAACTGTCTCTGTGTATGCACATCTCTGTTTGCAGTCCAGAAGCCCATTACCTATCTATCTGTCTGTCTGTCTATCATCTATATAAAGATAATTATACGTATAAACTGATGAGTGTAGTCATAGACACAAATACCAATTAGGCAATTAAAAAGTAAAATAACTGAACAATTCCACATATGCTTTCTATTCAAAGAAAGTCCCAGCATTTGTTTTGCATCAGAAAATAAATGGCTGCCCTGGTTGGGTGGCTTAGTTGGTTGGAACATTATCCTGTATAGTAAGGGGTTGGGAATTTGATCCCTGGTCAGGCACATACCTGGGTTGAGGGTTCAGTTTCTGATTGGGCACATACAGGAGGTAATTGATGGATGTTTCTCCCTCACATTGATGGATTTTGCTTTCTCTTGCCTCCTCTCCATTCCTCCTCCTCTAAAATCAATAAAAACATATCCTTGGGTGAGGATTAAAATATAAATAAACAAATAAATAACTCAATCATCTAGAATAGCCTAAATAATCTTGAAAAAGATCAAACTAGGACTCACACTTTCCTATTTCGAAACAAGCCAGTCAGAGAAAGGCAAATACCATATGATTTCACTTATATGTGGGGTCTAATGAACAAACAGAACTAATAAGGAAAATGGAGACAGATTCATACATGGAGGGCAGTGTAGGGGGAAGGTTACGGGGTGGAGAAATTGAACGAAAAAGAAAAAAGATTCACGGACATGGACAATGGTGGCGATTGCTGGGGGCAGGGGAATATAAAGGGACTGAGTGATAATGGAGCAATACAGTAAAGATTAAATTAAAAATAGATAATAAAGAACTGTAATCAATATAGTGGGTTTTTGCATAGGATAAACATGTAGATCAATAGAATAGAATTGAGAGCCTAGAAGTAAACCCATGTGTCCATGTCAACAGTTTTCAAGAGCATTCCATGGGAGAAAGAATGTATTTTCAACAAATAGCGTTAAAACAAATGAATGATCACATGTGAAGGAATGCATTTTGACCCTTACTTACACAAAAACTAACTTAGACTGGATCAAAGGTCTAAATGTAAGAGCTAACGTTATCAAACTTTTGGAAGGAAACGTAGGAAAACCTTCATGATATTGAATTTGGCCATGTTTTCTTAGATATGACACCGAAGGCACAAGCGACCAAGGAGTTCATTTCACCTCACTAACAGGTAACCCTCACAAGAGCTTAGGAGAAGGTATCTCTGTGGTCTCCTATTTTACAATTAAGTGGTTAAATAAGTTGCCCAAGGCTGCACAGCCAGTGACAGCTGCAACCAAGAATGGAGACTCTTGGTAGAGCTGAGATGGCCTGCCTAGTGCTTGAATACACAACTCCTTTTGACCTTTTCCTGGAACCCAAGTTGAGTCGCTAACAGGCAGCAACTCCAAGAAAACGCTGAGGGTGTTTTTACCTGACTGGGCGACAAGCCAGTAGTTTTGCCACAATATGGAGTGTGTGTTTGTACACTTGAGTTACGGCCCCATTCCTTCTTGTGCAAGTGGTCTTCTCTCGTCATGGTTGATTGTTCAGTTATCAGTAAATTGCTTCAATTTGGCACTTGTGAGTTTCACACCAAATTGGGGAAAAAGATTGGTCCAGCCAGTTAGCATTTTAGGAATATCTAAAATATTTAAATGTACTAGCCTAAGCTTTTATGCGTTCCCATTAAAAAAAAAAAAAAGTGCTGCCAAACATGTTTTGAGCACCATCTGTGAGGACAAATTGCCTTGCCTACATTGCTGAAGGCCAGGGAAAGGAACCTAAAGGGGGCTTCCTTCTGGAGGGTTGTTTGAAGGCCAATAGTCTTTCTGGAAATGCTTTAACCCCTTTCCTTGAATTATTATAAAGAATTATTATAGAGAATTATAACCACATAATGAGCCAGCTTCTCGGCTCATCTCCTACTCATCACCACAAAGGAATGTAGCACCCAAATCAGTTAAATGTGCATCTTTTTTTTCAGCACAGCTTCTTGTCCTTGGTCAATGGGTGAATGACAACCTGGATGCCCAAATTCTTTAGAAAGAGCATGTTGCATCCAGTGAGAGCATCATTCACCTGCTTGGCTTCTGGAGATGGAAGGTGGTCTAGCCCAGCGGGTACAAAGGTTTTCATCTAATATAAGTGTCCTCCGACTCAGATGCGCCATATCTGGGGACCTTGTGAAAAACACCAGTGCTGCCCAGCCTCAGGCCAAGTCCACTGGACTGTGTGGGTGGGCCCCGGACCCTATGTTCTCAAAGAGCTTCCTAATTGCGTTGACATTTGGAGAATGGACTTGGATCAGAAAATCGGAGTTGATAAAAGGCAGTGGTATTGATGTCTCCTATCATCCAGCTACCAGAAAAGACTCGGAGACAACACAAAAAAAGAGACTATTGTCAGGAGTGGTTGGATCTTTCCTGATTAGGACCCACCAGAAAATGCTCACATGTTACCCATCAGTGGTGGTTTCCCGCAGATAATAGAAGTGAGAAGTGACTACCTTGGGACCTGAGGGTGAACTATAATTGGGCCAGACAGTTGTGGGACAGGTTGTTTTCCAAAGAGGGACACCATGCTCCCTCCCATCCCTCATGCTTTTCTGCAATGTGACCTTGTCGCTCCCCTTGTCAAGAAGTGGAGTGTCTTTCTCCATCCCCTGGAACCTGGGCTGCCAGTGGCTGACTTGTGACTAATAGGAGGTGACAGAATTGAAGCTGCATGACTTCTGAGACTAGGTCAGAACAGGTCTGAAGCTGCTGCCTGGTTCTCCTGGCATGTTTCCTTTCCAGATACTCCTGCTCAGATTCCAGCTGCCACGCCAGCAGAGGCCCACACCACAGGTAGGCGCTCCCTGTGCAGCTGACCCCGGCTTGCTAGTCACCCCTGCACAGGTGCTGAGAGTGGAGAAGGCTCCAGGGGCCCCCAGCCCGAAGCCACTCATGCCTTCCCAGCTGAGGCTTCAAACCATCTCCACCCTGCTCTGCTCAAATCCCTGGCCCACAGAATCCCTGGGCATGAGAAATGGTTCTTGTTTAACACTTGTGTGTGTGTGTGTGTGTGTGTGTGTGTGTGTGTGGTGAGGGGTGCTGTTGGATAGCTGGAACAGCAGGGCAGACTCAGCGTCATGACATCTGCTGGGTGATGTTGGCCTGGGGTTGGGGACCCTTCAGGATCTGGTTAAGTGACTAGATGAGGTTTGAGAGACACCTGGCTTTCAATCCAGTTTCTGCCACCAGCTCTGGGACCTCAGGAAAGTTACTTAACCTCTCTGTGCCACTCAGTTCTTCATCTTGGTAGTGGAGAAAATAATGCTCACTTGAGTGAGTTGTCATGAAGAGTAAGTGTGCTAACGTATGAACAACCCCTGGCTCACTGGAGCACTCCTAAGTTTTGTTTTGTTTTGTTTTGTTTTCCGATCGTTTCTAATGTGCAATCTTTGCCCAATCACAGAGGATTTAGTTCCGGTCTAGAGAAAGCATTTATGCTTGGAAAGCCATCCTGTTACTTTGTCACAGTGCCTCGGGGGAAGAAAGGTGGGTTACTGTCTCCCATTGTCTGTGCTGGGAACTTGGGGCATAAAGAAAGAGGCTGTCTGTGCTTGACTGGAAGGAGCTGGAGGGTTCTTAGGGAAAAGCATGCTGGGGGACTTGATAATAAAGTCACACAGGACAGATGCAGGTGAAGAAGTTGGAGAGGAAGAGAGCCTGGCCTGGGAGAGTGTTTGGTGTTTTAGTGGTGTGTGTGTGTGTGTGTAGTGGGTTGGGGTGGGGTGAGATTCCCCTGAGGAAGTGAGCAGATTTAGGCAATGAAGGGTTATGTATGGCCTCCTAGGTATCAGGGACAGCCCCTAGAGTTTATCAGTAAGGGATTTAGAGCAAGGTTGTGGCAGGGATTATGGTCAAAAGTCCACCTCCCCAGGGTCTCTGGTGGGGGGCGAGGAGGCATGGGGAAGGCATCGGTGGAAGCAAAGGTGGGAAAACCAAGATGGTTCCCAAGAACATGGTAGCTTCCAGGTTTTCCACCCACGCCAGGGGAACCCTCTCCATCTCCTGCAAAATGGAAGGAATGAATTCAAGTTTTTGTACATGAATATCCATGGGCATGCAACTCAGGTCCCAGGTTAATTTTTCTCTTGGCCTTTCCCTTCCGGGGTGAGCGAGCCAGCTTCACTATCTTGGTTACTGAAACACAGCAGACCTTTGCAGCCCAGGATCCTTTAACACCTGCTCATGGTTGACTGCACTGGGCACTGAACAAACATTATTCTGGCATGTGAACCACTGAACCCAGGAGCTGCTGTTGATTGTTTTAAAGACCTTGAAATTCCTTTGATGAAAGTGCTGCTTATGATAAACTTGTATTGGCTGCAAATCTGTAGGCATCACCTGCCTTTGTTAAAGGTGGGGGTTCAGTGCTGCTTCCTTAATGGTCCCTTGTCACACTCTCTGGCTCAGCTGTAAAGGAGATTTATGTTACAATCACTTAGGTTCCCAAATAGTGAAGCATCCTTGTGCTAGCAGTTGGCACATAGTGGGCACTTAATAAATGTTTGTGGGATGAGAGTGAATAAGTAACAGAATAAGAGGCACTGGCAGTATGAAGATTAATTATTAAAATCTTTCTAATTTGAGTCTCCAAGCCTGGAGCAGCTGTGACTTCCAATGCACGTAAGCAAGACACATGCTCGCCCAGTACCCAGAGTTTTACAGAAATGAGGAAAAAGACCGGAACAAGGGACAGAGGAATGTTGCCCACCCCACTTAGCAACTAAACCTGCCTCTCCCGGCAACTGCCACCCTCACTATCTCACCATTATTATTGGCAATACCCCACGGTTGGGCCAGGAGTGCTGATGGTCTCAGACTATGGGATAACTGTGCACTTGGCGACAGCACCAGAGGGGTGACAGTGGTCCCTAAGAGTGTTACTGCAGTTGGCCTTACCTAGTCATTGGCTCTAGGTGTTGGCAGATCCTGAGTCCAGGTGGTCCAGGCTGCCCAGCCCTAGTGCGTGTGCAGTGAAGCCATTTAGCCCATCATTTTCCACCTCTGCATCTATCAGGACCCAGCCTTCTGGCGAGGATGCTCGCTTCTTCCAGGTTTTATTTGGAAATTATTTTGAGCCTACAGACATTGATTCCCCTTCTGACGGCTTCTCCTGAGGGCGTGGGGCCTCCCCGCAGGGCCCACCTTGGGCAGACACAAAGCCTCCTCCTGCTGACTGGAGAACCTGTCCTGGTTACACAAGGATTCCTCACAGCCTTCAGGACATCTAGGTTCCCAGAAGGAGTCACCTTGTGAGGCAAGGTGTGCATGTCAGTGTGCCTAACACTTAAATTGCTTTCAAACCTGTGGCAAATTGTTTTGAGTATATCCCATAAAAATAAATAAATATCAAAATCTTCCGACCTCTTAGGGTTGATTTGAATTCCAGAAAAGCTGAGTCATTCAGAGCTGAGTGTAGAGAGCAAGAGGATGATCAAATTTGGATAAACAAGGCATTTTTAGGCAAAAAATGAGAGAGAGCCGCCTTTAAAGCAGTCTAACTGGTTTTTTACATATGAATACTGAGAATACTGATCTGAATTTTGTAAGTGCCACACAGATATCTTGGGCAAAGGCAGCTGGATTATTTGAAAGTATTTTTTCCCAAGGTAGTCATGACAACCATTATTTAAATGGGCAAATCTAGGCATTAAAAAAATTTTAAAAAGCCAGTTGAATGTATTTATTTTCACAACCACTATTCAATAGATAAATATAAATATGCCAGAGTTATTAAGGTAATACTCCCCAAAGGATATCAGACCACTTTGTGAAGATGCCTTTGCTTTAAAAAGTAATAGATATTTTTTGTGCATATGTTACCTATTTCCCACTTTCACATGACACAAAGACTATTTTACCAGCCTCTCTCCTAAATGGCTATATTCAGGTCACTCTGAGTTTCTATGGCAGACCCACCTGACATCTACCTCGTCCCCTCTGTCTAACTAGCAGAGAACCGCCATTCAACCCAGTTAAAGACAAATTCCTTGCAGCTGGAGGCCCATTGACAAAGCAGAAGTCACCTGATTACACGGCCATGTCACCTGATTACATGGCCACAGCCTCCTTTTCTCTCCCTTCTTGCCGTCTTGGAGGTAAGCATGATGTCTGGAGCTGCAGCAGCCCTTTGGAAACCAAGAGAAAGGAAGACTGAGGCTGAACAGCCAACCTGACTGACAAGGACAGGGATGGTCCTGGGTCCCTGGTGGCATCAGCCAGCCCTGGAAGCGGGCCAGAAATCTCCAACCCTGGGTTCCTCAGCACACAGGAACCCAACACCATTTGCTACAACAGTCAGACTCTCTGCTCTGAGTGGCAGACACAGCCTGACCTAACACACAGGCCATTCCACAATTTAACAAACAGTTGGCTGTGTGGCCGGCAGTCAGAGTCGGGAGAATCATGCTGGAACTAGGAGGCAGATAATTCTTGTCTTGAGAGAATTCTGGAACCAATCATTGGAACAACTTTGAGTTTCTTATGCAAAATTCACTAAAGCAATTGTATATTAGTAGTTTAAATTTGCAAATAAGTCATGTGCTGGGAGGCCACCATCTTCTTATGGATGGTGGGGGAGGGGACTGGATGCTTACTAAGACCCTACTCAGCCAAGGGGAGAAAGGAACCTGGTGTTTAGCGTGGGCCTGCTCGGTGCCCACACCATACAAGACACTCCACCTCCATCACTTCGTTCAATTCCCACGTCCGCTTTGATCAGGGGAGTCTTATTCTCTCTCTTTTGTATATTTTAAATATGAGTCTCAGAGAGGTTGAGTAATTTGCCCCAAAGTCACACAGCAGATAAGGCAAATCGCTCCGATAGCCCCAACACCATGCCTCCTGCAAGACTAGACTTGGGTCACAATTTCTTGATTGGAATCTATCAGAGAAGAATCCAGATGCAACCTTAGAAGCATTTTTGGAGAGCCAGGGACAAAATCCACAACTTCAGAGGCTCCTGAATTTGTCTTTGATGCACTAGTTTAGGGAAATTGCTGTGTTGCTCTCTGGAATATTTAGGGAGGTGGTGAATTAGGAATGGTCGAAAGAGACATTAGCTGATGTGAAATTTTCATTGTAATTAAACTAATGCTATATTCATAAGAAACAGACTGAAGGGCCCATCTGTTTAATTCTCTTATCTTCTTAAGAGGCTATAGCAGAATTATGATTAAGTCACAGGAGGACAATTCCATCCCAGTCTTTCTCATGGCAAATGTGTGGGAGGATGGTTGAAGGCCAGAGTCTCAGGCATTGTGTACAAATATCCACGACCTTAAGTCCTTTTAATAAGCTTCATTTCTGTGAAAACTAAAAAAAAAATATCTACAAGCTGTACTGTGGCCAAGTGAATGGATTTAGGGTGTCTGTAGGACAGTTGGCAGACAGCTAAGAGCTGAGCAAGCCTAAACTAGTATCTTCTTATGTTATTATCTCAAATGACATGCCCTTTGCCACCCCAAAATTCATATGTTGATGTTTTAACTACCCCCCCTGTACCCAACTCCCAGAACGTGACCTTATTTGGAAATAAGACTTTCACCGATGCCCTTAATTTAGATGAGATCCTACTGGAGCTGGGTTGGGCCCTCACTCAGTAAGAGTGATGTCCTTGCAGATGGGACATTTGGACACAGACATACACACAAGGATAACGTCCACAAGCTGGGGAACATTGAAGATGGTCAGCAAACCCCCAGAAGCCAGGGGAGAGCATGGAACCGACTCTCCCTCACAGCCTCGAAAGGAGCCAGCCCTTTGGAGAATGTGCCCTGTTTCTTCACAAACCTTCAGGTTTGCATGGGAAATGAATCCTTCCTAGCCAATGTAGCAGGGCACCCTCATCCAAGGGGATCACCCTCAACTCATTGCACAGAAGCGGAAGACAGGGAAAGAAACAAAGCCTCGACGTGAGAAGCAAGAGACTAACTCGACAGGTCTTTCCCCAGGACAGAGGGCGGGAGGGGCCCAGGTCAGGGTGGCCCTACCGCCGTCCTCCTGGGACTTGCCTTCTGCCCTTCCACGTGCCCCTCTGAGCCTCAGGCACCCTAAGCTCTTGCTGACACCCCCATCCTCTTTCCTTCCACTCCCCTGGCTTCTCAGGGATGATCCGGGGGTTGACATGAAGTCCTAACCCAGCAGCTTAATAGTTGCTTCAGAACTAGACCAGTGGAAGATTAAGGGTTGCTAATTTGGAAGCAGGGACTGATGTTCTATAAAAAGCCAAGGCTTTGGGATTGGTTTCGTGTTTTAAAAGTAAGCCATTTTAGAAACTCTTCCTACACAGAAATGATGAAGTCAGTGGAATCTGTCTGCTTCGCTCACCCATTTCTTCTTCTGCGACTCCGCCTCTCCATCTTCCTCTCCCACCCCTTCCTCAAGGCCCCTGCCCGAGCTCAGGATGCACGGGGGACAGCTGAGACATTCCAGGCCCCTCCAAACAGGGTCAGTGCCTTTAAAGAGATGTCCTCTGTTCTCTTAGGAGTCTAGGGACCCAGAGGAGGAGATGGGAGGAGGGGACCCATGGACCATCCTGGATGTGGGCCCAGGGCTTTTGCAGCAAGGAGCCAACACTGAAGAGGGGGCAGTGGGAGTGGGTGACTAGCCGGAGGGCCCATGTGAGTCTCGACCTCTCTGCTGGGAGTGTCTACATTTCAGAGAAGTGCCATAGGGAGAGCCTGGGCCATCAGCAGCTCAAGCTGGACTCTGAGCCCAGCGTATGGAGAGCCTGTGGGTCAGGTGCCTTCCTGGGGTCCCTCGGGTTATGCTGCAGGGGCCTGTGGAAATCACCCTAATTTCTTGCTCAGGATGTGCAGGGAATCTGTGGGCAGGGTCAGGGTGGTCTGGAAGGCATCCCAAACCCTCCCTTACTGTCCTCACAATTGAAATCTGAAGAGGAGGCAGCTTCATGTTGCAAAAAGTCAGTGTGGAGGCTGGTTAGAACGAGGAACCTGACTGGCTTTCTTACCTGTATCCACTAGAGAGCCAGCCCGCAAGCAAGGCGTGTGCACACACACATGCACACACACTCCCGTGTGCACACATCCCTAAGAGAACACGTGTGGTTTTCTCAGCTCCAAAGTGAGCAAGTGATGTGGAGTCTTGAGCGAACCAATTTCAGCTCCTCTGGTGGCAGAAAATATGTAGTCATTTTATTTATTTTTTGCTGCTTCTTCTTTTTTTTTTTTTTTTGAGATTCATCTGGAATTTGTTTTTCTGCCCCATCGTAGGACAGTTAGCATGTAAGCCAAACTACTTGTTAAGCTCAGCCACTATGACAAAGGCTCTGTTTTCTCTGTGACAAATACCAGGAAGTTCTTGGAGGGCATAACTTCTGCAGTGTAGCTTTTGAGAGACATTTTGAAAGTATGAAAAGCCCTCAGGGCAGGAGGAAACAAAGACCAGGTAAAGGAGGGAAGCAGAGGCATAGACTTGGTGACAGACCCTTTGAAGGTTAGTCCAGGGCTGCCTGCCATCACCTTAAGTAGAAACAGGGACTTGGGGCTGGGGGACGCTCCTTGCGCACAGACCTTGCTGCGGTGGAATCACAGCCTCAGGACAGCCCTGCCCCTGGCCGGCCAGAGACCTGAGGCTGTCTCTTCCTTTCTGACACGGGACTAGAAAGGTCCCTATCACAGGATGGGAACAGGAAGCCACAGAACCCGGACAGAAACCAAGTATAACTTTTGGCTCTCGGAAAAGGTACCACCCGGTGACAACCCACCTTCACCATTTGATGTCTTGTTTTTCTAAGTCAGTTCACTGAAGTTCAACATACATTTATTCTTTATATAGTGTAATAGAATTTATAGAATTATGATAGTATAATATAGTATTGTACATGGCATAATTATATAGTGTCATTTATAAATACATAATACATATTTATATATAGAATATTTAAAATAATTATTATATAGTATAATGTAATGTACAGTATTACGTAATTTATGTCCTATCCCGGTCTATGATTTCTGACAGATGTGTATAATGATGTAATCACCATCACAATCAAAATATAGAGCATTTCCTATATAATTCTGCCCCATTGGAGGATGGTCTTCCCCACCCCAGTCCTCACACCCCTGCCCTGTTTTCTGCCCCATCTGAACCCCTGTCCAACTCCGGCTTTCTTCCCAGAGCCCTCCCTGTGACTGGTATTACTATAACAGAACAAAACCCGCCGAAGTCCACTTCCCAGTTTACATCAGGCCACACTAAATAAACACCTGAGGGGTCTATACTGTCTTCCCATCCAAGACCTGACAACCATCACCTGGACATGTTCGGCCCAGCCACCAGCACTGGAACGGAACAGGCCCGGAGAAGGGCCTTCAGCCACGTGGTGAGTGTGGGAGACTGGAAGGGCTGCGTTGCTGCTAATTAAAGATTCCACGCATCACACCAAACTGTAACCAAAAGGCATGGCACATCCATCCCCGCCTTATGCTTTTTAAGCACACGCTTATATAATGCAGCTTGTTCTGCACCCGGCTCTGTTCTGAGCCTTTGTCGGTTCACTCAGGAGTCCCCATCAGAGAAAGAGGGTGACAGCTCACTGGGGCTCCAGGAGAGACAGAGGGAAGCAAAGGAGGGGCTGGCCTGACATATGCTGGGGGCTGGGTCTGGCTCTGCGAAAAGGGCTGCTTTTGGTGAGGACGCCCACAGCCCGGGATTCTGGCCCGAGCCAGTCCCACGCCTCTCCCACTCCCACCCGCCTGCCGCTGGCCATCCTTCCCAGAGGTCCTCCTGCCCTTTGCAAACCTGAGTTCAGCTTCCTCCTGCCCTTTCACGTCCGTCCTGGAGCTGTGATCTGGGCTGGGAAAAGGGATGGATTTGGGGCGGTGAAGCCAAGGAGAAAATTCCAAGTGGAGGCGGAAGGAGAGAAGACACACATGTGTTCAGATACTTGTGACTCAGGAAGTTTGGCAGGGGCAGCATGGTGAGGGGAGGGATGGAGAGGGGAGGGGAGGCGGGGGGAAGGGAGGGGAGAGGAGGCCAGTGCTGTGAGCTGGGCCAAGTTGGAGGAAGCTCTGGGGTGGGCTGAAGAGTTGGGGTGTAAACCGTATCTGCCCCCTACTTCTGAGGCTTCCTTTTATGCTCCACTGTCCAATGAACTCAGTTATGATTTCAAGAGATGGAAGGAAGGGTTACAGGGGAAGAGCTCACATCCTAGAGGTCTGGTACAGAAGGGCTCAGACCAGGTGGTGGCCATGAGAACATTCTGGAAGGATCACTGAAGAAGAAGGAAGTGTTGACCCACCTGGGGGCCCCCTGAAATCCCACATACAAGATCCTGGGTGAGAGGGCCTCAGCCATGTGCAGCGTGCATGTGTGGGTGGGCACACCAGACAGAACGGATTGTGAGTGTTGGGCCGCTGGGCCTGGGGCAGGGGCAGGAGCTCCGCTGTCCCCGCCCCAATTGGGGAGAGCTGGCTGCTCTCCAACTCTTTGCTGACCTCTCTTCTATGGGGAGGGAGCAGGAGGTGGGCACACTGACTCCATCGCCACACCCACCGCACCCACAGTGATCCGGGTTCTAAGATGGGAATGTTATTTGACAGAAGAACATGCTGTGCAAGGTGGAGGGAACAGATAGACGCTCCCCCGCCGCCCACACGGCACCGTGGGACTGACTCCTGGCAGGAAAGGGGTGACAAGGCTGAGGCAAGAGACACAGACGGGGCGCTGAAAAGCCCAGATCCACAACTGTGCTGCGTGTTATTTAAGTAATGCTATTGCTTATTACTTTCTATACTTGCTATTTCCAACGAGTCACTGTAAACATTAGCTTTAGGATTGCTTCATGGTCCCCCACCCCCTCAACAGCCTGGAGAGGGACACAGTTGACAATTAGCACAGGTTGATTTTATAAAAGCACATTCTGGTGAAACCGGTTGGCCTGAGACGAACTTTTACACAAGGGGAACAAATTGGGGACATGGCTGGAGGTGAGGCGTTGGCAGGCAGGACCTCATCATGTCCCACAGGCTGGTGGGAGATTCCTTCCTAGCCATGTTTCTGCTGCCAGTTAGGTGAGGCTGTTTGCATGTCTTTGACTCCAAAGTCGTGCTGCTGAGCACGCCACTGCACCATCACCACCTTACTCTATCATGGGAACTGCCACTATATCCAGGCCCTGCTGGTGGCCCTCTGGGACTCAGCTGAGTGGGCCAAGGGTTGGCCAAGGGTGGCTGGGCTCCCAATCCAAGAGACATCCATAGAGTAGCCTGTAAAAGAGACTGTCACGGTAGGGTGGCTGGTGTGGGGACAGGGGGGCAGTCTTGATCAATGAGGAGAGGACTGGGCCAATCCTGGTTTCTAGAATTTATCAGGTAGGAGCAAACGGTAAAGTCAGAGGTGTCATTTGCAGGTAGAGCAGGGGCCATGGTGGTTACAGACTTGTCTGAGGTCTGTGAGAAGAAGATGTGGTGACCAAGATCAAGGATTCGGGCTAGAGGTTAAGGCAGCCAGCACAGTGGGTGGCCGCAGGGAGAATGGACAGGGGTGGCATGGCCGTTAGCAGACAACCTGCCAAGTCCAGGTCACCATGACTTAGACACATGGGACATTCAGTTTCAGTTTTGCCAAGGCCTGGCCCAACGACATGTCATGGTTTTGGACTTCCAGCCAATTCTGTTACCCTAACACTCCTGTGACAATGAACTCCATCTCTAACTTGAAGTCCCTGGAAGAATTTCTACCACTTGGAGGAGAATCAAACAAACCACGTGATTAAATCAGTCTCTGCCAAGTAGGTTTTTAACATTTGGAATGGTACAAGGTAGGGATCAGAACCCCAGGGCCTGGCCACTCTTGTGGATGGGTGTTCACCAGCCAAGCCCTCTCCCTTTCCATAACCAGTACGCTCCCCTGCCTGCCAGCATCCCATGGGTGGTTTTATTCGCTAGAAGGTGAAACGGAATTCCAGTTGAAGTCCTTAAAGGCTTATCAAGTGTGTACGGTGTGCATGGCGCTGTGTGGGGGCCTGTGGAGAACGCATGGATGATGGAGGTACGATGCCCACCTTCCATCAGGAGAAGCGTAGGAAGAAGGTTGCAGGGGACAATCCAGGGTCCTGAGGCTGTGTTAGTGACCAGGGGACCTTATCTCAGCAGTTTTCTGATTTGCAACTCTGGAAATAGACTAAACCCAGCCTTAAAAACCTGGCAGTGAATGGTGGAAAGAGAGACAGGAAAGAACAACATTACAATGGAAAACTTGGCAGCTGCTACGCCTGCCGAAGATCAAGGTCGATATCCCCAGGGATAAGTCATGTTGATAATGTGGTCCCTTGATGGGGTGTGATGAAAATGGAAGTTACCTTCGTGGTCTTCCTCCTAAAACCTATTGCCCTCATCCAATCATGAGGGAAAAAATCAGGCAAATTCTGACAGGAGAGCATCCTACAATACACCTGACATTTTTCTCAAAGCTGCCGAGGTCATTAAAAACGAGGAGGGTCTGAGAAACTGCCATAACCAAGAGAAGCCTAAGGAGGCATGACAGCTAAATGCAACATGGAAGCCTGGGTGGGATCCTTCAACAGAAAATGAGCATTAGGTGAAAACTGAAGAAATCTAAATACTCTATGGACTTCATACTAATAAGGTTAAAAATAATGTACCAGTTTTGGTTCATTATTTGTGACAGATGTACCATCATAATGTTAGATATTAATAATAGGGGGAACTGGGTGCTGGACACATAGAAACTCTCTGTACTATCTGCTCAACATTTTCTATAAATCTAAAGTTGTTCTAAAAATAGCATCTGTTAAAAAGAAACCCCGCAGCAATGAGATGTGGGGTGGCCAGCCTGTGAACCAGAATCTCTGATTCTCTGCGCCTTCTGGTGAGCTATTCTGTATCTTTTAATAAATCTGTTTTCTGAGTACAGTGGCTGCAGCGAGAGTCTTGTTTGCAAGCAAGAACCTAGACTAACATACCATATACATGTTTATATACAGCATTTAAGAAAAGGCTGCAGGGGATTTGGTGTCATTTTCCATTTTGAGTTCCAATCCTTTTTACAAATGCAGGATAATGGGCATAAAGGATCTGGGGATAGAATCAAGACTAATGAGATAAGATGTGGAAAATGCATTGAGCTCCCCGGAGCTCCTGAAAGGCAAGGTGCATGTATTCTCATCATTAGAAGAAAACATACTTTGAAAACTTTGGCAGGAAGGAGGATGTAAGTGGACATCAATTCAATTACTCTTGCCTTTTAAAAATATACAAGTTCTATAAATGTTAAACTGATTTTTTTGGTAAAATAAATTTCTCTGTCAAACCTTAATGTTCTATAGTCTGTCAATTATTTTTGTTTGGGCTCCCTTTACAATATATCCCAGCTGCTTCCAGGTGCTCCATCAGCATAGTCTCAAACTTCAAACTCTATCCCCAGTTTGAGGAAAAAAGATTATATTATTTTCTTGAATGTTGTTGGGAATTCCAAATCAAATAACATGATAAAAAAAAAACAAATCAGGCCTGGCTGGTGGCACAGTGGATAAGACGCCAGCCTGCGAACCCAAAGGTTGCTGGTTCGGTTCCCAGCCAGGACACATAACCAGGTTGCAATCCAGGCCTCCAGCCAGGTCCATAGCTGGAGGCAGGGGAAAGGCAACCACACAGTGATGTCTCTCTCCCTCTCTGCCTCTCTCCCTTTTCCTCTCTCTGAAAATAAAAAATTAAATCTTTAAAACAACAACAACAACAACAAATCAACCCAGTGGTATAAGAGAAGAAAATGATATTTTTATCTTTAAAGATACAGGAAATGAAAAAAGATTGTCAGCTAATTGAAACATTGAGTGAGCGTGGACTGTACATTTGTCCCCTGCAAAGAGGAGGCACAACAGAGCTCACCATGCCCCTTTCAATATCTGCACTGTTGGGCTGTTTTTTCCCAAGTCCGAAGTATGGAAAATAGGTGGGTAAACATGGGATAACAGTAAGAATGTGTTTTCCTTTGTTTTACGGTGAGATATTTTACCTAGAAAGTCTCTAAAGATTGTATCAGTGAAGACTGTGACAGTACTGGGAATTATTGGCTCTCGTTTCCTCTTGGGCCACCTTCAATACAATTTGTTTAATTTGTTTGTTTTTATTCATTTAAAACCTTACAAAAGACTACAAAAAATGGCCAGCACATTCCAGACATTTCCTACTGAGTCCCCTAAGGATGTCTTGGTGGATACATGACCTATTTTCTAAGATGTAATTGCACATAGCATAATTAACCATTTTGCAAGCATGTAGCAAGAATTGGCAGTTTCATAACTGGGCTAAAAGCGTCCTCACAGCTCTCTAGGTAGGTCAGCATTTCAGAGTTTATTGGCTTGCCACACTCACCTCCTGGCACCAAATTCAGATTCAACCAAGTTTCCTTAACTGACAGGAACTAGAAATCCAACTTGAATGACAGAGGGGAGTCTGTGGCTCCCATGATGCAGGCCTGGGGGTGGGCCGATCCCCCAGCAGCTAGAGGCAATGGCTCAGTTCTGTGAAGTGGGAATCCTGGCTGCGCCTGCCTTTGTACACAGAGTTTCACCTGGTGCTCCTGCAGAAGTCACAGCCGCCTGTTACTTCCCCCTTCACATCCAGGTGGGTTTGTCTGCAAACCTCTGTGAAGTCTGAGGGTTACACGATTGGCCAGCTTCTGTCACAATATCCTGGACCCATAATGTGACTAGGACCCTGAGCTGCGCTGAGGAGCAGAAACCGGTCGCCGCCCTGCAATTGGGCCTGGAGGTGGTGGCACCATCCCCTCCAACGCTGGTTTCATGGGCAGAGTGGGTGCACCCAAACGAAGCACCTACTTACCCTAGGAAGAGGGAACCGTCAGCAGCCAGGCTCCGCAGATCCATCCATAGGACTTCTGCAGTGATTTTATGGAAGTCTCTTTGGCAAGAGCGTGGACTGTAAAATTTCTTTTTGGAGATGTTTTCTTGGCACAGATTGAATATTAGGGGGAAAGGAGTTTCTTGATAAGCTCCAAAATGAGATTGTTTTAGAAGCGACATCTGGAACATAGCTCCTAAATTCAGCTCATACACACCCTGGATACACATTTTTTTTTAAGGGCCTTGTCTTTGAAAGTTTTACATTTAAAAAGTGTATAAGAAGACGACAATGTTAGCAAGGATTCGCAGCATCTACGGCTTAATCTGGGCTGTAAATGTTTTAATAAAGAGAAGTTTATATTTAAACTTTCAAGTATATTTGTTGACTATGGTAGACTTTGCTGAAAGAGATCGTTTTAAGAAGTTTGATCGCCGTATGTCTTTTTTCCAGTTTCCAAAAATGGAACACCAGCCCCTTGCCACAAATAAAAAAATGTTTATTTTCCTTTGCCAATCAACACAGCCCAGGGCAGTGGGACTTTCTGATCGGTGCGCAGATCAACACGCGGAGCTAAGTGAATCACCTGAGGGTTGATGCATAGCCTTTCATATAATTGATTACCGTTAGCTGAGGTTTCTGCTTATCAATTCCTAGGCAGAGTTTTGAAAGGTCCCGCTGATGAAGCACGGCAAAATGAGTTCCAGAAATGAGTACTTTCTTTTGATTTTTCACTCCGTATCTGCAAAAGCCCAACACTTTCGGAGCAGTACAGAGCACAACCCCATTAATACTTCTTTCCTATTTGGCCCATTTACTTTGAAGAATTTTCTCATGGCTTCTTCCCTCTCATCAGCTTTGGGGATGATCTCTGAGAACTGAGAAAACCACGTATCTTTCCACCAGCATTTTTGAGTCATTGTGCTTAATCAAATTATTAGGCTCAATTTTCTTGACTGGTTTACTTATTATAAATCATAGAAAAAAAGCGGTGTTAAATCAAAAAAAATTTTTTTGCAAGACTTGAAATTTGATGTCCTAACCTAAGTCAACTAATCATTATTTGAAAAATTGGACTGGCTTAAACAACAATCTGATTTTTTTTTTTTTCCCTGAGATTCTTTTTCAGAGGAAACTTTGGAAGCTGCCAGAATGCAAATTTTCACATGAAAGGTTGGCTGGGTTTTTGTTTTTTATTTTAAAGAATGTATTTATTATTTCCAGAGAGAGGGGAAGGGAGAGAGGGAGAGAGACATCAATATATGGTTGCCTTTCACCTGCCTCCAGCTACGGACCTGGCTGGAGACCTGATTATGTGCCCTGGCTGGGGAATTGAACCAGTGACAGGTCAGCACCTTATCCACTGTGCCACCAGCCAGGGCTAGGTTGGCTTTTGTTGTTGGTGTTTTAAATCATACTGATGGAAAAAGCTGAATCATACAAAGCCTTCAGCAGTTTGTACATTCTTGACATTCTGTCCAGTTCTATATGCCACAGAAAATTCTTTGCAGGCAAAAAACAAATGCCTAAACATATCAAAAAAAAAAAAAAAAAAAAAGCTCTTAAAATATTTTGACTAAAAGATCATTTAAATCAAGAATTTCTGTCACACTTTAACAACATTTTTGGAAGTTCAACATACTAGAAAAAAATCTATCTTTTGGCATGAATCCATATATGATGTTGTCAAAACAGTTTGATGCCGTTTTTTAACAACTCAAAAGAAAAAACAAGGTATGTAGAAATGAAAGGTTTTGACATAAACAGTTGGTCCCACACTTGCAGAACAGTGGTGGCTGGTACAGACACCCAGATACTCTGAAGCTTAGAAGGTTGAAGCCACCTTTGATTCCGAAGTCCTGTGTCTTTGGCCTGACTCCAACACATTTAATGTCATGGCACCTGGGAAGATTTAAATCATCTTTCTTGACAACAGTTTAATGCCACTTATTCAGGGTCAAGGACAAATACTAACCTAAAAGACAGAAGATGGTCCCTGGTGTCGATTTTTATGTTTTAAAAAGATCGTAAGATAGAGTTTATTTCAGGAAGCTACAGAGGTTGTAGAAGTGAACCAGCTGGGCTGTGTGCGCTCGGGAAATGAGTTCCAGAGTCAGAGGATGGGCCCTTAGGCGCTCAGGAGAGGGAAAGTCAGAGGTAGTACCCCTGAAGGAAGGAGGGGAGGAGGAAAAGGTGCAGGCATTTCACCAAATTTTACACACCTGCTATCCATATTCTGACATCCCCTCCCACCAAGTACTTCTGTAAGAAGTGCAGCTCAGTGGGCTGAACATGGGCTGGTGAACCGAGTCGCTGGTTCAGTTTTTGGTCAGGGAACGTGCTTGGGTTGCGGGCCAGATCCCCAGCTGGGGGTGTGTAAGAGGCAGCTGACTGATGTGTAAGAGGCAGCCGACCGATGTTTCTCTCACGCGCTGCAGTTTCTCTGTCTTCCCACCCCTCTCTCTGAAACTAACTAACTAAATAATCTTAAAAAAACAACAAAAAAAACCTTTCGCTATACTAGTCATAAAAAAGAGAAATGCTTACCCTGAAATCACCAAGCAATACACCTCAGAGACGCAAGAGTTATTTTGTGAATCTCATTTACGCTGATTTTCTTAAACGAACGTAAAACCAGCTTATTGAAGTAGGCAGTCCCCAGGCTATGAATGAAAATACGCATTAGAATGCTGTCTGTCACCCTGACTGGTGTGGCTCAGTTGTTGGGCATCGTCCCAGAAAACAAAAGGTCACTTGTTTGATTCCCGGTTGGGACTCCTGCCTAGGTTGCAGGTTTGGTCTCCAGTTGGGGCACCTATGGGAGGCAACCAATTGCTGCTCTTCTCTCGTTCTCTCTACCTTCCCCTCTCTCCACCTTCCCCTCTCTCCAAAACAATAAACATTGTAATAAAATGAAATAAAATGCTGTAGTGTGATGTAGGGAAATTCTGTGCTTTGCATTGTTTACCTACAGCAGAACTGTCAAGTTGTCTGATTCCAGCCCTTCATTGTCTGAGCTCTTTCCATCTCAGGAAGTCTATGGTTGCTAAGGGCCACAAATAAATGACTTAGAACAACAGGAATTTATTTTCTCTAGGCGTTGGAGGCTGGAAGTCTGAAATCAAGGTGTCAACAGAAACACACTCTCTCTGAAGCCTCTAGGAGAGGACCCCTTCCCACCTCGTTCAGCTTCTGCTGGTTGCCAGTTTAGTTGACGTTCCTCTGCCCAAAGATGTGTCAGCCCAATCTCTGCCTCTGTTTTCACATGGGGTTGGACCTGTCCGTCAGTGTCTCTGGGTCCAATCCCCTCTTCTGACAGGGATTGCAGTCATACTGGGCTTAGGCGCCATCCTTATCCAGGATGACTTCACCTTAACTTGAGGTCATCCACAAAGACCCTAGTTCCAAACAAGGTCCATTCCCTTTTCCAGGTGGTCATGCATTTTTGGTGGACACTGTCCAACCCAGTACAGTAACCGATAGCAATGCAAACTAGTCCTTGTTTATAGACATGCCATTTCTGTCCTATTCAGAAGAGAGTCAACTGACTTCTCTCACTGTCACCTGGGAAGACCAGCGTTGCCTTCCTTTGCATTCATTTCAATATTCTTGATCTCTAAATGTGTCTGCTCTTAGGATTCTCTTTTGAATGAGTTGGCACAGCTGCCTGGTTCCTTCATTTGTTGAATAAAATCCTTCACATGAGTTCATTTTAAAATCTGCGTGAGAGTCATGATTTTCCTTTTTAAAAAAATATCTTTCAACTGTAAAAAGGGAGGGAAAAATGCACAAGGGAATTCTCTTCACCTTCCCTAAGCCCTGGGCCAGCCCCGAGGAAACCACTGAAGTGTGCTTCTCATCACCTGCTTCAAATCCCCAGGAGGTGTCAGGGGCTCTGGCCTGCACCCCGGGTGGTTGGCCCTCACCTGGGGCCTGAGCACCTGACTCAAATGTTTCCTCCTGAATCCAACCCACCCTCCCCCACCCAAAGGCCCACCGACCTTTGGGTTTGCAGGCCGGCACCTTATCCACTGTGCTACCAGCCAGGGTGCAAATTGCTTATTTTTTTAAAGTAGTAAGTGTATTGGTTTAAATTTTTTCTTGTTTATAAATGTTTGTAGTTCCCTTTTTGGGGAATTGCTATAAGCTTTCAAAAGCCTTGAAAGGTATGTAACTAATTTCACTTTCAGTAATAATTACAAGGATATAAAGAGACAGTAGGCTGAAATATATTTCCATATACATGGCTGTGCACTTCCATATATAGATGTGCACTGCATTTTGGTCTAAAGTGGGGACCTGTGGAAGTAAATTAAGGGCTCATTGACACTAGATTGTTTAAATAAATTATGATGCGATTACACAACCTAGAGCTAGGCAACCACTAAGACGGACGTAGGTATTTGTTAACATGAATGTTAGTTTGCTGGAGCTGTTGTGACAAAGGACCACAAACCAAGTAGCTTCAAATATCAAAAATGTATTGCCTCGCAGTTCTGGCAGCTGGACGGCTGAAATCAAGGAGTTGCAGGGCCGTGTTCTCTCTGAACCTGTAGGGGAGGATCCTCCCAGGCCCCTCCCAGTTCCCAGGGGATGCCAGCAGTCCCTGGGGTTCCTTGGCTTTCAACCCTATCATTTCAATCTCTTCCTCTGTCTTCACACGGCCTTTTCTTTGTGCGTCTCTCTTCAGCCCTTGAAAGGACAGTATTCATAATGGATTAAGGTCCAACCTACTCCTATATGACCTCATTATAACTATTCGCATCTACAATAAATCTGTTTGCAAATAAGGTCACATTCGGAGGCCCTGGGGGTTAGGCCTGCAACATATACCTTTTAAGGAGATACAGTTCAACCCCCAACAGCATGTAAAAGATATCTACAACATATTTTTAAGTAGAAGCAGCTAACAAGAAGATGGCATGCATAATGCTGTCTCATTTAACTATGAGACCAGGTCTGGTGGGACAGCATGTGTCAACTTCCAAGGTCAACCCCACGCCCAGCTGTGCTTATTAAGAACTGGTTCTGACTGAGGAGCCTTTTTAAAGTTAGATTTTCAGTATTTCATGGCATTCACCTAAAAGGAGTTGTAGAAGGTTCAAAGATATAAATGCTCACCTGAGGCCAGGAAATGTCCATGGTCATGCCTTGAACGGCTCTTCCATCCTGAGGGTGGGGAGGCAGCACCTCTGGCAGGGAAGATCAGGCCCGTCTCAGGATGGGATTGGCAGCGGGTGGAGAGAGGCGGCAGGAGACCAACTTGCCCCACGAATGGCCCGGGGTGGGAATCAACTGGGGCTTCCATGTGTCATGATGGAAGGGAGCTGGCAACTCCAGATTAGGCCGATAGCTGCTGAAGTCTGTAAGGTTCTGGAAGCTTTTTCATCTGTTACTCCTGTCCCAGGCCAAAGGGAAGAAGGCGGGCAGATGGGAAGGGACGATGTCCCACTACACAGCTGGAGAAGAACCCCCGGTGTGGAAGGGCTAGCAGTGGTTGTGTTAAAGAGGTTGTGTCACCTGCTGCAGAAAGGCGACAATGCTGTCACAGCTGCTGGGAGGCTGGGCAGTGGCCCGGGGCATCCTGGAGATGGCCAGAGAGAGGCCCAGTAATGCCTTGACTTAGTGGCACCTAGTGGCACTGGAAGCTTGAAGAACATGATGACAGCCCTGCCTAATTTCTTTACCATCTCTCACTGTTTCACTCTTTATTCTTCCAGAATGATACTTGGGTGTTAGGGGCTGGTACCTTCTTCAGGAACCTGGTATAATTGGAGGCTGTATAGAGCCAAGGACAGCTCATCCATCAGGATGTTTTCTAAAAAACAACAATAATACCCATTCTGACCCTTACACAATGCTGGTATTGGCCAGCCGCTGTTTTAAGCATTTTTCAAAAATTAGCTCATTTAATCCTCATTAACCACACTCTGAAGAAGACACTGTTCCTCTGCTTATCTTTACAGGGAAATGGAAACATAAAAAGGTTAAGCAGTAGCTGAAACACTATTCTACTTGCAAGGGGAAGTCCGTGTGTTTCCTGTGAGCGGTGTGGAAGGTGGGAGCTGGAGTGGGTGAGGGTGAAATTCCCCTGAAGGGGCCTTGTTGGGGATTGGGATCTCCTAGTCGTCTTCATCATCAATATCATGCTTGGGGTTAAAATGTTCAGTAATTAGTCTGAGGGACACACAGGGTAGGCATTCTCCAGTTGGTTGGTGGCCTGGCTGAAGGAAATTTGGGATAAACAACCATATGAGTAATGAAGCTCCGGAGCCAACAAGAAATGCCTGAACCATGACTACTAAGTAGAAACGTCCTGAATTCCAGTGCTCCAGAGGATCTGGGGCCAGAGGTGCCCTCCCTCCGCTGGTTGCAGGGTGGGTGAGGCAGGAATTCACCCGCAGTGGGCGGTTGGAGAGGGAAGGAGGCTAGCACAGAGAGTTCCCAGGAAGCCTCTGCTGGGAGGGGCCTTCAGATCCAGAGATCAAAGGAATTTGGGGGGAAAGGGAGAAGGCTAGGACTCTGGGTTTAGCTTTCCTTCCACCAACGTTTAATGAGCACTAATTAATAATAATAGCTAATATAAATAAAGGGCTTATTCCATTACAGGTTCCCTGTCAAACTTTTTCCATTGCTGTTTTTTGTTTTGTTTTGCTTTGTGTGGTGTTCTTGCCATCTTCTCTTACAACTTTGTGAGGCCAAGGTTGCTATCCATAGGGAGGGATATTTAACCCTAGAGAAGTTTATCTTCCCTGAGCTGAACAGGGCTGAGCTTTTCAAACCTTTTGAACAAAGGACTTGCGGAAGTCTCCTCCAGGGTTCTCTGTGGCTGTGTTCTTAGAGCTTAGCTCAGGGGCCCTCCTTGGGGAGAAGCAGGAGCAAGATGAGATGGTGTGGGGAGGGTGGACACCGCCAGAGGACCCCCCACAGACACTGGAGTCGGGTTGCCTGCTAAGACCAGGTGAGGGGGGAAGAGGTGAAAGATATGAGTGCCTGGAATGGCCGGAACAAGAAACAGGTACCGGAATTTCTGACTGAGTCTAGGAAACTCCCAGTGTGGAGACCACATCTGTATTTTTAGGAAGGGTTTGAATGAATGAATGAATGAATGAATGAATGAATTTAGCTGGCATGACTTTCCAGGGCAGTGCTCTGTAGCCTGGGTAATAGTGCCCAGAAGTAGGGTTGTAAGCATGACCACAGAGGAGAGGTTGGCTCCCTGCGGCTGATGGGAGATCAGGGGTAAGGCCTGGAGGCAGAGAGGAATTTAGAAGAGACCTTCTAGAATTACATCAAGCAAGGGAAGGAAGAGGCTGTGATGCTGGGTGATAACAGAAGGTCATGGAGGATTAGGGAATTGGGACTAGGCCAAAAGGCACACAGACCTGTCCGGTCTGTATCTTAGTGGGATGACAAGGTCTGAAAACACAGGCTGTCTTCTCCATGTTCACAGAAGAGTGCCAGATGTGTAAAATGCTGCCTCTCTATGTATTTCAAGGGCCATTCACACCAACATTTTACTTGACCCTTTGGTGCTTTCTGCTGCTGAGTGGGGCATGGTCACAGAAAGGTGGAAGAGTGGTGAGCAAACGTTGCTGGAAGGCCTGGAAAGTCCTTCCAAGGACACTGCCATGTTTGATCTGGGATCTCTGTGTTCTTGCCATCGAATGGGTGCGGGCATTTTGTGGGATAGGGATATACTCGTATTTCCTGCTACTAAGAGCGATCCTAATTCATGTGGTGAAATTAAATGGAGGCTTAATCAACAGTGTCCCAGTGTTCCACACACCCTGGGGCCTGGAAAACCCGAGAAACAAGGATGGGAGGTAGGTAAGCACGTGCTGAGAGACCTCCCGAAGCCAAGAGGCTTCAGAGGCCTCGTGGGGGAAAAAGAGAAACTAAGTTCATTTTGAGATATTTTGGGGGGAGGGATTTAGGAAAAAACCTCTTCAAAAATAGACTGATATAGTTCAGAAATCTTCTTCCAAGGGTAGAGCATCTGAGCCAGATGGAGAACCGTTTGGTCTCGTTCCTCTGACAATCTGTTACCGGACTGAAGTGCATTTGCCCATGTGCATCAAAGCCCAGTAAGACAGGGACAGGAGGAAAAGGAAGTGGAGGTTTATAAACGGGAGATACCTAACCTGGTGCTTTCAGACTCCCCTCCTCCACGGCTTGCACAGGGGTAGATAGTTCACAGGAAAAGTCATTAACCATGATTCCTAAGGGAGTAGCTCTATTGGTAGGTGGGCACTAGGGTAGGGAGTCGTTGATATTTGTATCAGGTTCTGATGTCACCTATTTTGTCCTTCTGTCTAGTTACCTGAGGGTGTGGTCAGTAGGTCTACTTTCAGGGGCCTGGGGCTGAAATACAACTGAGGTGGAGATGTTATCTTTAACGTCACCGAAACTCTATGACGTTGATCCACAGACCTGAGGCTTCCTTCTTCAGACAGTTTGACTCTGACTGCCATCTGATATCCTAAGGGTTTAATGATAAAGGGAGTGGATGTGCAGTATGTCAAGGCACTGTTAGACTGGACAAAGGGAACTTGAATTAAGGGGGAAAATCATGTTATTAAAGTTCCTGTGCGGTTACAAATCCAAGGAAAGGCTATTTGGGCCAAGAATCTGGGACTCAAAGAGAGGGCGGAAAGAAACGTGGTAAGCAGTGAAAAACTATGTGTAATAGAGAGCTAGGGAATAGTATAAGTCAAATATGACTGTGATCCTCTGTTCTCTTGGTGTGAGATATATTCCAGGATTCCAGCCAGTTTGACACGAAAGCAAAAGAAGCTACAGCCTAGGGACACACATTCAGGAAGCAACTTGAATTGTTTTCCCCAAGACAATGGGAAAGCTGAAACCAGAAAAGTCAGTGTTTGTGCTGCCTGTCATCTACCAGACCCAGCAGAGATAGGTATTGAATCTTTATGGACACTTCATTCAGATGGTCAGGAGCTAGGAAGACAGTAGGTTTGTACGCTAATAGACCATCTTAATTTCATTATAAATGGGCCCTTTTTATAAGGAGAAGAAAGGGGGTTTGGAAAGGGAAAAAGTTAATAAAATATAAGCTGCAGCATTCTTCTATCTATGTCCTGGGTGGTGGACTTTGTGCCCTGGGTGGTGGTCGTTTTCCCCTGGAGCACAATGGCTCAGGTTCCATCTCCGTTGCTGGCAGGCCTCCTGAGGCACATAGGTGGAACTGCTTATGGTGACTTGGCGTCATGGTGGCTCATTCCTCCAGTTTCTGAAACAATAGCTTTTTAACATACTTTGATCACTCAGCTTATTCCCTGTTACCCAAAACTAAAATTTTCCAACATTTGAGTCCCCCATCAAGGCCACCTTGTATAGTGAAAGTTCCTACCCAGGTTTCCAAGTAGGTCCTTTTCACAAAAATGAGGCATATGAATCATGCAGTTCTGATTGGATGGGGCAGGTCTTGGTTTTTTTGGGAGAAAGACAAAACCGGGACTGCACTGCCGTGGTTGACCTGGGAAGAAAATCGGGCCGAGTGCCAGGAAGCTGAGAGTGCAGTCTGAGGTTCTCCCTGGTATAGGCAGTGTGCGAAGAGCCCCTGTCAGCAAATGGCCTCAAGACTCTCGATATAAAGTTTCAGCCCTTGGTTGGCCATTGGGAGTCCATCTCGGAAGCTAAATTTCTTCTCAAGCTTCATATCCAGTAAATCTTTCTCCTTGGGGCCCACAGTGATAAGACTTGTGTAACCTTGACTACACCCTAGCACCCTGATGCACACAGATTATTAGGTTTGAATGAGAGCTGAAGCGAGCTGAAATACTGACTTTTCTATGTTTTTCTGGTTCTACTGATGACACATCCGACCAGCCAGCGACAGCAGCCACCGTGAAGGCATTATGCCTCATGCTTAGGGCCACAAAGACTGGTCGGCTGCTTCACCCAACAGAGGCATTCCTTCTGCGTCACTGTCTACATCTGAGAACTTGATGGATGGCCTACTGTCTTCGGTGACGTGGTTTGAGCCTTCCGATGTGAGTGGTCGGTAGGCCCAGTGGTTGATGAACACAAGCAGCTCTTCACCTTGAGTAATTGCCAGACTTTCAGAGAGAGACCACACTGAAGTGCTCTCCTATCCTTCCATGAAACCAATACTTGCCTCCAAAATATTGCCAAGGAGAATGTCCAAGGTGGGTGGGCGGGAGGAGTCTGTGCTGAGAAAGAAGCCAGAAGCCAGGTTTCCAAGAAGAGATAGTGACGGAAGCCTCCTTGCAGCCTGGGTGGGGGGACTCAGATGCCAGCTGCCACTGCAGAGGATCTGGGCATGAGTCACTGGGGTGGGGATCGGGGGCTGGAGAAAGAGTCTGTGGAGGAAGTCTGTGACGAAATGTGAATATCAAGACATTGTGTATCTGGGGTGTTTCGGGTCCAAAAATAAGTGCCAAAATGTCCCGGTGAATTAGAACCAGAGATAATCATATTCAAGTGTGAGCAACATGCAGGGAAAAGAGTAACTGTTGTCTCCATCTCAGTCTATGTTGTAAAGGGTGGTTCCCCAGCCAGGGTTGAGCTGGTCTTCGGGACCTATGAACCAGTCCCTTCCAGGTTGGGTGGGGTGGGTAAAGTGCTTTAGAGGTGGGGTCATGAGAAAGCTGGGATTGCTCAGACATCAGATCATTTACTGATTTACTCAGGAATTTTTCCTGAGCATAGTCTGGGCCACGTGATGTAGTAGCCAACAGCCTAGAAATGTCTCGGCTCTTGAAATTCACAGGCCTTCAGCCTTGTCCCTCTGCAGTGCATGTGGGCAGAAACCCCATTTCCTTCTTTTCCTGGAGCCTCAGGGATGTGGGGTATGAAATATGGGGTAAGGGCTCATCACTCCCTAGCTCTGCACCGGAGAGTGGGGTGACTACAATATGGGCAGCCCGAGTGAGTCGTGGTGACTGTGTCTTCTGTAGACAGTCACTGTTTGGGCAGACAATTTGGGTCAGAGCTGGAGATGGCCATTGAATTTAATAGAAAAGAAATCACAGACCCTTGGAGAGGCAGTAGGGAAAGGGTGGAGAAGATGACAGTGATTCAAAGAACAGCCGGGAAAATAGGGGACATGTGGCCTTCTCACTTTATAGCCTTGGGAGTTGTGGGTATGTACTACTTCCGAAACTTAAAAAAACAAAACAAAACCCATGTAATTATACATATATGTAAGTTCTTTGGCTTCACCCTTTCCTATACTATTCTGAACATCCCTCTATTTTGTTCCTACCAATCCTGCTCCTTGATCCCTGCACTATTTCCCCTGTTCCTCCCTTTTCCCCGACCCAGCTGATAACCCTCCAAATGATCCCCATACCAATGATTCTGTTCCCGTTCTGTTTGTTTGCTTGGTTTTTGCTTTTATTTTTTAGATTCAGTTCTTGATAGTTGTGTTTGTAGTCATTTTACTATTCATAGTTTTGATCTTCTATTTCTGAAATAAGTCCCTTTAACATTTCATGTAATAATAGCTTGGTGATGATGAACTCCTTTTGCCTTACCTGTCTGGGAAAAACTTTATCTGCCCTTCCCTTTTATTTTACTTTATTTTATTTTATTTTTTAAAGTTTATTTTATTTTTAGAGAATAGAAGGAAAGGAGGAAGAGAGGAAAACATCAATGTGTGGTTGCCTCTTGCATGCCCCCAACTGGGGATCCAGTCCACAACCCAGGCATGTGGCCAGACTGGGAATTGAACCCACAACCTTTTGCTTCACAGGACAGAGCTCAATCCACCAACCACACCAGCCTGGGCTACCCTTCCATATTAAATGATAGTTTTGCTGGGTAGAATAATCTTGGTTGTAGGTCTTTGCTTTTCATTACTTTGAATACTTCTTACCAGGCGCTTCTTGCCTGCACAGTTTCTTTTGAGAAATCAGCTGATAGCTTATAGGAACCCATTTGTAGGTCACTCTCTTTTCTTTTCTTGCTGCTTTTAAGATTCTCTCTTTATCTTCAACCTATGGCATTTCAATTAGGTTGTGTCTTGGTGTGACCCTCTTTGGGTCCAACTTGTTTGGGACTCTTTGTGCTTCATGGACATATATACCTATTTCATCTGCCAAATTAAGGAAGTTTTCTTTTGTTATTTTTTCAAATAAGTTTTTAATTTCTTGCTCTTCCTGTTTTCCTTCTGGCACCCCCATGATTTGGATGTTGGTATGTTTAAAGTTGTTTCAGAGGTTCCTAAGCATCTCCTCATTTTTTCAATTCTTGTCATCTCTTTCTGTTCCAGGTAAATGTTTATTTCTTCCTTTTGTCCCAAATCATTGATTTGAATCCCATTTCTCTCCCATCACTGTTGGTTCCCTGTATGTTTTTCTTTGTTTCACTTTGTATAACCTTCACTTCTTCCTTTATTTTGTGGCCATACCCAATCATTTCTCTGAGCATCCTGATTACCACTGTTTTGAACTCTGCATCTGATAGGTTGGCTATTTCTATTTTGTTTGGTTCTTGTTTCCATTCTTTCACTCGGGCCATACTTTTCTGCCTCCTCAATTTGGCAGCCTCCCTGTGTTTGTTTCTGTGTATTGGGTAGAGCTGCTTTGACCCCATGTCTTGGTGTGACTTAATGTAGTGTTTGTCCCAAAGGTTCCAACGGCTCAGCCTCCCTTATTGCCTGAGCAGAGTACTCAAGGCATGCCCTTTGTGTGGGCTGAGCACACTCTCCTCTTGTAGCTGAGTCTTGGTTGCTGTTGGTAGATCAATGGGGGGCATTTACCAGGCTAGTCAGCTGCAAGGACTGGCTGTGATCACTGACCACCAACCTCCGCCTTTTGTGGAGGATGAGTGGTGCAGGGATAGGGTAGTGGTTCTCCGGCATGGTCGATAGCTATCCCCTGGGTTTCCTGGATGGTGTAGGCCAAGGTCAGCCCCCACCAGTGTTTTGCCCAGGGCACCCTGCCTGAGCTATAAAGCAACCTGAGATGGCTGCTACTTGTGCAGGGCTTGGAGATACAGCTGTATATTTAAGTATTTACTGGTACCACCAGGCCTGGAGCTCACTGAGGCAGCTGTTGCTTATTAGATAGGAATTAGGAAGTTGTGAAGCATGAACTAAGGCCAGTCATTCATATGGAAAAAGAACTCAAGTGGGCCCATAAATTAGGTGGGGTAGAATCCCTGGGGATCTCCAGGGTGGGTCAAACAGTGCTAACTAGGTTGATGGAGTCTCAGATATGGCACCAGCCTGCTTGCAGCATGGCTCTGCATGGGGGTGAGAGCTCAGAAGAAGGCCGATGGCATCTGCTCACCCAATGTCAGTTATTTCAGCCTCTCCCAGAATGCCACTAGTACCTTTCAAGCTGCACTCTGAAACTGGAGCTCAGAGGCAGTGAGTCTGGGTAAGTGAGTCTGTGTGTGGGCCTTTAAGAGGAACTGCTTGGAGCTGCAGCTGTTTCTTCCCTGCTGGGCTTTGCAGTCACAAGTTGTGGGGACTTAGCTTCCTGGCACTGGAACCCTGGGCTGGGGGTCCTGGTGTAGGGCTGGGTCTCCTTGCTCCTGAGGTATCCCTCCAGAATTTTTATCTACCACACGTGGGTGAGAGGTTAGCCCATTTGACAACTGTGCCCCCCGCTATGGAGTGGTTTCTTTAATTCCATAATTGTCAGATTTTCATTCAACTCAATTTCTGATGGTTGTGGCTGGTGGTTGTTCTATATTATAGTTGTAATTATGATGTGGTTCTACACAGAGGGGAGCCACTTCTGCCTACACCACCATCTTGACTGGATCCTCCCCCTATATTTTTAAATGTGAGTAAATGAAGGATGAAAAGTAGAATTGTTTGAGGAGATGGCTCTGCTATGAAGGCAAGGTGGGGTGCGGAGGAGTGGAGGAGGGTTTTGGGGGAGCAAGCAGAGTCTGCTCTAAGGTGGAGATCTTACTGGGGTTGCCGACGCCAGAGGACAGGTGCCAGATGATGAGGACCCCGAGTAATGGGGCATCCCGAGTCCCCAGGGAGGAGGGCTCTGGGTTTAACTGGGTTTACCTATTGAGGAGGGGCCTTTCCCACTGGAGACTGAGACATAACAAAGGCCAGGATACAGACGACGCTCAGTTAGGGGCTGGGTGGGGGGGTCCAGGGTGGTCATTCAGCAGATTGGTCCCATTCTCTCCATAGAGCAGGAGGGCAGCAGGCTGGGTTTGACGGGAGAGGGAGGAGACTTGAGAAGGCCGCTGTGGAAACTGGAAGAAGGCCATGGTGGAGGCAGCACACCAGAAGCCCGCATTGCTGAGTGGGAGAGGGCAGACTGGCTGGTTGCTCCTGGGGCTGATGGGAGAAGGACTGAGCACAGCTGGATCTGGGCTCAGAGCTGTGAGTGATGCCCATCCCTCCTGTTTCATAAGATGTGCCTCCAGAAGCAGCACCGCCAGCACTGGGTGGGCCCCAGAGTCTCATGGACTGCATCCCTCGCAGACTGAATATGGTGGTTACATACTGCACGAGAGGGAGCCATTGATGGTCAGTTGCTGGTGCAGAAGTCTGGGTCCTGCATCTTCCTATCTCCAGTGACATATTTAAAAAAAAATTCCAGAAGATTCAAAGACTTGGAAGTGTAAGTAGCTGAAGAAAGTTCAGGTTCCTGCTCTGTGCTTGATCTTGAAGTTCTGGAGACAGCTAGGGCCTGGCCCAGCAGGTCATGCCCTCTCTTTCTCTGAACTAGGATTTGTTGAGGATCAACCAAGATGGTGAGCTGCCCTCTGCAATGCTAGGATTAAAAAAACATCCTAAGACATGGTCCTTGTATTTGGTGGACTTTCAGGTTATAAGAAGGTGCGGAGAATGGGTGGGTGGGGAGGGGGACAGAGGGGAGCAAAAAGGGGATGGATGTAATACAACAACAATAAAATTTTAAAAAAAATAAAAAAAAAAGAAGAAAGACAATTTTGCAAAAAGTTATTGGAAAACAGGGTAATAAGAGCTGTTGTAAGGGCATGAACAAAGGGGCAGTCAGGGGGAAAAAAGGGTGCTCTGTTTTGGGGTGTGGGACCAAGGCCAGGAAGATTATTGTTGAGCAGGTCTTTTAGTGGCTTGTCACATCACATATGATTCCCTAAATTGGCCTGACAAACATCCAACCATCTTTATTCACATGAAGACCCAAGATGTTCTGTCCTTAGAGTAAAATGGGTTGTAAACATGGGTTCTCTAGTTATACCCCATTATTGCTAATTCCCATGAAAAGCAGGGAAAAGGCAGACAAATGGGCAGTTAGGTGCACACAATCATATTCCCCTTGCAAATATTTAAGCAGGAAGGCAGAAATCCTCCCTAAAAGAAAATAAGGTTCTTAGGTGATTACATCCTTTTGAATTACACTGAGAGGGATCTAGTTGCTGTCAATTGAATTGAGTTAGGGCCAAACAGCACGTAATCTCTTTTAGGAGATCCAAAAATATACACAGCGACTTATCTTTGTGTTTCTAAGCAAATCAGAAAGGTAACCTGGCTAAGCAATTTTGTAGGTTGGGTTCAGGATACTCTAGGAGGCTTCCACATTTTGCAGTCAACTCAGGCAAGTTTGTAAGAACTCTAAGCCAAATAATTTTGTTTTATTTAAAATTGTTTTTTTTTTTTAAATTAAACAAATAAACAAACCCAAACAAACACATGGGTGACTGAGAGATACCCCACCCACCACTCACTTCTAATTTCTCTTGTAGGGACCATGAAAGCTGGGGGAGCATATGGCAAACTTCAGATGCTTAATGAGCTCCTCCAGGGCCCATCCTTGAAGATGACTTCTGAGGGAAAGTAGGAGGGGAAAATGGAACATCAATGGTATGGCTCTTCATTGATCCATGTCCCTTTCCCTTAGGACAGTTTTTACACATATTTTTGGGTTTCATTCTCTACTGCCTAGACTTTGGGTTACCATCTGAATACAGCAGTAAAGAAAATACTGGAGTTTAAAAAGTTCAGGCCCTTGACAGGGCGATTCTTCAAAGGACCCCTGGACAAGGGTGCACTAGAAATACCTGGTCAGTGTGTATAGTAAGGAAATGTTGGAAATACCCTAAATATCAAGAGTAGGTGATTAGTTACATAAACACTGGTATACCTGTAGTAATACACATTATTATTATGGTTGTAACTCAACCACGGTAGAGCCATAATTGGAAACCAGTTCTGTCTGATAACCTGTCTGCTCCTTATCCCAAACCACATGGCCTTCCATACAGAAGAAAAAAAAAAAAAGGTATTTTTCATTCATAAGGACTACTAGCTCTCTGCAAAAATAGGGCAACAGATTTGGAGAAGCAGCTTCTACAAAGCAGTTTATATTATCAGGGTGAATGGATACTTTAATTTTAATAACAATGCAATTAACACTTATGATGTGCTCAATTCCAAACAATGAGCAAAGGTTTAAAATCACTCTAGCCCTGGAGGTGGGACCCTGATATTTTATGAATGGTGGGACGGGGTAGGGTTTGCTCCACCATTAGGGATGTCTCTACTTTGCTTTCCAAACAAACTCTGGGGGAGCACCACTCCAGGGCTGGTCACATTTAGTCTTCAAACACATTGGCTGCAATTTTGAAAGATCCTCTTGTGGTGGGTAGGACAGTTAGGTGGCCTTCTACAGAAATATAACTGAAGGAGTTTACTTTTTTATTGGCCTAAGGACAAATTTTTCAACTAAATCAACAAATTGTGTAATTGATATATAGGTATGATTAAAAAAAAAAAAAAACCCACAAAATTAAAAGTACATTGAAATGAAAAATTCTTGGGTAAACTACAACTTTTCAAAATGTTATTGGTGTAAAAGTTATCCTGAGTATTTTGGCCGTTTTGATAAACTACTTTCTCCCCTTATGTAGATTTTGTGCACATAATAAACAGGGGTGGACTTTACTACCTATGCCTAAATTCGTGTCTTTTAGCAATGTTGAAAATCAACTGTTTCTGTGGTAAAAAAAAAAAAAAAAAAAAAAAAACCCAACAACCTAGAGTGGTTGAGAAGGTGACCAGAGGTGTGAACTCTGAGGCTTCTGGGACCTCGGGTGTTACAGGGTGCTGGGCAGTGGGTAGGGGGTGGTCACCATGTGCATTTCTAAATGAGGAACCGATTAGCTAGGGCTTGGAGGTGCATCATGCACAAACCTCTAGCTCTTATCTGGGAAGGGCTGTTACAGATCTTTATCTTTAAAGGGAAAAACACTTGAGCGTCATTTGGACTCAAATTTCTAAGAAGGAAAGGAGGAAGGGATGCACTCCGAAGATAGAGCCTTAGTGATGAGGACCAAGGGGCTGGCCCAAGGACCCCCAGCCCCATCCACTGGGGACCCTGTCCCGGGCCCCCGGGGTTCTGCCTTCTCAGGTTCTCACTTGAACACCACACAGAGCTCTACCTGGGCTGGGAGGAGAGGTGGGCTAGCAAACCCAGCCCTGCCCTGGGAGGGGAGCACCCCACTTGTGAATCCCCTGACTTCGTGTACCCAGGCCCCTGAAAATGCTCGGCCAACCGTCCACTTTGAAAGGGGGAAATTCTCGGCAGGAATTTATGTAAATATTATGGCCAGTTACAGGGAAAAAAAAAAGTATAAAAAGCAAACCACGATTTGGGCTATTTTTGGCTTTGGAACGAAAGCCAACACTCCTAAATTCACTTCCAGCTCAGGCTGCACTCAGGCATGGATTTTACCAGAAATCCCTGTGCTCCAGGGCTCTGTGGAGGCCACAGGAGGCCCAGGTGACTACCATGGCCTGTCCAGTCCAGCGCCTCCAGTAGCAACTTGCTGCAGGCCCCTGCCCCAGGATATGTGTGACCCTGTCAGGGCTGTGGCCCTCAGCTGGTCCACCCCGGTTTGTCCCTGCTTGGCACATACAGTTGTTGGGTTTTTGTTTGTTTGTTTGTTTCATTTTTGGGCCCTGAGCTTTGGCAACTGGTGGGCATGATATCAAGAGTGACGGGGGAAAAGGGAGGAAAGGAGGGAGTGGGGACAGAGGGGGGCTGTTTCCTCTCTGGGCTCCTCGTGGCCTCTGGACCCACAAGGTTTCTGGTCGAAGAGGCCGCACCGCACAGGAGCTCCAGGTGTGTCCTCACTACCTCGCCTCCACACGCAGCCTTTCCACGCCGATCAGGGCTCCTGGCGGCACATCCTCACTCCTGGCTTTGGGACCGACCCCGAGAGACTAAGCTCCAGTCGGGGCACTGGGGTGGAATGGGGTGCGATCAGCGTCCAGGCCCTGGGCTCCGCTTCCTGCGTTGGGCAGCCCCACCCGGTTAATCCCCCTCAAAACTTCCAGTCCCCGCACGGGACTACGGCGGGGGTGGGCGACGGGGAACCTGTCACAGCTCTGGCCTGGAGCAAACTCTTCCCACCCCACGTTCCCCAGGCTTGCGGACGGGCGCCGGGAGTCCGGCTTTCCTGATAACGCTCAGGTCACAGCCCCGGCTCTGCGTGACCTGGAGGAGTGTGCGGAGCTTCTCTTCCCAGCTGCGGCTTCTCCCGGGCAGCTCGGAGCTCTCAGCTCCCGGGGCAGCCCTGGCCCTGCGAGGACTTCACCTCCTGACAAGGACTTATCCTCGGTGTCCAGCGTGCCCCCCTCTCCCCGTTCCCAGGTCCTAAACCCAGAGTGGAGATAGCCCCGGGGCCCAGACTCCTGGGGAGGTGACAAGCGGGTTCGAGCCTTCCATCCCCCAGAAACTCTCCTGCCCTCTCTAGGTGACTAGGCGACCAGGCCCCCAGGTGCCCAGGCGCCAGGGTGGCCCAGGCCCCGGGGTTTGGAAGTTCCCAACTTGCAACGCTGGTTCAGCCTCAGGCGTCCCCACCTCCCCCTGGTCTGCATCCCGGCAGCCGCTGGAGGAGAAGGCGGGGCATTCGGATTCCGTAGCGGGCGCTTCTGGTTCTGCGCCCGCATCTCCCAGCGCCTGGGGCGCGTCCGGCCGCGCCGAGAAGCCTTTGCTTGGTTCTTAACTTTTGTCGAACGGCTTCCTGGACTGGGGACCCGGGACGCGCCTCCCCAGCGAGCCTGCTGACCCCGCCTCCCCGCAGGCTCCGCCAGTTGCCGCGCTTGGAAAGCCCCTGCGGCTCCTCCTACCAACGAGCGGCTCGCTCTCCGGCCGCAGAGTCAGACCGCAGCTGCCGGGCGCTTGTTTCCGCCCGCCAAAGCCCGCGCTCCTCGTGGAGCCCAGGGCAGTCACCTCGGCTCGCTTGCCGAGCTCCCATCTCCCGACTCTCGCCCCGGCCCCCGGCCCCCGGCCCGCGCCCCGGCCGACCGTATGGTGCTGCTGGTGGGGCCCGGGCCGGAGGCCGGCGACACGCGCTGCGTGTCTCCGCAGCCGCCGTCCCCACTTCGGGAAGCGAAGGCCCGGGAAGACCCTACAGACTACGAGGATTACGAGGACTTTTCGCATCTGCCTGATGCCCACAGCATCGCCTCAGACGACTCCTTCTACCCTACCTTAAGCGAGGAGGAGTACAGCACCGGGAGCACGAATAGCACCCCGGAGGGAGTCCCGGAGGGCGTCCTGGAGACGGCGACCCTCCTGCGCGCTGCCTGCACCAACGATGTGGGGCTGCTGAAAGCGCTGGTGAGGAAGGGGCCGAGTGCTGAGGAGGTGCAGGAGACCGACGCTAACGGCAGGGTAAGCAGGCCTCCCCGCAGAGTTCGGGTCCCTTCAGCTGTCCCTCCCATTCCCTGCACCACGTGGATTGCGATTTTGGCCAGGTCCCGAGGAGGCTTTTCCACGCAAAGAGCACCTTTTAAAAATTTTCCCCCTTCTCTGGCCGTGAGACGCACGTGAAACTTGGGTGGCCTGGGGGGCGGGGAGTTTGATTTGTTTGAGGTTACAGTCCCATAGGAGACACACCTAGTCTCCTGATCTCATGGCATCCCCTTCTTGTTTCCCGTCCCCGGGGGTCCCCGGGTCCCCGAGTCCCGCCTGGGGCCCACGCCGGGATCCGAGTTGTGTTGGAAGTCTCTCCTTGGTATACTTCAACTTGCGCCCCCTCTCTTCGTTACGTTACGTTCTTCCCCTTGGGGGACAACCCCTCCTTCCAGCTCTCCCAATGCTGCCTTTACCCGCCATAGCCCCAGTACCTTGCACTGCCCCAGCCCTTTCTCTTCTGTACTCAAGAGCGAACGGGCTCCTTTGGGCCACCAGGGTGCGGAGTTTCTTCTCAGATCCCCTGCTGACTCTCCTCATCACACACCCTGCTTTGCCTGGTGACCTGCATGGCACCCGGGCCAGCGGCCAGCGTGGTCTCCAACTTGGTGTGCCCAAGGTCACTGCCAGGAGCCAGCGCCACCTCTTCCTCTCTCGCAGCAACCCCCCACCCTCCCCCCTCTTTTGGGCAGTTGGGGCTGAGGGTGGGGAGAGAGGCACTGGGTATCTGTGGGTTAAGTGCACTAACCCACAGACGGCAAGAAACGTTTAGAAAAGGAAAGAGAAAGTTGGCTTGTAGAGATTCGAGAACTGACTCAGAGAACACAACCCGTTAAGCACGTGGCGGCAAAAATGACAGAGTGACCACAGTGGCCAAGTGCCCCATAGTCTGTGCTTGCTGCGTGTGAACCAGCTGCCGTCTCACTCGATTGTCACATTTCCCAGGTCCAGAGGGATATCTGCTGTCTCCTCCAGCACAAATCAGGAATGCAAGGGCTTTTGCTTTGGAGCCCACAGCTGACAGAAGACATGTGTTTTTTTGCTCGGGAACTTGTGGGCCCCTGTGCCTGTGCCAGGGGCAGGAGGCTGGTGTCCTGTCCAGAGTGTGGTCTGGGCCAGGCTTCAACACGGAGGACTGGGGAGTACCCAAGTGTGTGTCTAACCTGACCCTGGGGAAGGGTCTGCTTGCTGTGAAGTGCCAGGCAGCGCTGGCTCTGAGTTTTCTAGGACTAGAGGAGCTAAGGTGACCCTCCTGGCAGGATCACCCTGGTCCCACTGGGACACAGGGCGGGCCCACAGCCCAGCGCTCTGCCCTGATTGGCGATGACTGGTTTTGAGCTTTATGAGGCTCTAGGGGCTATTTTGGCAGCTCTACTTTCACTTTTCCAAGGCGGGTTTTCACATACATACGTTTAGATCAGAGACTTCTTTCCTGAAGCTCACAGGGATGGATGGGCGCTGGGCTGGGAGATGGGGCACTGGCAGGGCGTGGCTTGCCCCACCCCCCTCCACTCTGTAGTTCCTCTGGGCTCAGATTTATACTTTTTCCTTTGCAGGATGTGGGTGGGGTGGGGTGGGGTGGGGTTTGAAAACAGCTGCATCAGAACCAACTGGGAATAACAGAAACCATCTCCAGGGGCTTGGGCCTCACAGAAGGAGTTTCTGGGCAGTTTTTGAAAGCCCCTCCCCTGAATAGAGTGGGGAGAGGCCAATGGAAAGGAGAGGCTGTCTTCTCCTGGTAAATAGGGGTAGGACAGCTGTATGTCCTGGGGCTGCAAGCATGCAATGCCCTAACACACAGCTCACTGAAGCCGCCCTTGTTTACCATCTTCTCTTCCTTACCCACTGTCTCCTCCTTGCCCCAGAAAGTACAGTATATCCTCTACCTTGCTAAGCAAAGCTTTTTTCTCTCCTTTCCCCCTTGTTTGAGAGCTCTTTCCTTCTCTGCTTTGCGTCTCCTCCTCTAGGCTCCCCACCAAGTCGGGATGGGGAAATGACCCACATTCCACCAACTGCAAGACTTGGGATCCTGGTCAGGAGCAAGTTCTGCGTTCTGTGCTCTGAGCAGGCGGGAGAAGGCTTCAGCTCCTCTCCTGACTTCTAGGTGCTGTTGCTCAAACAGCCTTGATCTTCCTGAAAAACAGAAAGAATAAAATGTCCCAAAGTGCTCATGCATGACCCTATGGCAAATGGAGTAATGAGTCAGTGCATACATGTTCATTGCAGACCTCCTGTGTGCCAGGCACTGGTTAGATACCCTAGGAGACTTGAAGATAAGCCAGCCCATCTAGTCCTTTAGGAAGGAGTCTTCACCTTTTAGTCAAGGAGAGAAATCCTCAGAGGGTAATAGTGGCTGATCCAGAGGCAGGGAGGGAAATCATATGTGGGACAAGTGTTTTGGACGGAGGGAGCTGGGAACAGTCCAGGAAGCCTCAGGAGGGGAGATTGGAGGCAGTGGCAGGCCGGTGCAGTGTGGTTGATGGCGGTCGATGGTGGCAGGCTCAGCGAGGGGAATGTGGGAGCTTAATCTGCGGGGGGCCGACGGGGGGCTGACCCGGGGTGGCTGAGTGAGAAACAGGAAAAGGGGAATGGCAGGTGCAAAGGCCCTTGGTCCTGGTCTATTCATGACCATAATTAGTGGCTGGTGGCAGTAAACACCTTATCGAAAGCTCTAGGGCTTTGGTAGAGTAGAGGGGTAGTTACTTGCATTAACAACAAAGTGAATAGCTCACAGGTGCAGCCCGCAGCCAGCTTCCTGGAAGGAAAGTGTCTCTAAAAGCTCTGACAGGTTTTCTGAGCTGTGTTTGTTGAGCTGTTGGTCTCTGGTCATTTAAGAAGGGATCTCTGCCTGAGCAGACAGATATTTCATTGGGTTTAAGTAACTAAGGATCAGATGTATTTTGTTTAAGAAAATACGATCTTTCCTGGTCCTGAGATTGGTAGAATATTAACTGTGGCTCAGCACAGTTTTTATTCTATAATATTTGTTGCTCTAAAAGGATTGCATAATTTAATATGCAACATGTAAATATTTTTCAAATAATTCTCCTGTAATAGTCAAAGTATGCTCTTGCTGTCCTTTAGATTTATGGTTGTTTTTGTTCCCTCTGAATTAGGGACAGTGAAAGCTGCCATAATTCATTTTCTTTTTTCTTTTTAAGATTTTACTTATTTATTTTTAGAGAAAGGGGAAGGGAAAGAAAGAGAAAGAGGGAAACATCAGTGTGTGGTTGTCTGTCATGTGCCGCCAACTGGGGACCTAGTCCACAACTCAGACATGCGTCCTGACTGGGAATCAAGCTGGTAACCCTTTGGTTCTCAGGCCAGGGCCCAATCCACTGAGGCACACCAGCTAGGGCCATAATTCTTTTTTTTATTATTTTTTCTCCTCCAATCATTATCTCTGGAGGTTCGCCCTTGCTGTTGTGACAGGTCTGGAGACAGCCTACAACCAAAGGGAATGTTTGTGCTGTCTTCGTTGTCAGAAGGGCAGTTAGGATGTCAGCCCCCAAACTAAATTAAGCTTAATTATGCTGCATTTAAAATATTCCACTCCTTTCGTCATGTAAACCTTCTCAGGCATGTTTAAATTCCAAGGCCTCCATGAAATTTTTCAAAGGCATCCCCACCCATTTGCTCTATTCTCTAGCAAAGTCTACCACACAACTAGTATGGGGTGGGGTCCCCTTACTCTTGAGGGACTTCAATGTTTTATTGGTGTGTGGTAGTGACCAGGACCTTTATCTTGACAGATACATAAGAAATGTTGTATGGTGGTTTTTCGAAGGCTACGGAAGATGTATAAACTTTGGATTCAGCTCTCCTTAAAATGAGAACCAAGTTGTCTGTGTTCATACCCTGCCCACCTGCATTTTGCAGGCCTCAGCACTGATGGCCTGCGTATGCTCTCTTTAGTACAGAAAGTTGAGTTCCAACCTCACGCCTCCATACGTATGTTGAGGGCCATGAAGCACAGGGAAAGGGGGTGAGAAGGGAGACTGGGGCCCAAGGGGCTGGCGCAGGGAAGCGTGTCAGCTGAAGCGAGCCTGGAAAAACTGGGCTTGTGGCAGGCAGGCTAACATGTCTGCCTCTTCCTCCTCCATTGACCATGGCTGGGGCGCTCTGGGCCCAGGAGCAGCAGAATGGCATGTGTGTGTGTGTATTTTTAAAGGACTTAATTTTTTTCTAGAGCAGTTTTAGGTTCATAGCAAAATTGAGGGGAAAGTACACAGATTTTCCATCTACCCCTGCCTGCCCCTATCCATGCACAGCCTCTCCCATTGTGGGACATTTGTTACAATCAATGAATCTACAACACACTGGCATGTCATTATCACCCAAAGTCCATAGTTTGTATTGTGGTTCACTCTTGGTGTACATTCCATGATTTGGACAAAGATATAATTTGTATTCACCATTGTATCGTAAAAATGTACCCCATGTATTTTCCTATAAGTGTTTCAGTTATCTATGGCCACAGCAATGCTGCATAACAAATAACTGAAGCCTCACAGATGTATACAATGGCAAATATTTTGCTAAGGGGGACCCCGCTCAGCTGATCCTGGACTCGCATTCGGCTGGGGTCCACTGTGGATGGCAGGACCCGGAAGGGCGTGGCTGGGGGTTGACTGCTCCATGTGGTCCGGCAGGCTGGCCTGCGTTCATTCTCCACAGCAGAGCAGGGTTCCAAGACAGCAAGCAGAGCCAGTGAAGTTCCACGTCACTTCTCCTGATAAGACCAAGCCCAGATGTGCCCTCTTAAGTGTGCATTTGCTTTTGTTTGTGTAGGGTGTTAATTCACTAGCCATAAGTATGTATTTATTTTTCTTTATTAAGGAAAATTTTAGATTGGGACCTGAGGCAGAGGGTACCAAGACCCCTTCCGTCCTAATCATGAGGCATCAACCAGCATCAGCTCCTGAAAGCCTGCTTTAATTTTGACGGGAAGGGCTGCATTAAACTCTGCTTTTTGTGTGTTTGCGTGGACGAAGGTTTCAGAAGTTTAGGACCATGGTCACTGGATTTGGAGCTGAAAGAGTTTTGGGGGTAATTGGTCCCCATCATTTTGTGGATGAAGAAAGTAGAGCTCAGAGAAGAAGGTTACTCTGACAGGATAGTGGGAAGGGAGGAGGCTCTATGGGAATGGAACAGCCTGGCATCTAGATGGCGGTTATGGTCACAGGGAGCTAGCCATACCTGGGTTAAAATGGCACAGAACCACACACATGGACACACATGAAGTAACCTCTGAGCAAGCTCTGTGAATTGCAGCAATGTCCATTTCATGGTGGTGCTCTTGTAACGTTAATTAGGCAAGATGTTGGTGTTGGGTAGGATGGCTGAAGGAGCAACTTCCTGTGGATCTATCACTATTTCTTTTTTTTTTTTCTTTGTTTTTATTTTATTATTTTTTAAAAGATTTTATTTATTATTTTTCAGAGAGAGAGGCAGAGAGGGAGAGAGATATCAACGTATAGTTGCCTTTCACCTGCCTTTAGCTATGGATCTGGCTGGAGGCCTGGCTTGCAACCTGGTTATGTTGCCCTGGCTGGGAATCAAACCAGCGACCTTTGGGTTCGCAGGCCGGCCCCTTACCCACTGTGCTACCAGCCAGGGCCTATCACTATTTCAAAATCAGAAGATTAATAAGAATGAAGGAAAGCAACTCTTAAAAATGGTTAGGATGGCAAATTATATGTTACGTATATTTTACCACAATAAAAAACTGGAAAACAATGAAAGAAGACATTACCTTCTATCTGCAGCCCTACATCATTAATAGATCCCCTTTTGGAAACTAAAGAAGGATCCCCTCGTTAATATGTAGGACAAGACACTCCAGGTATATTGGCTGTTTGAACCGATGCTACTAAGCATCACCTAGAAGCTTTTCCCAAAAGCAGGATCCCAGGCTCCTCCCTAGACAGACTGGACCAGAATCAGCCCTTAATGCAGGTTTGGGGTGATTGGCTTGTACACTTGTTTGAAGGGCTCCAGAACATTTCTCAGAATAGAAAACAGGTTTGGTGGCCCAAGATGGCAGACTTAGATTGGTTATGTGATCCTGGACAAGTTACACGATCTTTTGATTCACTGTTTTCTCTAAATTCCCATCTAGAAAATGGGCATGCTTATTAGAGTGTGAGGTATTATAACAATACCTCACAGAGGTTCCAGGCAGAATAAATTCGGGACTTAACAAGTATACTGCATGCCACGGCACAAGGTCCTCAGTGAATGGAGCTGCGGTGTCTGTGGGTGAATTAGTCTCATGATGGTTTTCCACTTTAGTCAAGGGAGAAGGCAGAAACCGATGTTTAACCAAAGAGGAGTCATCAAGCAAATACATGTCGACTTGCCAAGGACCCTTTTGTAACCATGCAAATGTGTTGAGAGGTTAGATCTCAGGTTAAGTGTTCAGACTACAGTGAAAGTGGCTGTTGATGTTTGAAGATGAAGCCAGGGAGGGAGGAGAGGTGAGAAGGGGCAGAGAACAGTGCTGGGGCCACATCTTGGTGTGATCTTGGGAGCGATGGGTGGAGGCCAGGATGCTGCCTTAGGAATGGGAGCAGTCTGAGACTCGGAGGAGAATGTGAAAGATCCAGACTCTTGAACGAGGAGGAGGGAAAGCATTTTGAAGAGGGGAAGGATGGCCCTCAGGCCAGGGATCATCACAAGCCTTCTTTCTTTCTTCAGCATTTTCCATGGGTACATGTTAGTGCAGAGAGCCCTGGAGTCAGAGCCCGGTGCACCCTGGGACTGATTTGGTCACTTGCTCTGCTATAAACAAGCAGTGCGGTGGGTTCCCCATTTCTTTCTATTTCTGTCTCTTGACATTGGCAAGCCAGGCATTCCAGGCATTCCAAAGGGCCTGGACTTCTACCCTCATAGCAGCAAGCTCAGATGGTATCTCTTCTTTCCAGGCTCTCCTTCCTGCTTTTTTTATTTGAAAATGGGAAGAACAAGAGTCATGGGCTAAAAATAGTGGTGTTGACATAGCTCCAGGGTCAGTTTTGCCAGCCCTGTGAGTTAGGCTTTTGTCATTGGCGTCAGATAAGAGGAGGGTTTCTGGGAATGAAACCCATTTACAGCATCAGGGTACAGCAGGACTCAGCTGAAGGGACTCAGGAGCCAGGTTTCTGCACTGCGGAGCCCTTCCGTTGCCTGGAGACCCATCTCTCTGCTCTCACCGTCCTGCTGCAGATGACCCGGTGGGTTGGGGAGGGGGCCTGTTTCATCCGCAGTGAAAACGGGACATAAGAGGCACTGTGGAGCAGGGGGACAAGCAACTCTGTCATGTCTTGCCACCAACACATCGTTCTTTGATGAAGAGTGGGCTGCAACAGGCCACCTCTGAGGTCCCCAGGCCTACTCAACATGCACCACCATGGGTGGGGAGGCTTTTTCTGCAGGTCTGTATTGGTCTTGTGGGAACATCAACTCCTGTCAGCCTGCCCAGGACTGAGGGTCCTGTGTCCCAGGAAACCCCTGTGCACACCAGGGTGGTCGGTCACTCTGCCTATGAAGGCCACTTCTGTGTTGGAGCCACATACAAAGTGTCACATCAGTGAAGCTGAAAGACCCATAGGCCACAGGTTCCTACTTTAGCAGAATCTGGAAACACTACTTTGAAGGAAAGCTATTAGATTGTACCATTTGGGGACAAATCCACTGGGACAGAAGCATTTGCCTTTGTTGCTTCAAGTGGACTCTATATCACATGAGAGAGCCATCGCTCTGGTGGACACAGGACAGACAGACACATGTGGAGGGTCAGGTTTGGGATACAGGAGTGCTTGACCAGGGAGAGCCCAGAGGGAAAGGGTTAAGTCTCTACTGCTATACAGAAAAAGGGGAATACGTACATTTCTCTAAAAACGTTAGTTACTTCAAATGCACCAGGGAAGCTGTGATAAATTTGTTTTTAACAGAAATCATTGAAGTTTTTCTTTGGTGCAAGCAAATCTAAATCCACTGGGAAGGTTTAAAATGAGGCATCAGTGTATTGTAACAGGTTTTTTTTATGAAAGAACTCGATCTTTGTAACTTCATGTCAAAGTCATGTCATGTCCCATCTCTTGACATTTTATTCAATAAGTGAATAAAATGCAACATTCACTTCCCCCCAGGAAGTTTGAGCCCTGTGCCAGATAATGAATGTCACACATGCCAGTTCTACCTTCAAGTGTCTTACTATAAGTTTCCTGTAAATTACAATGTATGATAAGTTTTGATTCAATTTTTTAAAAAGTGTGCAAAGCCCCAAGCCCGATCCATTTCATGTTGCGTCCTGGGCCCTGTGGTCCTCTTTATTCATCTCTACTGGAACACCTGGGAGCTACCCACAGATCTTGAATCTGAAACCCTGGGATGGGGTGGGCACCCTTTTCACATGCCCTCCGTGCGTTCCCATGCAGCTCATTTATGAGAACTTCCTATGGGTTGCATTTCCATCTTCTGATTCACGGATCAGCCTAACCTGGGAGGTTGTCTCTTCCTCCTAGGGTTTCTTTTCTATTTTGAGAAGGTGAAAGCCAATGATCTCCAGCTTAGCTTGTTTGATCCCTTGCGCTGTTCCATCTCCTGATTGTATTTTGGGGGGTGGGGGGTGGGGATGGGTAGCTGTGTTGTGAGCAGGGCCTGACTTGCTCTTGACTGTGTCTCTGGCAGGGAGCTCGGGGAAACCCCATAGAGGTTTACGTCTGTATCTCCTATTGCTTCTGTCTCCCTGGAAAACCCTGCGTCACACAGTCGCTGCTGGTAGAGCACCCCCAGCTTGTGCAGCTGTTGCCAGACCTTGGCCCCGGACCACCTTTCCGAACCTGCATTCGAGGTCAAGCGCAGGATTTCTCCTGCTAACCCCCAGCGTGCTGTACTTTCCATGTTAGAATCACACCTCACCACCCCGCTGTCCCACACTTTCTGGCGTAGTTTCTGTTGCTTCCAAGGGCAGCTGCCTGAGTGCGCAGCCTGGGCCCCGGGCTCAGAGCGCCCGGGCAGGGGTGGCAGGCTCTGCTGTTGCCGTCTTGAACCGAATGGTTTTGAACTGGGGCCCTGCATTCTCATCCCACCCAGGGGCTGCACATCCTATAGCCGACTCTGGTCGCCTCCCTGCCTCTTGTTGCCCCGCTGTACAGCCCTGGGGTCAGGCCAGCCCCCCTCACCTCCTGCATCCACTCACTTTCCAAGCACAGGATGGCCCCTCACTTTTCGCTGGGGTCTCACTGCCTCTCTACTTTGGAGCTTTGAGATGTCCCGTTTCAACACATGCTCTACTTCCTTTCCGGTTTCCTGCATCTGCCCAGCTGGCTCGGCGACCACTTCGGGATTATTTTCATATGTGTGGCTTGTATTACAGCAATATCAGCGTTGCAGATTCTCTTCAGGGCCCCGCCAACAGTGCTCGGAACGCCTCTCTCTACTGTAAGTCGGTCTCGGATGCTGCCTTCCCCCGGGGTTTCTCCCATGCCCTTTTTTGGATGGTTTCTCTGACTTTGGATTTCCATTCGCAACTTGTTTAGGAAACGCCTTTCCTTCTGTTTCATTTTATAATGATTATTTGACATGTTCTCTCTCTAAACTCAATAAACTTCCTGAGCAAAGATCCTTCGCACCACTGTTGACGTCCTTGTGGCCCATAGTACTTGTTGAATAAAACTGGGATGTTGTGTCTTGCGGCTACTCATGTACCCTTGATTTTAAAAGCACTTAAAATACAGTTTTAGGCCTGAGATTTAGACCTTGGATTTTGCGTTGATTTTTGTGGATAGTATAAAATACATGTTCAATTTCATTCTTTTGCATATGGATATATAGTTTTCCTAACACCACTTCCCGAAGATACTATCCTTTTGCCATTGGGTATGCTTGATGCCTTTGCCTAAAATGAGTTGACTGTACATGCTTAGCTTTATTTCTGGGCTCTCTCTTTTCTGTTCCATTGGCCTGTGTGTCAAAAAGTTTTTTCTCAATGCTACACTGTTTTTTGTTATTTGTTTATTTACTTTTTAGAGAGAAGGGAAAGGTGGGGCGGGGGATGAGAAGGAGAGAAACAGGGATCTATGAGAGAAATACAAGTTGGGACCTGGCCTGCAATTCAAGCATGTGTCCTGACTGGGAATTGAACCAGCAACCTCTAGGTCTCCAGACCAGCACTTAATGCTGAGCCATACCAGCTAGAGTTTTCTTTTTTAACTGTTTTGATTACTATAGCTTTGTAATATAATTTGAAATCACAAAGTGTGAGGCCCTCAACTCAGTTCCTTCTCAAGATTGGTTTGGCTATTTGGGATCTTTTGTGGTTACATACATAGTTGAGAATTGCTTTTTCTATTAATGTGGAAAAGGCCATTAGCATTTTGATAAGGGGTTGTGTTGAATCTGTATTTGCTCCGGGAAGCACAGGCATTTTAACAATATTAATTCTTCCAGTTCATGATTGGAAAGATGTCAGTATATGTTTTCATTTATTTGTGACTTTTTCAAGTTCTTTCATTGGTTTTTATAGTTGTCAGTGTGCAAATCTTCACTTTCTTGGTTAAATTTATTCCTAAGTATTTTATTTATTTATTTAAAATGAATGTTAATTTCTTGTTGTTGTATTACATTTATTTTATCCCCCCCCCCCCGCCCCATTGCTCTCCCCTGTCTGTTTTTTTTTTTCTTTTTTTTGATGTTATCAGAAACGGGATTATTTTCTTGAATTCCTTTGTGGCTAGATCTTGGTTGGTGGAGGGAAATGGAACTAATTTTGCATGTTGATTTTGTATCCTGCAATTTTACTGAACTTGTTTTTCAGCTCTAATAGGTTTTTTTTTTTTTGCTGGAGTCTTCAGGACTTTCTATATATAAGATTACGTCATCTGTAAACAGATAATTTTCTATCTCTCTTTTGGATTTAGTTGTCTTTTAGTTCTTTCTCTTGCCCGATTTCTTTGACTAGTACTTCCAGTACTGCTGAATGTCAATGGTGAGAGGGCCCATCCTTGTTGTGTACCAGCTGTTAGAGGAGAGGCTTTCAGGGTTTTCTCCCTGGTTATGATGTCCGCTGTAGGTTTCTCACAGATGGCCTTTACTGTACTGAGACTTCTCAACCTTGGCAATAATGGTATTTGTTGGCTGCCTACTTCTTTGTTGTGTGTCTTGGTAGATGGCTTGGCAGGCCAGACCATAGGCCTGTACCATCTCTAGGTCATAGGGGTAACCCTGATCCATGACCCCGTATGCACACACAGAGTCAGAATCTATACAGAAGGTGAGATTCGGTTTAGAGAGACCTCTACCACAAGGACAATGAAATCCACTGCCCCCTCAGCCACAGTACCCAGCAAGTAGGGGCTGATGTCTATCACCTTCTTTACTATCTGAGAGGCACCTGCTGTGGCCCAAGAATCCACTGCAACAAGGACTCCATGTTGAAACTTGAAGGCCAAGGGGATGGGTCCATGAAGTATTTACATTCTCAGCCCCTTTGCGGTACCCACTGGGTGTGTCAGGCTCAGCTCATCACTGGGACTATCTGGATCCCGGTTCAACAGATCCGCACAACCTCTGAGTCTGATCGCATGCTGGTTCTCCAGTAGCGAGTTCTCCAACACACTGGCCAGTGCCATGTCTTGTCAGGTATTTTTTAAAGTTAAATTATGTGCAGCTTAGTAGGAAATTTTTATCTACTAGTCCTCCAAGATGCATCTATTCCATAAAATGAGGAAAACCCATATTAGAGTTCCTGGCACTGTAAACACTTCTCATTTAGAGTATTTGTTGTTCAAATCCTAGCACTTGACTATATTTTCCTTTGGCAAAATCCTCATAATAGGATAAGCTGTGCTTTTAAAAATGTAATAAGAGCTTAGCCCAAAGAGGTATGACACATGCTCTCCAAATTTCACACAGTTTGCCTTTCAGGATTATCACTCTGCCTTTGTCCAGTGCCAGGAGGACACATGGAAGCTGCCACCATAGGCTCAGTGGAAGTTTAATGACAATGAGGCTGTTGAGGAGTCAGAGATGACCCATCCCCTGCCTAGCAAGACAGAGCAATGCATAGTCTACCAAAAAACTGCCTGTTTTTTATTGCAAAGGAAGTTATATTAACTGCTAACATTCAAGCAAACACTGTGCTGCAGTTTTTCCTTCAAAAAGGACCCTGGCTGGTGTGGCTCAGTGGATTGAGCACCGGCCTATGAACCAACGGGTCACTGGTTTGATCCCCAGTCAGGGCACATGCCTGGCTTGTGGGCCAGGTCTCCAGTTGAGGGGGCACGTGAGAGGCAACCACATATTGATGTTTCTCTCCCTCTCTTTCTCCCGCCCCTTCCCCTTTCTCTAAAAATAAAAAATATAAAATCTTAAAAAAAAGAAATGACAGCAAACAATTTGCATTAAGCACGCTTCTTGATTCTGCATGAAGTTGCCTTCTTTTCAGTTGAATGGGTTCATTTATTCAGCAAATACATGTATTTATTGAATGTGTGTGTCTTGCGCCATGCACTAGCACTGTACAAGACAGAAATTCCGACTCCAGTGGAGTGCATGTGGTTTTGGGGGAGAGAAAGAGTAAACAAGATGACTAGGAAACATGTCAAGTCCTTAGCAAGTGGAGTGTTCCATACGGAGGAGAAGAGTTGAAGTGGGCCATGGGGGTGTTGCCAGTGTTGGGCTGATGACATTTCTGCTGCTTGCTGAGGGGGAGAGCCCTAGTATGAAGGCTCGGAGGAGGTGGAAGTCTTGCCTTGTGGTGCAGCTGGGATCTGGAGCAGCAATAAGAACAAAGGACCACGGGGTGGGAATGCCTGGAATGTTCTAGAACCACCAGGTCAGAGGGGCTAGAGCAGAATGAAGGGAGCTCGCTCGCAAGAACTTAGAGAGAGAAGGAGACTTGGGCAACAGAATTAGTGGGGGGAGGGGGAGCAAAAAAGACCCAATTCCATTCAGAAGTGCAAGTTTTAGCAATGTCTTGAAATCGGATGCTCTTTTACGTGGACAGATGTCGAAGGCCAGAGTTGTTAAGGACTGGTTGGGGTGAGTTCCATCGTCTGTCACATGCTCCTCAATTGGATTAACGCCTTTTTAATACTCATGTAACTAAACCATCAAGTATTTCATTGATGCATTGAGTGTTCGAAAGTGGGATTTTCAAACATGGTCCTTAGTTGACAAATCCATATTTGGGCTGCTTGTCTAATATCCTTAAGCTTCAGCTTTTTAGACCTGAGTTAAAGCATGAGTGGTCCCTTCTATTTGACACAGGAAATTTAAGTGTATGGTTACATGGGTCTGGGGAGCACGAGGTGTTCCTTTTGTGAAAGGAAACGTGAGAAAAACCCTAGAACTAGAAAGCACTTCCTGGGGGAGCTTGTGGTTTCCTCCATCAGCTCTGTGACCTGGCTGCCCTGCAAGCTGCCTGCCAATTAGGTGTGCGGGTGGCCCCAAGGAAGAGGAGGTGCTAGTCCCCTGACGTTTGGTGGTTTTCCATGTGGTATTAAGGGTACCACGTAGGATATGCACAAAGCAGAGCTATGGTTCTGGGGTCAAATACGGGACTGTACCTCTGAGCCTCCCTGCCAGGGCCCCTCCTTCCTCGCCTGGAACAGAGGTTCCCATCAGTCACCCTTCCCAGGCCCTTGCTGATGGCATCTCCATGCCAGGCTCCTGCAGGAGAAGCACTGGGGAGGTAGTTCGGAGGCTCTGTCCGCAAGGAACTCACAGGGGGCAACCTGATCTGTGATAGAGACCCTGAATTTGGGTCATCGTCGGTCTTGAGAGTTTCTTCGTTAGCTGTGCTCCGTGTCAAGTTGAGTAGTATTTTTTCTTTTATCCTGTGACAATAAGAAATACAGAAAGCAGTCCTTTATGAGGGAGGAAGAAAGGTCTGGCCCTGGTGTCACAGCCAGCAGCTTTTTACCTGGTCGGAAATCACTGTTTGAATTAGTTTTATTTTATTTTATTTTATTTTATTTTTAAGATTTTATTTCATTATTTTTAGAAAGAGGGGAAGGGAGAGAGGCAGAGAGGGAGAGAGACATCAATGTGTGGTTGCTTTTCACCTGCCTCCAGCCACAGATCTGACTGGAGACCTAGCTTGCAACCTGGTTATGTGCCCTGGCTGGGGAATCGAACCTGCAACCTTTGGGTTCGCAGGCCGGCACCTTACCCACTGTGCTACCAGCCAGGGCCCTATTTTGTTTTTAAAGATTTTATTTATTATTTTTAGAGAGAGAGAAAGGGAGAGAGGCAGAGAGGGAAAAAGACATCAATGTATGGTTGCCTTTCACCTGCCTCCAGCTATGGACCTGGCTTGCAACCTGGTTATGTGCCCTGGCTGGGAATTGAACCAGCGGCCTTTGGGTTCACAGGCCGGTGCCTTACCCACTGGCTACCAGCCAGGGCCTGGAAATCACTGTTTGAATTTGATGCACTGAAAATACAATGTGCCTGGAGGTCCTGTAACTCTGTGTGTGTGTGTGTGTGTGTGTGTGTGTGTGTGTAAACTTTATTCTCTCTTGTTTCCATACAGGTCATAACATTTAGGCCAACAGAATGGTTCTCATCTTCAATCTTTTCATGCCTAATTTTTCCTGTGTATTATCTTAATGTATAATTTAGGAAATTGTTATTAGTCTCCTGCAAATGGGGAAAGATCTTTCCAGTGCAAATATGGCCTGTTTCCAATACATTTACATGTTCCAGGTCATTACTCATTTGCTTCTTAGCTTTTAACTTAACATCAGTGCAAATGTGGGCCTTTTGCCATGCCTTTCCATTATCAGGACATTATTCATGTGTTTCCTGGCTCAGCAGCAGTATGCGTTCGTTCTGCTCAGAGGTGGGAGAATCCTTTCTTGTTGAATTTCAAGAGGCAATGAAGTTGCACTTTTGAAGTTTCCATTTGAAGCGCAGTGTTTCTGATCTTAGTGATTTGTGAAGATCCTTCTGGGTAGAGCTTGCTTTTTTCTGACAGATCACACCACCCTTACTCCTTTGCTCTGACATTGAACAGTAATATTTAGTAGATATTTTTTCTTGCTTCCAATAGAAACATTTATGTGTGTGTTTTCTTATGGAAAAAATGGACAAAAAATAGAGAAAGGCACTTAGCTGCAATCAAATGAACCCATGTGGCCCTGACTTATAAAAAAAGAAAGAAAGAAAAAAGAAAATCAAGTACAAAGAGGAAAACTAAAAACAAGAGACCTATACTATACACTACTGGTAATTGGATAATGGAGTGCACATTTGATGTGATGTGTCAGTCGGTTTACCTATTTCTAAAGTGTATCCTGAAAACAGAGTTTGAAGCCTGCCTTTTGTTTCACGTGTAAGCCTACTTTGTGCTCATTTATGCTTAAAATCAATTTTAACAATCCATTTCTGTATAGATCATCATTTATTTAATCATTCGTTGGACATTTTGGTTGTTTTTGAAATTTTGCTGTAGACAATGCCCTGATGAAACAGGTGTCATAGTTTACCAGAACATTCCTTTTTAGATTAATTCTTAGAAGACATATTATTGAATTTAAGAGTGCGAGTCTTTTAAAGGCCTTCTTGCTTTCTAGGAAGATTATACTAATTTCTCCTTTAATCAGCAGGCTATGAAATTGCCTGTTTTGCTGTATTTTCATGTTGAACACTAATTATTGAAACTATTTAAATGGCCCTGTTGATCTTTGAAACCTTAAAAGTCACACATGCATATCGTAAAACAGATAGCATAGAAAGGTAAAATACCAAAGATTAAAAAAATCACCTGTTTTGGAGATAATGAATTTTTAGGTGTAACTTCAGAGTCATTTCATGTAATATGGTACATGTAATTTGCTTTTTTCCTTCCCAACTTATTGAGGACATCTTTGCACGTCAACAAAGACACATCATTATTTTAACTACTGCAATGTATTTTCTTTTCTTGATATTTTCATTTATTTCACTTATGCCTTCTTGGTAGGCACTGAGATTATGTCTAGTTTATGGGTAATAGAGCAATTGACATGTACCTTTGCCTACTGATCTAATTTTAAGAGATTGGTGGGACTTGAGTTCACATCCATGTGGTGGGTCCTGTTATTTTCACAAGTAATTCTGCTTCTTTCTGGAGCAGGAGGAGGTTTTTCTCTCCATAGCATCACACTTGGCCATACTACTTTCTCTGGTGAATTCAGTATGAGAAATGATTTGTATTGGAATGAGAAGTGACTTGTATAACTTTGGCTGCAAGGTTTAAGCCCCAACATATGATTTCCCATATCCTCTTTTCCTTCTGTGAGAGACTCATGATATCCCAGGTAAAGGTTTCTCCGTCAACCGGAGTTCTAGAAGGAAAACACCATGGAAAAGATCTGCAGCCACCTGAGTAGACATGTCATGTGAGCAAGTAGACATTTGTCATAAACCTTTGGGGATTGTTTGTTAGTGCTGCACAAACTAACTTATCCTGCCTGACATAATACATAAGCAGTAGCCCTCTAGAAACAGTGAACTTATACTCCCTAGTAAGGTATTAGAAAGCTTTTCCTACCACACTCTGCCAACACTAATTATTTTCACTGTTTATTTTTTTCTAACTCATGGCTAAAAAAAAATGATACCTCGCTTTAATATGTATGACTTTGATTAATGATGTTTCAGATGATATATTTCATATAACAGGTTAATGAACTCTTTAGATTTTTTTCTTTCTTTGGTTTCTTTCTCATATCCTTTGCCCATTTTTTTTGATTAGTCTGTATTCTTGAGTTTTAAGAATGTTTAAGATATGCTAAAGATATTAGTCTTCATCTAGCATATGTTTCATGTTCTTTCTCCAGTGTGCATCTTAAAAAAAAAAAATTTATTTGAAGTTGGTAGAATTTCTTGAATTTATGGCTTCTTATCTTTTGTCAGTTGGGGGAGATTCTCTGCCACTTTATTGTCAAGTATTGTTTTGTCCCATTCTCTCTTTTCCCCACAAATTCACATATATTAGATCCTTTCCACTTGCCTTTTTTATTTGTTTTTCCATCTTTTCCATGTTTTTTCCTTGCCTGTGCATTTTTGATTATCCCATCTTCTAGTTCACCAATTCTCATTAGCCTAGTCTGCTTAATTCCTTTTTAAATTCTTAATTTCGGTTTTTACATACATTATTAATAATATTTATATTTGATTCTTCCTTATAGATTCCAGCTCTCTGAAAAATTCTCCCGTTTGCCATTATTTTTGGTTACATGTTAACCACAGTTATTGTGAAGTCTGATAACTCCAGGATCTGTGTCCCTGAGAGATGTTTTCTATTGTCTGTTTTTCTCTTGGTCCCATCTCCTGATATGCCTGGTAATTATTTTTGAATGCTAGACATTGTATATGACAAACTGAAGTCGCTCTAGATGGTGCTGTCTTCTTCCAGAGACGATTTCATCGTTTCCGGCAGACAGTGCAGACAAGCTGTAGCCTCTGCAAAGTTTGGTCTGTTTCTGCCTTACGCACAGGCGCTAGACTTTTGGGCTTCCTACAGAAAATGTGGCATGATTAATAGGCCTGTCATCCTTGGCAGGTCATAACTTCAATTTCGTCTCCTTCACCCTGACTCTGTGATAGACCCTGCCTATTACCTCTGACCTTTATCCACTGTGCTCAGTTCACTTCCCCAGTCTTTCAGCTTATCGATCAGCAACTTCCATAAGGAGGAAAGTGATGAGACTGGGCAGCTCATCTCTGGGCTTTTTCTTTCTTTCTTACATATTGGACCTGTAAGTCCTGGTTTCCTTGGAGGTCTGGTGCCTCCAAATAGATTGATAAAAAATAACCCAGTCTTACATGTTCTCAGTGGAAGAGTAGGTAGGATTGAAGCTAGTTTTTTCACAGCCAAAAGTGAAAGTTGCTTTTAGTTCTTTTACTTTGTTTATACTACTGTTTTGTTGAGAAGGGATAGATTTTTTTGGTAGTCAGATATTGTATGGTTTGTAGTCTTGCTCTCAGGTTTCAAAATGCTTTTGGAAAGCCAAGTTGATAGAAATAGTCATCTAAATTTTCTTCCAGTGTTTTTATGGCTGTATATTTAATGATTCATTTTGGCATAAGACGTAAGGTAAAGATCCAACCTTATTTTTTTCCCCATATGGCTAGGGCATCTGTCCAGCATCAGTAATTGAGTAATCCATTTTCTGTGATGATCAGAAATGTAAGAATTTTTGCTAAGTATATGGTGTCTTATTAATATTGTAATTTTCACTACTTACTAGTGAGATTATATACATTTCATGTATGTTTATTGGTTCTTTGCTTTTCTTCTTTAATTTTTCTATTTTTTTATTCATTTAAAAATTGTAGTTATGTGTTTATGCTGATATTTAACATTACTGTTGGTATTTAAATAATCTTATGTATGGCCTTAATTTTTCACACTTGTTATTTCAATGCTTTATTGTTTTGTGTTCTTAGTATATCAGCAGGGATGCTGTAGACTAGAGCTGCCTGAGATACTCACCTGGGCCTGTACTACCTGGGGTGAACCCTGACCAGAACCAGTGTTGTGGTTGTATTGGCCCTTATGGTTCTTACTATGATTACAAGATGCATCTCAGTGACAACTATCAAAAAACAGGATTTTTCACTCATAGATTCTGGAGAGTACAGCAGCCTAGGCATGCTGTATGGCATGCCTAGGGCCATACAGCAGAAATTGCAGGGTGAAGAGAAGGGAGGGAGGGAGAGAGAGAGGGGGAGGAAGGGAGAGGGGACCCGGAGTTCTGTAATGATGCTCATGTACATCTGGGCTTTACCTGTTTGATCCTAACAGTTGAAAACAAGTAACATTTATATCACTATCACAATGTAACTAATGTTCATTGAAGAATCTGTGTGCTGGGACTACCTTTTCCTCTACAATAACACATTTTTAAATATAACAGGGATTGACTTTGCGGGGGAGTGGGTGGGTGGGGAAGAGGACAGAGGGGAGCAAAAAGTGGATGGATGTAATACAACAACAATAAAATTAAATTTAAAAACTTATGGCATATTTTCACTATATTTTCCTCTGTGTGTGTGTGTGTGTGTGTGTGTGTGTAAAGCTTTAGCTATTAGCCCATTATGCTCTTAAGGAAAAAAAGGACTGGTTTAGCTTTTTTTTAAATTTAATTTTATTGTTGTTGTATTACATCCATCCCCTTTTTGCTCCTCTCTGTCCTCTTCCCCACCCACCCATTCCCCCCACAAAGTCAATCCCACCTTTTGTCCATGTCCATGGTTCCTTCATACTAGGTTCTTGTCTAAACTGCTCCTCTTCCCTGCCTCTTCCTCCCCCTTCCCCAAACCCCCTTCCTTCTGCCCACTGAAGGCTATTCACTGTATTCATATATCTGGTTCTGTTTTGCTTGTTGTTAGTTTTGTTCATTATTGTCCTGTAATGGGTGAGATCATATGGTATTTGTCCTTCACTGACTGGCTTATTTCACTAAGCATAATACTCTCCAGTTCCATCCATGTTGTTGCAAAGGTTAGGAGTTCCTTCTTTCTTTCTGCTGTGTAGTATTCCATTGTGTAAATGTACCCACGTTTTTTGATCCAATCATCCACTGATGGGCACTTAGGCTGTTTCCAGCACTTGGCTATTGTAAATAGTGCTGCTATGAACATAGGTGTACATAGGTTCTTATGAATTGGTGTTTCATTGACCTATATGTCTATTCTTATGCCAGTACCATGCTGTTTTGATGACCATAGCCTTGTAGTATTTATTGTTTGAAGTCTGGTATTGTGATTCCTCCTACCTTGTTCTTCTTTCTCAAGATTGCTGTGGCTATTCGTGGGTGTTTTTTGGCTCCATATACATTTTTGAAGTATTTTTTCTATTTCTGTGAAGTCTGTCATTGGTATTTTAATTGGGATTGCATTGAGTCTGTAGATTGCTTTGGGTAGTATGAACATTTTAATGATGTTAATTCTTCCTATCCATGAACATGGTGTATGCTTCCATTTATTTGTATCTTCCTTGATTTCTTTCTTCATTGTTCTGTAGTTTTCTGAGTACAGGTCTTTTACCTCCTTAGTTAAGTTGATTCCTAGGTACTTTATTTTTCTTGTTGCTATGGTAAATGAGACTTGTTTTTTCAATTCTATTTCTGTTGTTTCATTATTGGTATACAAAAATGCTTTTGATTTCTGGATATTGACTTTATATCCAGCCATTTTGCTAAATTTGCTTATTAGGTCAAGTAAGATTTTGGTGGAGCCAATCGGGTTTTGTATGTACACTATCATATCATCTGCAAATAATGACAGTTTGACTTCCTCCTTTCCAGTTTGGATACCTTTGATTCCTTTTTCTTCTCTGATGACTATGGCTAGAACTTCCAAGATGATGTTGAACAGAAGTGGAGAAAGTGGATAGCCTTGTCTTGTTCCTGATCTTAGGGGGAAAGCTTTTAGTTTTTGTCCGTTAAGTATGATGTTGGCTTCAGGTTTCTCATATATGGCCGCTATGATGTTGAGGTATGCTCTTTCTATTCCCATTTTGCTGAGGTTTTTAATCATAAATGGTTGCTGTACTTTATCAAATGCTTTTTTCAGCATCTATTGATGTGATCATATGGTTTTTGTCTTTCAATTTGTTGATGTGGTATATTACATTTATTGATTTACGAATGTTGTACCATCCTTGCATCCCAGGGATGAAACCCACTTGACCATGATTTATGATCTTTGTAATGTACTGCTGAATCTGGTTGGCCAGTATTTTGTTGAGAATTTTAGCATCTATGTTCTTCAGAGATATTGACCTGTAGTTTTCTTTCTTAGTTGTGTCTTGATCTGGTTTGGGGATTAGAATAATATTGGTCTCATAGAAAGAGTTTGGGAGTCTTCCCTCTTCCTGGATTTTTTTGGTACAGGTTGAAGGATAAGAGTTAGTTCTTCTTTAAATGTTTGGTAAAATTCATCTGTGTATCCATCCGGTCCAGGGCTCTTGTGCTTTGGGAGATTTTGGATTACTTCTTCCATTTCACTAGTTGTAATTGGCTTATTCAGGCTTTCTGTTTCTTCTAAAGTTCAGTTTTGGTAGATTATACATTTCCAGAAATGTGTCCATTTCATCCAGGTTGTTGTATTTCTTGTCATAGAGTTGTTTGTAGTTAATTTCTTACAATCTTTTGTATTTCTGAGGTATCAGTTGTGATTTCCCCTCTTTCAGTTCTGATTTTGTTTATTTGGGTCCTCTCTCTGTTTTTCTTGATGAGTCTGAAAAAGGCTTGTCAATTTTGTTTATTTTTTCAAAGAACCAGCTCCTGGACATGTTGAGTCTTCGAATCATAGTTTGAATCTTGGAGTTATTTAGTTCTTCTCTGATCTTGGCAATTTCCTTCCTTGTACTTGCTCTGGGCTTTGTTTGTTGTTGCTCCTCTAGTTCTTGCAGCTTTATGGTTAGGTTGTTTGTATAAACTTCTTGTGACCTTTTTAGGTAGGCCTGTATTGCTATAAATTTCCCTCTGAGCACTGCCTTTGCCGTATCCCATAGGTTTTGGGCTGTTGTGTGTTCATTGTCATTTGTTTCCAGGAACTTTTTGATTTCATCTTTGATCTCATTGTTGACCCCTTCATTACTTAAAAGCATGTTATTCAATCTCTATGAGTTAGAGCATTTTTGTTTTTTTCCCTTGAGATTGGTTTCTAGTTTCAAGCCATTGTGGTCTAAGAAGATGCTTGGTATGATTTAAATTTTCCTGTATTTGTGGAGGCTTGTCTTGTGACCTACCATGTGGTCTATCTTAGAGAATGATCCATGTGCATTTGAAAAGAATGTGTATTTTGCTTCTTTGGGGTAAAAGACTCTGTATATATCAGTAAGGTCCATTTCCTCTAGAGTGTTGTTTAATGCCACAACATCTTTGGTGATTTTTTGTTTGGAAGATCTGTCCATTGTTGATAGTGAGGTATTAAAATCCCCTACTATTAGTGTGTTGCTGTTTATGTCTTTCTTGAAGTCCTCCAAGATTTTCCTTATATATTTTGGAGCTTCTACATTGGGTGCATATATGTTTACCAGAATTATTTCTTCTTGATGGATTGTTCCCTTAAGTATTATGAAATGTCCTTCTTTATCCCTTTTTATGGCCTTCATTTTAAAATCTATTTTGTCTGAAATAAGTATTGCTACTCCAGCCTTTTTTCATGTTCATTTGCTTGATGTATATTTTTCCATCCCTTCACTCTCAATCTGTGTCGATCTTTTGTTCTGAGGTGGGTCTCTTGAAGACAGCATACATGTGGGTCATGTTTTCTTATCCATTGGGCTACCCTATGTCTTTTGATTGGTGCATTTAATCCATTTACATTTAAGGTTATTATTGATTGGTACTTATTCATTGCCATTTTCTCACTCTCTACCTGTATTCCTCTTTGGCTTTCTTTGTTTCTTCGTTTTATTCATTTATTTTTAAGGCAGACCCTTTAGCATTTCTTGCAATGCAGGCTTGGTAGAGATGTATTCTTTTAGTCTTTTGTCTGGGAAACTCCTTATTTCTCCATCCATCTTGAATGAGAGCCTTGCTGGGTAGAGTATTCTTGGTTGCAGCCCTTTGTTTATCATTACTTGAAATACTTTTTGCCATTCCTTTCTGGCTTGAATTGTTTCTGTTGAATAATCATTTGATAGCCTTATTGGAGCCCCTTTGTATGTTATTTGTCTTTTCTCTCTTGATGCTTTTAGGATTCTCTCTTTGTCTTTGAAATTTGCAATTTTAATTATAATGTGCCTTGAAGTTGGTCTGTTTGGGTTGATCTTCATTGGGACCCTGTGTGCTTCCTGAACTTGATTAATGTTTTCACTCATCATGTTAGGGAAATTTTCTATCATGACTTTTTTGAACAGGTTTTCCATTCCTTGTTTCTCTTCTCCTTCTTGTATCCCTATGATACGTATGTTACTACATTTCATGTTGTCCTGCAGCTCTCTTAATCCCTCTTCAGTCTTGTTCAGCCTTTTTTCATTCTCTTGTACTGTCTTGGAGTATTTGTCTACATTGTCCTCCAACTCACTGATCCGGTCCTCTGCTTCCTCTAGCCTACTGTTGATTCCTTCTACTGTGTTCTTCAATTCAGAAATTGTATTCTTCATTTCCTCCTGGCTCTTACTGATAGTTTCTAAGTCCTTTTTGATGCTGGTGTAGCTCTCAATAAGTTCCTTGTAACTTCCCTAGAGTTGTTTATAGTTTTCTGTGAACTGGCTGAGCTCATTGAGCTTCTCTATCATGATTCTTTTGAATTCCTTATCTGATGTATCATGTGCCTCTGTTTCATTTGGTGGTCTTTCTGGGGATACTTCCTTTCCTTTTGGTGATGGACTGATTCTTTCTTTCCCCATTTTGGGTGTCTGTTGTTGCTTGCTTTTTTTTGTTGTTGTTGTTGTCGTTGTTTTTTCCTTGGATTAATCTGCTTTGCTTCCTTGCCTTTGTTGAGCACCCTTCTGTGTTAGATTTGTGGAGTTCAGTGTTGCAGTCTCCTAGATTTTCTCCACTTGTTGTTCTGGGAGTGGCCTTTATGCCATTCCGGAGTGAGGCTCTCACACAGTCCCTCCCCTGCAGGGGTGCAATTCCTTGTTCCCTCCGGTGTTTGCCCTTGCTGCCCACACTTCATTCACTGCTGAGATTTCTAGTTGCCAGGCGCTGGCTTCTAGATGCCCCTCTGGGTAGCCGCCACTGCCCAGAGCTGACCTCGGCCCACCGGCCGGTTTGGAACTGTGTCACCTGCTCTCCTGTAGGTCTCTGCAGCCTCTGGGCTGTGCACCCCTGAGTCCAGATGCTGACCGCTCCAATTCTTAGGGACCTGCAGACCTCTCGTGTTCCCTACCCTATCCTCCAGCTGCTCTGGAACTAGAGAACGCCATCAGCTCTGCTCTCTACTCTGTCACCATCTTTACTCGCCACACTTGGAAAATGTCAGAGAGGAGACAGAAAGTTGTAGGTCTTTCCAGGACTGTCTTTCCTCAGGAGCTGGGGTGGCTGTGGTTTATGATCCAGCTGCTATGACTCTGCTCCAGGGGCTTCTTGTCCTCCCTCCTGGTCAGTGGGCCAGCTGACTGTGTCCCTGGGCTCCAGCAGAGGGAGGGCAGAGAGGACTGGAGATGCGTGGGGAGAGTTTGCAGCAGTGGCTTGGAGGAGGAAATTGGGGAAGCAACTGTGGGGCTCCTGGTGCTGATTCATCATTGCCCACACCTCGGGCAGACCTGGTCTTAGCTTTTATAGCTCTACTGTTGAAATTTGCTCTGGACGTTATTTCGCGTATTAACACTTTGCAGGTGTGGAAATCTTTGTATCTTCTGACCCATTTTTTTCCCCTGTGAACCTAAACTACCCTGAAAAGTGAAGTCTTACTAAAACAACAGCAGCAACACCATTGTGCAGGTGAGCGTTTGGAGTCTTTGATTAACTCACATGCCATTGATGTCGGAAAGACCAAGATGCACGTTCGCTCTAAATAACGTATCTGAACCCAGAATGAGTGAGAGACAGCACAGAGCAGTAGCTGTTTATTCGCCTGTGACTTGCTGTGCACGCCATGGCACGTCTTCCTGCAGGTAAAGAGTTTTTGTGAATGTAGAACTCTCTTTAATCAGGAATCAGAGACTTGGAGTAGGTGAGAGGGCTGGGTGCTCAAGGCCTTGCTCAGAACTAGTGTTTTAAAGAACAATAAGCTTAGGGGACTGATGCATGGATTCTCTCTGTTGCAAATGTGGATGCTGTTTGATGGTGTTAATTGTCCAGATGGTTTGTTTCTTTTGAATTTGCATTTAGTTATTTTGAAGGCACAACATTTCTATTGCAGGGCTCTGTTGGTGGAGTATTAATTTTGTTCATTTCCCTAATCAGCTATATTTTTCCATTTATTAAAAGTTGAGGTTACAGATGGCTGGAGGAATAAAAGGTAAGCAAATTAGCAGGCATTTTGAATATTTTAGTGCACGGCTGAGTTGGATCTTATTTTTGCAAATGCCTCCAACAATACCTGCTACTAGCAGAAGTGCCATTGACAATGCCCACAGAGGCTGGGGATGGGGGCAGAGAGGCATCCCTGGGATTTTTTCCCTGCAAATAACTAGGAAGTTGCAGGAATGGACATTTTAAATCATGAGAGAGTGTGTGGAGGATGGAGGGGAGTCAGACCAGGAGGCAGATAATCTGATGGGGGTTTTGCTGCTTTTGCTGCTTTTGCAGGTGAGTGAGGGCCAGATGCAAGGGTGACATCCTAAGCAGGAGAGAAGAAAGGTCAGGTGGTGGAGATGCTTGGAGGACATGGATGAGCATGGTGCTGGAGTGTGGAGGTGTTAGTTTCTAAAGCTGATGTAACATATTAGCACAAATTTGGTGACTTAAATAATAGAAATTTGTCCTCTTACATATCTGAGGGCTAGAAATTCAAAATCAAGGTGACAGCAGGTTTATCTCCCTCTGAAGTAGAGGAGGATCTTTCCTGCTTCTTCCTCTGGCAGCCCCAGGTGTCCTTGGCTTGTGGCTGCACCTCTCCAGTTTCTGCCTCCCTCTGTATGCAGCCTCCTTCTTCGTGTCTGTATCTCAGAGCTCCAAGATGACCTCATGTCCAGATCCTTAACTTATTCTATCTGCAAAGACTATTTCCAAATAAGGTCATGTTTACAAGTACCAGGGATTAGGACTTGGACATACCTTTCTAGGAGGTCACAGTTCAGCTCACAACAGGCAGTTAGGGGGTAGACGAGGGAGAGAAGGTTGTGGCTGAGGCACCTGTTTGGAGGGGACCCTTCATGTCCAAAGAGGGCCTTGGGGAGCAGAGGTCACAAGGAAGTCTCTGAGTAGCCTGCAGAGATGAAAATAATCTTTAAAGTTCATCACTGCCTATGATGCCATCTTTTGGGGCTCACCCCTGCGCCCCAACTAGACATTTTGTCCCATCTTCTAGTTGCCACCATCTGGGTGATTATGCCTCTGGAAATCTGTCCATTGTTCATTTTCTGCCTTAGAAATGCACGGCAAGGGTGATGGGATGAACTGAAGGAAGCAGGAGGCGTTGCCGTACCTGCCAGTGCAGGAGAGGCCCTGATTTCGATCATTCGCCTTGAAAGAAATTACATTCTCTGACTTATGGAAGGCTTCAGGGAGATCTTGTATGTGTTTGAGGGGCCAATTGTTTTAGGCTGAAGCCAGGCAAACTGTTCCCAGTCAGGAAAAAAAAAAACAAAAAACCCAAAACAAAACAACCCAAAGACTTAAAATATGCACCAGTGCCCTTCAAAACGAACTCATTTTCTACCATGAACCTCTGGTTCAAGTTGAATCCATCTTGTGTGTATGGGTGATTCTTCCTTTAATTGGTTTTAGATTTGTAGGCCTTGATTTGTTTAGCAAGAGTACAGGGTTTTCTTGCTGTGTTGTTGTTGTTTATTTTTCTTGGCAGATGATCTCGCTACTTTCCTAGGCGTCCACGTCAGAAGGCAATGGCCTCTTCTGACCTCACCCTGCGTGACCTCAGGTCTGTTCTGCCAAATCACTCTGGGCACCACCCTGCTCAGTGGCATTGTCTCTACCTGGTGACCGACCTGATCGTAGCCTTCTAATTGGATGCCCACCTCTAGCGCTGCTTCCTCCTCCGCACTGTCACAGCACTACCAATGCCGTGTTGCTTTTTAACTCCTGTTATATGGGACAGTGGACATGTTCTAAGTGAACAGCTGGATGATTGTTGAGAAATCCATGCATCTGTGCAAACATCTTCCGCTAAGGAAGGATGTAGAGCATTTTCATCACCATGGTGAGGTTCCTTTTACTCCTCTCTGCCTAGTCCCTGCCCATCAGAGGCAACTGCGGCTCGGATTTCTGTCCCCACGGCTCAGTTTAGCCAGCATTGGGACTTTGGAGGAGTCACATAGCACTCTGGTACCTGACTTCTTTCGTGTGATGTAATAGTTTTGAGATCTGTTCTTGTGCTGTGTGTGTTGTTAAGTCACCTTTCCCCCCACCATTTTTAACAGCTTTATTGAGGTATAATTCTAATATCACATAATCTGTCCACTTAAGATGTGGAACTAAATGGTTTTTGGCATATTCTATTATGAAAAATTTATTTAAAAGCAGGTTTTTAAAAAAGATTTTATTTATTATTTTCAGAGAGAGGGGAAGGGAGGGAGGCAGAGAAGGAGAGAAACATCAATGTGTGGTTGCCTTTCACCTGCCTCCAGCTACGGATCTGGCTGGAGACCTGGCTTGCAATGTGTTTATGTGCTTTGGGTGGGAATCGAACCAGCGACCTTTGGGTTCACAGTACAATGCCTCATCCGCGATGCCACCAGCCAAGACTCATTATGAAAATTTTAAATGTGGTAAAATATACAACAAAAGTTCCTATTTTAACTATTGCAACCAGTGGATAATTTAGCAGTGTGCATTACATTCACAGTATTGTACGAACGTCACTGTTGTCTAGTTCTACAACTTTTTCATCAGGCTGCACAACCTAGAACTGTTTAGCAGTAACTTCCCATTCCTTCCTCCCCCTTAGCTGCAGTAACCTCTCATCTACTTTCTGTCTCTGCGTATCTGCCTAGTCGAGATATTTCATGTAGGTGGAATCGTACAATGAATATTTGTCCTTTTTTGCCTGCTTTCCTCATGTAGCATAATGTCTTCAAGGTTCATGTGTCCGAATTGCATCCTTTAATTTAAAAGAATTCCAGTGTACGCACAGACCCATTTTGTTTATCCATTGACCTTTTGAGGGACACTTTGGTTGTTTCTGCCTTTTGTCTAGGAATAATGCTGCTATGAACATGCATGTACAAATATCTGTTTGAGTTCCTGCTTTGAAATTGCTTTGGGTATATACTTACTAGTGAAGTTGTTGGGTCATCTGGTAATTTTATGTTTAGCTCTCTTTTTGAGGAGCCACCGAATTGTTTTCCTTAATGGCTGCATCATTTACATTTTCACCAGCAATGCCCAAGAGCTCCAGTTTTTCTACATCCTTGGCAACATTTTCTTCCTTTAAAAAAAAAAAAAAAATAGTAACATCTTGGTAGGTGCAAAGTGGTTTCTCATTGTAGTTCAGATGTGGACTTTCTGCTTGATTAACGTTGGGTATCTTTTCATATTAGTCATTTGTATGTCTTTGGCTAAGTTGTTTTTTATGCTGTCGGTACTGGGATGAGGTATAATTTACACTGGGTGAAATACCTAACTCTTAAGAGCCTGGCTCAATGGATTTTAACAAGTAAAAATACACATATAAATACCCAGATAAGACATACGGTGTTTCCATTACCCAGAAAGCTTTCTTATACCCCATTCCAATAATCCTGTTCACTGTTTTGTTTTGTTTTAATCACTGTAGATTAACTTTGCCTGTCCTTAGGGTTCATTAAATGGAATCAAACAGCGTGTGCTTTTTGTGTCTGGCTTATTTCACTCAATGTAACATGTTTGAGATCTGTCAGTGTTATGTATGTCAGTACTTGGTTCTTTGTGGTTGCTGAATAATTTTCCTAAATTTGAGTTTAGCAGCATGTGCTTACCAGTCTCTCCATGAATATGGGGTGGCTTGTAACTTTTGGCTATTATGGATAAAGCTGTCCTCAATGTTCTCGTACTCTTCTTTATGCAGACCTCTTTCTCTCGGAACATACCCGTGAGTGGAATTGTTGGGTCATGGGTAAGCCTGTGTGAACTTGATCAGAAACTGGCAGTTTTCCAATGTGGTTACTCCTTTTAACACTCCCCCTTGCTGGGAACACGCGAGTTCCACACCCTCACTATCCATCAGTGTTGTCAGTCATTTTAATTTTAGTCGTTCTGGTGGGTGTGTGGTGGTATGTCAGTGTGGGTTTAATTTGCATTTCTCTGATGACTAATGATCTCAAGAACCTTCACATTTGGGAAAGGTTATAATTTAAATTTTTACATTAAAAAAAATCAAGTTAGAAGGCACACCTGGAGAACTGACATCGGGAAGCCCAAATGTTACATTGAAGCATCCACCCTGACAGCTATAAGTCAGACAGACAGATAGATGTCAGTTTTAGTTTCCATCTTGGTCACAAAGGAATTGCCAAATCTGTTAAAAGAGGACTGAGGGAGAAGGGAAGGGGTACCCATATTTAATTACTATTTTGAAAATAGAAAAAGAAAATGGCAGGGTCCTCCCCTTTCACCTGAACTCACATCTGAGAGGCAGGTTTTTAGAAGGAAAACCTGAGCAGGATGACTCATCCATTTAAAGACCTTCAGTGGTTCTCTCCCAGTTTCAGACACAGTGCAGACTCCTTAGCCCCTCCACGTCAACCCTTTGTGACTTCATGTCCCTTTCCTCTGGGAACAGCCTGGTGGGTCTACTTCTGTGTGGGTTGCCAGCTCCCAGCCTTTGCACATGCTTGTCTGATGCTTGGAACGCCATCCCCATCCTCTCTGGCACCCTGGGACTTCTGTCTGAGTTTGACTAATGAGGCTCAGCTGGGTCAATGCCAGCCCCTCCCCCAGCCTGGACCAGTTTCCAGCCCTCATCCTCCCTAATCCTCTGGGGCAGGGCTGCTGCCCTGTTTACTTCTCTGTCTCCTTCCCTTGGACCCAATGTCACGGTGGGGGTGGGGGAGGCTGTCTAGTTTAAAAGTTTTCTTTTCTTCTCAATACCCAGTCCAGGTACTTGTTGACTATCAGTACCAGTTCATGGGCACTTGTTGACCATCAATCAGTACCAGTTGGATGGTGGTGAATACTTACGGGTTGGTGAAGAGAGGGTTCTGAAAGTAGTGTGACCCTCTTGCCCCAGGACTCTGTTTTCCACTGGATTGGTTTTTGTCACATGCATTGTAGGGCTAATATTCCTAAATCTGTAGGGCAGATACCAACCACAGTGCCATCACTCCTACTCTCTGTGAACCTTACGCCCCAGCCTACCACAGGAGGTTGCTATTTGCCCCAGTGGGACCTGCAGTGACTCACAGTGAAGGATCGGAGACTGGGCATTGCCAAGAAAAAGACTGCATCTTCCCATTCAAAGAAAGACAAGTGAAAGCAAAAGTTAATAGGAAAAGCCAGCTGAGCTCTGTTTCTGGCATCCCTGAGGAGTAGTTGAGGCTCCCAGTTGCAGCAATGGTCACTAACCACCTGACAGTCCACCCTGCTCATTGGCGAGCCTCACACTTTACATCCTACAACGAGCCAGGGCTAGTGAAAATGCAGGATCCGACTCACCAGGTCTGGCTTGGAGACTAGGGTTCTGCATTCCTAATACATTCCCAGGCAGTGGACTGCTGGTACCTGGACCCCACTTTGGGTGGCCTGGGTTGAACTGAACCAATCAGAACACAGTGATAAGGTTGTTTGGGGCCATAATTAGCCAGAATATTTATTCCCCATCCAATGGATTAGAAGGTATTACGTTGTTCCCTACAACATGATGCAAACCAGTATTTGTGCTTTACAGGCCCAAGATTTATGAAAAAATTGCCCTGAAAAAGTTGTAGAGTTTGATTTATATAGAAGAACATGCAGCAGACCAGCAGAAGAACATGGGGGACACTAGGTAGAGCGGGCTAGACATCCAATAGGGGTATCAGTCTTTGATGCTGATGTGATGGGCGATGTGTATGCCTTTTTTGAAACTTTACAGAGCGTTTTTGCAAGGAATCCACGAAGCTGATTATAATCTATAGATCCTGATAGGTCAAATTTGGTGCACACTTGATTGAAAATTTATATTCTCCCCAACTCTTTCCAGGACAGGATAAGCACAGCTTATCTCTTCTGTATTGTTTTCTCTCAAACTACAAACTTGTGGTTTACTTTTTAGACAGGAGACTGGGAAACTTTATCTGAATTTTTCTCCCATGAAAAATTGTAAACTTATGATTATTAAATAGAAGTAAGTGTTCGCAAGAAGAAGGAAATAGGACTTTTTACTACAGACAAATATGAAGAAGTCACCTATGATGTCATTCAGAGCCAATCACTACTGAACTCTTTGTGCATTTCTTCCTAGGTTTTTAAAAATGCATTGAGAGATAATTTCCAGATGTGTTTATTAAGTTACATATATATGTTTTCATTTTATGTTGTAATTTAAGCCTTTCCTTATGACTAAAATTCTTCATATACCTCTTTTTTATTCAGTTGATCACATAAAAGATTATATAGTAGAAAATGTTCTTTAACCTTTTTTTCTAATTTCAAAAGGAGATTTTAGAAAAAAGAAAAAATGTAACATTGGTCTCATGCCTTCTGAGAGTACATTGAGTCTTAGTTTAAACCAAAAGGAGAAATTTCCTCAGATTTTGGGGCAAAAGTGTGTGATGTGAAGGCACTCCTGGAGCTTCTGGTCATGTGGCCCACCCCTTCAGGAGCCCCTCCGCGTGGGAAGGGGGTTCTGTGCCATTCTGTTTCTGTTTTTTTCTCTTCTAACTATTCTTTCACTTTCAAGTTCTCTGTTGAGCTTTGCATACACATTGTAAAACTTCCAAGCTTCACTTCAAGTAGACTAAGTGAATAAATGGTAAGAGGAACATGTTATTATTATTGGAATTGCTGCCTTCGGGTCACTTGTTAGTAAACAGGTGTGGTTTTCCGTCGCTGAATGCTTGTAAGATGACTATGTGGAAACCGTTGCCAGTACCAGGAAATTTAGACAAATCTCAAGTGCTCATGCACGCACGCACACACAGACATTGGATATGAAGAGAGACTACAGTTGAACAAATTAGTTTCCTAAAATGACAGTCTAAAATTAAAAATCCAAACGACAGCTTGCATTGTAATAAAATTCACATCTTATATACACAATTTAGTCTAAAATGAAGTTGAATTATGACAACCTTGAGTTTGTCTATTGCTTGTCCAAAGTTTGCTAGGTGAGCCCTGCCTCTGTAAGAATTCTCCTGATATGTTTTATACATTTTATCATTCGCAATGTTTCTTCTTAAGATTTAAAACAGTTATTAGACCTCTTTATTTGAAGCAGAAAGTCATGCATAAAAATATAAAGATCACTTGTAACTCCATTTCCAAAATAACTATTTGTATAATGAAAAAAATCTATGTGCCTTGAAAGGACATTGAGACAGATCCAAAATGTGTAACAAGCCCTTAAAACATCCTCTGTTATGTGCCTTAAAAGTAGGCAGCTAAAATTTTTTATCTTCTTTTAGAAAAATAAAAGACCTTTTATGAATAGGCCATTGCAAGGAGCCATGCACACATTGTAGAAGCTCACACAGAAAGTGGTCATATCATTATCATATTCTGACCTGTGGTGGTGGTGGTGGTGGTTATTATTATTATTATTATTCAGTATCTCATCAAGATCTTTTCACATCAACACATCATTTCAGCCTCAGTCATATTGGGGGTGACAGACATAGTGTCCCATAGCATATGTTAATCTGTTATCATCTCAATATAGATTTGAGTTGTCCTCAGGTTTTTGCAATGACAGATCTTTATAGAGATCTTTATAGAGATCCCTTGACATACTTTTGATATTCCTGAAATGAATTCCTGGGGGTCAGATTCTTGAGCCCACATTCATTTTCTTTGCTTTTGGCTGTTACTTTCACATCCATATTATTGAGCTCTAGATCTAGCCTGCAGCACTAGCCTAGAGTGATGTTCACCACATGAAAGGCAGCTCCCCTCCTTGAGGTCTCCTTGGGGCCTTAGCTAATTTTCAAACTTGAGGGTGGAAGTCAAAAACAAGCTCAAAGCTCACATTATTATGTATCAACTTCTTAGTTTAGAGTACGTTGGACACGGTGAGTCTCTGAGAAGTCAGTGGTACTGAAATATTGGCGCTGGGAGAACTCAGAAGTTCCACGTGGAGACATTGCATGGCCACACTGGAGTGATCGGTGCAGATTAAATTCCAGTTCTGGAATTTACCTTCTCAACCGGGGCTTGGTCACAAGCAAGGCTACTGAGACTATGCTTCACACGCTTCTAGTTCTAAAATTCCTAAGTTTTTCCATAAAGCCACATACACCTTTCTGCCTCCCTGTCAATGGTATTATTATGGAGAAAAGTGTTTTACAGAAATGAATTTTCAACTAACTGAAGTTGACCCTCCTGATTCTGAACTTTTCAAAATGTATATTACGAATGATAGCATTTTTTTCCTCACATTTGAACTTGAGTAATATCCTTTTCCTTCTGGATGATCAGGATTAATTACTCTACTATTGTACCAGCTGCCTGTGGGTTTGTGTGGGCTTCTTCCCTTGGCTGTTCTTCACCTTCCATTTCTTCTGCCCAATGCTCCTCCTCCCCACTTCAGTCATTTACATGGTTGTTATAAAACTGTATTTCCTAATGAGACATTATTAACGTAAACATCGTGTTTGCTTACTTGTTCTTCATCGTGAATTAAACTCATGTAAGTTCCTTATGAATAAAGCTCTGTTTTAAAGAGTTTGTGTATAGCCGAAAGATAGAGTAAAAAATGAGAATAGTTCTTCCAAAGTGTTCCTTGCACACCTACCTGGTATTAATCAGGGGTCTCCAGAGAAACAGAACCAATAGAATGCACGTGTGTGTGTATCTTATCTATTGATATTTATAGGTACACATGTGCACAGATGTGTTTTGAGGATTGGTTCATGCAATCGAGGTTTGGCAAGTCCAAAATCTGCAGGGTGGGCTGGCAGGCTGGACACCTAGGACGGAGTTTTAATTCAAGTCCAAAGGCAGAATTCCTCCTTACTCTGTTCTGTTCAGGTCTTCAACTGATTGGCTTATCCGCATCATGGAGAACAATCTGCTTTACTGATTTAAATGTTAGTTTCATGTCAAGAGTACCTTCACAGAAACATCTAGAATAATGTTTAACCAAATATCTGGGTATACTTAAAATTACGACACATAAAATGCACCATCACACACCCTGTGTTCCCATTCCATTTACAGATATTATTCTTAGTATGTTGGCGTAGTTGTTTCAGAAGTTTTCTATGCATAATCTGTGGTGTGTGTGTTGAGAGCCTTAATCTGTGTAGATACTGATCATTTATGTTCCTCTCTCACCCCTTTGATATATTAATATAAAAAAGGATGTTATTAGGATCTTGGTGCTATACCATCCTTCTTTCAAGTAATGAATTTTGGTTTGTTTATTTTTGTTTATTGATGTACAAATACAATTTTTAAGTAGAATTATCTCAATTTAGTTTTTTTTTTTTTGGTGTTGCTTTGACTTCTACGGTGTGTAGACTTTGAAAATTGGGCTTTGTGTGTGTGTTTTATAAAGATTTTATTTAATTTTAGAGAGAGGGACAGGGAAGGAGAAAAAGAGGGAGAGAATCATCAAAGTGAGAGAGAAACCTCAATCTACCGCCTCTTCTATGTGCCCTGATCAGGACCGAACCTGCAGCCCAGACATGTGCTCTGACTGGGAATTGAACCAGTGACCTTTCTTCTTGCAGATGGCGCTCAAACAATTGAGCCACAGCAGTCAGGGCTGGGATTGTGTTTTGAGATTATAGAATTTCTAGCTGACTTCCAAATAGGGCCTTTCACTTGTAGGTAGCTTACTTGTATTTTCTTAATGCTATTATTTTATTTTTAAGAACATTTTGCAAGTGGGTTTCTGTGGATGCAGGAAGTAGACACTATTTGCCTTTGTTTTTCTTGGGAGACCAAAGACTATACAAAGAGCCATGTCCTCTGCCTGGACCTTTCCCTCCATGTCCCCTGGGTTGGTTTCTTCACCTCCTCATCCTTTCAGTGTCTCTTTTGTGGGTCCACCCCAGCACTCTATTTAACATGGAGATGCCCCTCCGCACACCCAACCACCTCCCTTAGCCTAGTGTACATTCTAACACTGTCCCTCACAGGTTAGGTCTACAGTTTATGTGCCCCCCACCCCCCAAGGCAAGCCCCATGAAGGTTCTCTAGTGTTTCCCAGGCACTGGTAGTTGCGCTCAGTGAACCATAGAGAATGAATGGCTTGCTCTTAACTGCTGCTGAGAACCGGAACTTGGGGTCCTCCTTGTTCCCCCTCCTGCTGGTCCAGCCCCTGGGGACCAGGGGATGCTCCAGGCTCTTCAGGGATGATGCTCAGGCTCTGCTTCTCTTTATTTCTAGACCGGCCTTATTGTCGCCTGCTACCACGGCTTTGTGGATACTGTGGTGGTCTTAGCGGAGTGCCCCCACATTGACGTCAACTGGCAGGACAGTGAGGGCAACACGGCCCTAATCACCGCTGCGCAGGCAGGTAAGACTGGCTTTTTCTTCCTCCTCAGAGCCCAGGTGGGAGAGTAGCTACCAGAGTACGGGTGTGGGGTGCTGCACCCAGGCCCAGCGCCTGATAGCACTGTAAAGACGGGATCAAGCAGGAATGCCGTTCTACTGTGGAGGGGTACAAGAAAAGGTTGATGGGTATGTGTGTATATATTCTGTGCATTTGGAACAGTGCAGTTTACCCACCAATGCAGAACTCAGACTGGCCAGATTGAACTCCAAAATGGCACTGGAAGTCCGATCTCATCAGAAGGTCACCTGGAGCATTGCACCTGCCCCAGCTGGAAATGCGGGCACGAAAAGATGCTGGTGAACTCATAATCATGTTAATGATAATTAATGTATATAAGTGGGTCTGTTTATCAGGCCACTTTGCACTTGCTGGAGTGTGTCAGGGTACGAAGGGGACTATTTGTGAGATCCCGGAGTGAGTGAATGGGCATTGGAGTAAGTGTCCTTCCGTCCAGCTGTCCTCTGAAGGCCTGCTTATGCCAACATTGTCCAGCACATGGTGACTCTCCTCCACCAGAAATGCTGCCAGACAGTTTTTGAGACAAACAAGGCAGCTCTGCTGGTTGCTTCAGGCCCACACTTCATTTGTAACCGTAGCATTAACCAGTTTTGTAACTGACCCCTTTCAAAATTCTTGGCTTCCACCACGGCATCCATTGCACCACGGAGGTTCTCAGTTGCAAAGAATCCCGTTTCTGGCTGAGCTCAGGACAGATGTGAGGACCTCACGTGGTAGGGAGTTGTTGGGAATCTGGCTCATTCAGGGCCAAGAGGCTGGAGGAAACCATACTGCACGCTGATTGTGGAGAGTAAACATCTGCTGCTGTCCTCAAAGGAAAACCTGTTCGTCCTGTTTTGCATCGCCAGCTCCTGTGTCAAAACCAGCGTGGGTGACCGAGCAGGGAGCCCAGGGAGGGTGGGAAAACCAGCGTCTGGTAATTTCACTACCTGAGTGGAGAAACAGCCTGTGCACACCCCTCCTTTCAATCAGGGCGTGTACGTGGAGAAGGCCCCGACTCAGAGGGGTTGCGCTGTGTTAACACATGTTCCCTTCATCACGTTTCAGGATATGAAGCTTTACCTCCACAGAGGTGAAGCCCGCCATGCTTTGGAAGCTGAGGCGCACAGCTTCCCGAGCTGCCGAAGTGTAAATGGATATCATGAGGTGTTCAGTGACTGTTGGCCCATCATTCATTACCTCCCACTGGCCAGGAACCGGGTCAGGAACCCGTGGTGTAGGAGACATGGGCAACTCTGTCCTTGAGTAATTTTCCAGTTAACTTGCCCCCTGATGACGCTCTGGGTGTCGCAGGGTGGGAACACCCCATCTAGCCTGGTGGCTTAGGCCAGGGGTTGTGAAAGAGGGGCCTTGAGTGGGATGGAAAAGAAGTCAGAGGCAGGCTGGCCCGGTCAATGCTTCCCAAAGCCACAGGGCCAGGAGGGAGCCCAGTGAGTCTTAGGAATGGCATAGGTTAGTGTGGCTGTAGGACTGCGTGCGTCTAGGACAGCTGAGAAGTGGCCCCCTGCGAATGCAGGGACTGGATCCTTGCGGGTGTAGATTAAATGTGAGGGAATGCACTGGAATGGCATGAGGCTGGGTGTGTGGTGATGGGGTCTGGGTGATCCTGGTGGCCCAGAGGTGGTTTCCGAGGCACAGAAGGAACCCGGGCAGTGAGACGGAAAGCTCAGGTCTCAGCGGCTGTGATGTGGGCAGTGGGGGTCAGGTAGGTGTGGCCCAGCTTTCATTTCAGCCTTTTGGATGGGGGATGATGCTGATGGCCAAGGGCTGTGAAGAAGGATGGGCTTCATGTGTGCTCAGCACGTTGAAATGCTGAGGCAGCGAAGTAAGAGGTCGCGATGGGCAGCGTGCGGGCTTGTGGAGCATTTCACCGAGTTCACAGGTGACCCGGATGCTGCTGGTCTGAGGTCCCCCTTTAGAGGTTCTCACTTTAAATGGTCACTTGGGGAGCCTCTTGGGGGCCACTAAAGCTGTGCAGATGCCAGAGGGACCCAGAACCATCATTAAATCAAACTGAGAATAAAGGAAAGCAACTGGGGGCCTGTTGTTAGCTTTCATGTCCTGTTTTACCAGAGAGAGTCTGTTTAGGCTTTTTACTGCTGGAATCAGGTGAAGTCCCATTTTAATCCAGTTCCATGACCAGTTATACTTATTTGATGATTTCTTAATTCCGAAATAAGCCTAGTAACATATGCTTACAGTAAAAAAACTCATTGCAGAAATATATTTTTTTAAAAGACCCATTTTCATTCTCCCAAGCTGACCTAGTTCTAGTTACTTACCCCTTTAGACCTCTCTGTTTCAAACACAAGGATGTGCTTCCACGTTTATTTATACAAAGAGGTTAATGTTGTAGAGGGTGAGATTTTAAATTTTTTTCACTTAATAGATCTATATCTCTGTACGCTGACCAACATACACAAGATTTACCTCGTTCTTACAGGACACATTCCTGAGTGTGCTTGTGTGTTCATGGCTGTGTTCTTGTGTCCAGTAACTCAGACAATTCAATAAACAGTGGCTCATCCATTCTACACAAGATCCTCCTATAAAACAAATCATGGATTTAGCAGCTTCATGTCCAATGGCTCTGTTAAGTGCTGCGTCTGCCACAGTGAACAAAAACACCTACTTCTGCTTCCCAAGTGCTTAGTCTAGTGCATGTGGGGAAGGGGACGTGTTTGTGTTTGGGGGTACATTTCTGAGGATGTATCTGGCAGGCCCCTGGCTACTCGGAGTAGGTGGAGCAGCAGATATGCTCAGAGGGCTAAACTGAGGAGCTGATCAGGGGGTTTAGCGGAAGGTTGGGGGCAGACTTAAGGGGCAGGACCCAGGAGAGAGTTACCCTAAAAGAGGATAATTATAATGTGAGACATTGGAGTGAGCAGGCCCCTCAGGTGGGAGGTGGGTGGTGAGGCTGGGTAAGGCTGTTCTTTCTTCCCCCTTCTACCGGAGTCCCCTGTTGAGCCACACTGGAGACTTTAGGGCTAAGGGACCGGCAGGTTTTGGAGGTTGTCCTCTTTGCAAAAGCAAGGCAGGGGAGGAGAGAGAAATAATGCATAGTAGATTCGTAGAACTCAGTTGCTTCAACATAAGGCCTGCACACTTTAAATGTGCATATTTACATGGCTGCTGCCAAGTGGCCTTTAGGAAAAGCTGTACCAATTTTTGCTTTCCCCTGAGTCCCCAAGGGTGTTTTTACCAACTGAAGACGCAATCGCCTTTCAGTGTTTGCCGATCCCAGATGGACTTGCTTATTGCTTGCAGTTGTGTTTGCCTGATTCCCATGGAAGCCTACTTACTATCTGTGATGACAATGTGGGTGCAATTTACCGAGTATCCAATGAGGAAATAGCCTTCTTTTGCAACCTGACACTTGTGAAGGTGATAGTTGGATGGTTGCCTCATCACTTGGCTCCATGATGTTGGGACCTGGGGCCATGATGTCAGCACCTGTGTGAGGCAATGCTCTTGACATTGTTCCCTCATGATCCCAAGAAAACCCCAGCAGGCCCAAGCCCCTCGCTTCCCATTGCCATACACAAAGGCCTCACTGAAGAGGAGCAAATCCCTGCCATGTTTTGTTCTCTAAGATGGGAAAACATTTCCAGAAGGTTCCAGCACATTTTGTTTACATGTCATGGCCAGGCCACATCACAGGGCCTGAACCAAAACAAGTGGCTGGCAAGGGAGGTGGAGTGACCTCAGCAGCTGACTTGTCTAGTCAGCGCTGGCCCCAGCTGAATCTGTGCGGTGAAGGAACACTCCAGAGCAACCACATGTTAATATTATCTGCATGTGTGACAGTTGGCAGTTTCTACAGAACTCAGAGAATAACTTAGGATGCAGATGCTGTGATCAGCCTCAGCCTGTTGGGTGTTCTCTACAAAGTTTAACCTCCTTGGCTACTTAATGCACAATAAAAATACAGCCAAATCTGTATTAGACCGTACAGTGGAAGAATATAGGACAATAAATCCTCTAAGAATCCCTAAATTCCATTTAGCTAGTCATTTCTGGTTCTTCTTTAGCAAATAGCAGGAGGGCCCTGTGGCCCTGTGTGAACTTTTGGTTATGATAAAGTCGGCTGGGTGTCAGTAATCGTTGGTGCATCCTTGAAACTTGTGATTTCTGGAACTTATTTTAAAACTTCCGAAGGAAATGCACATAGAGCCAGCCAGTTTGGCATGTTTCAGGTCCTGCTATGGGGACACAGTGTCAGTAAGGCTCCCAGAGGTGGGGCCGGGGTGGGCTCAGACTGCCTGCGGGAAGCCTGGCTCTGAACTGGATCTGGGGAGAGCTTCACTTCAGAGGAAAATGTGTGACACTGCCAGGAGGTGGGAATGAATGCTTCTCTGTTCTGCCTGTCTTCACTTATTACCACCACCCATGACCATAATGTTGGCCTGACTTCACTGTGGTGTGTATGGCTTTTTGAAACGTTTTCCCTTTTCTTGGTTTCTATGCTGTCACTTAAGACATAGAACTTGGTAAGTCTCTGGGGTTCCCCAGCATCTCCTTGCCTTTTCCCGTCAGCTCCAGTTTTCAGAGCCTTGCTGACTGACCCCTGCAATGCCCGCCCGGCCCTTCCCCGCCGCTGGCCAGGCTGGATGGGACCTAGGGACCTAGACCAGCACTACGGCTCTCCCTGTTCCCACCTGCTAGTCCTGGGGAGCTGGAGGAAGGCCCGTCGGACGTGCCCCACCCTGCGCTCCATCTGCATATTTCTCTCCCTCTTGGGGTATGGGCCTATCTCTTCCCTCCTGCAGCTTGTGGGATGTGACGTTTCCAAAGTCAACACTTCCCTCTACTGGCCTGGTTCGGAAAACTACATTTTGAGTACCTGGCATCAGACCAATCAAGTCTTCAGACGACCCAAATTCTGTAACAGTTTTTCATTTTTAGGTTCAGTAAAGGTTTATTGCCTGATTCCTTTCTTTGAATAAAGAAAGGAATTCTTAGCCCATAACTAGTACTCAATAAAATGTTTGATTAATCAGTACTTAATCGTTGTGATGGCCATTTCATCTCAGGTAACATGGGTTACGGCTTGAAAATTAGCAACCTTTATTGATATGTGTACATTTTTAAAGGGAGAAGCAGGAATCCGTATTTTATTTGCTAAATACTTGTTGACCTTGCGGTGAATTGCAGGTTTTGGACTCATGGGCAGTGTCAGGAGGTGGCAGTGGGCCCCTGGGAATGCGGCCTGTGTGACGTCACAGTTCAGATGCCTAATGCATGCCTGGGGGACCAGGCAGAGCGATAAGTGGGAAATTGGAAGGGTCAGCTTTCAGGATATCTGTGGAAAGAGGGTTTAAAAAGGATGGATGGAAGACACAAGTGGTAAATGCTGTGGAGGGGTAAGTTGAAGGCTGTCTAGTACCCACTGGATTTTGCTACCAGACAGCCACTGGGGACTATTGGAAGGCTGTTTCAGGAGAAGCAGGGGAGTGTGAGTCGTGGGAGTGAGAGAGGGGATCAGAGTTAGACCAAAAGGAGTCAGAGGTTGGGGTGGGTGGCTGGAGTGCAGGGACAGGTCCTCGGGGATTGTTGTTGATTGTTGCAACAGATTGGGCTCATGTGCCCCCTTCAAATTCACATGCCGTGTCCAGGTCCTCATGTGACGGTATCAGGAGCTAGGGCTTTTTCGAGGTGCTTACGTCGGGAAGGTGGACCCCTCGTAAATAGAATTAGTGTCCTTATAAGAGACTCCAGTGAGCCCCCTCACCCCTTTTGCCATTGAAGATGAGCGAGAAGACGGCCACTTGAGAACCAGGAAGTGTCCACTGAGTCCGCTGGCGTGGGCTTCGCAGCCTCCAGAACAGTGAGAAATGTTTGCTGTTTAAGCCACCCAGCCTATGGTAGTGTGTTATAGCAGCCTGAATGGATACAGAAACATAAACATAACTACATACATACACATATGCACATACATATACTGTACATATACATCTACATCCGTATGTGTATACTATACATGCATATCCATATTGCTGTGTAACAAATTACTGTTCATGCATCTGTGTGTGGGCTGGGGATCTGTGGATCTTGATTGCCTTTGCTTCTGCATCTGTGGTGAGGCTGGACCCTATTCTAGGATGTGCTTGGGGACTTTACCTGAGACAACTTTGCTCCATGCACTGCTCGTCCTCTTCCAGACACCACCAAGTTAGCTTTGGCATGTTCTTCTTAGGGAGGTGGCTGAGGCACCAGTGTGACAGGGAGTCCAGATCAGTAAGGACATTTCAAGGTTCTGCCTGTGTCTCACCAACAAATATCCCAGTTCTTGGCAGAAGAATTTTGAAGTCACATGGAAAAGAGCCAGATGATGAATTTGGGCCATGAATGTGGTCTGGCAGATTTGCAAGGCAGAAGAGGTCAAAGAGGGGTAATTGGTAGACAAGTCCCTGGCAGGGAGGAGACTTTGGTATCTAGGGGAACCCTCACCCTCCCTTCTCAACAGGAGGGAATGTGAGACTGCCCGTGGATGCGGGGTTTTGGTAGTGTGATGGGAAAATTGAGGGAATTCCCTTCTGTGGTTTCTGTTCCCTTTTTGAAGAGGTGTGGTATTTCATGGGAAGAAGTAGGTGACTTAAGAGTGGGAAAGTTTAAAATTTCCCTCGTGGGGATTGGGGGAGAGTCTAGGAAAGTCCCAGCAGTGTTGCTGGGCTTGTCTGAGAACCCAGTCAAGCTTGGGTACCATGGGTTTCTGCTCCAAACACTCTCAGAAAAGATGCCATTGGCCATCCAGGTGGAACCAGGAGTGGGGGCTGTGGGGGGCAGGGGGCATCTTGGCTTTTCTCTCTGTTGCATGACTCAGCCAAAAAGTTACCAAGGCCCATCCAGTCACTTCTACAGGAGAGTTGTGAGTCAGCCCCCTGTCTCCATCCTCCTGCCCTCCCAGGGACCCAGCCACCATCCTCTGTCCATTGCATGCCCATCACAGCCTCCCACTGAGCTCCCACCATCAGCTGCAAGGTTTGGGGACAGCGTGGAGGGGAGCCACACCCAGTAGAGGACAAGAGTCATTATTGCGACCCTATGCTCTTGTCACGTGGTCTTGTCTACCTATGCCAGAGCTCCTTTTTATAAAAGAAGCATTGATTATAGAATAGTTAAGTTTAGACTTGCAGGAAACTGCTAAGATTATACAGAGAATTCCTGTATACCTGGTACCCAATTTCCCATTTTTAGGAGCTGGCATTAGCATGGTACATTTGGCACAACAAAGGAATCAATACTGAGGCATTTTAATTAGTAACTCAAGGTCATTCTTTATTCTGACTTCCTCGGTTTTTTCCTAATTTAATTGTCATATTCTCTGAGGTTCCAGGTTCTTCTTGGCTATGAAGTTTCTCAGACTTGATGATTTCGACAGCTGGGGAGCACTTGTGAGGGAACTTGTCCCTTGATTGGAATTCGTCTGATGTTGTTCTCATGAGTAGGCTGGAGTTATGGGTTTGGGGGAGAAGGAACATAGGAGATTGCTATTCTCATCACATCGTACCAGGGGTAATGCTAAACAAAAAAATAGTAAATGACACTTGTTATAGATGGTAAGGCAGACCCTATTCAGGATCATCTCAATAGGTGTAGGGACCCTGCCCTGGGATTTTGGAATGGGAAAAGAGGGATGGTTCAAATCCAAATACACCAAGGGAAGTGAGGACTCATAGCCAAAGAGCAGGGTGAAAGTCAGTGGCTGAAACATGAAGAGGAAACATCAAAGGCATAAGAGAGCCTTGGTAAACCAAGCTAACAGGATTGTTGCTTAAGACAGGCCATGGTGGTCAGTTATGGCCTGGGGAGGTGGGACAGGGGAGCGTGGTCAGATAGCAAAGGTGGGGGGTTTTGCTAAAACTAGATATTACAAGGAGACACACCGATGGGCCTGGGAAAAGTTCAAGAGAGCCTGACTGAAGTTTGATCAAAGACTGTTTGTCAGTAAGTGATGTCAGTGTGACTTGTCACTGTTGATGTTGACCTTGATCACGTGGCTGAGGTTGTGTCTGCCAGGTTTCTAGGGTGTAAAGTTCTCTCTTCTCCTGCCTTTCCCCATTCTGCTCACTGCAGGGAATCCGCAAGTCCAGGACTGTGTCGTGTTCCACTGCCTTGAGTGTGGAATACATAAATTGGGAATTTTTCTGCCAGGAAATTTATCTATTGTATCAAGCACTTTTTATACAACACATTACCTCACGTAATTTCCACCGTCGTGAGGTTGATATTATCTTCTGTTTTCCAGCTGCAGAAACAGGGACTCAGTGAAGTTAATTCGCTTTCCCAGGGTTACCCAACTTTTAAGTGGGAGGCTAGTGACTTACACTTGGGTATTCTTAGCCAACTCTCTTAAGTACTAAGCTCTCTGTCCACACTGTTGTTTAATCACCCGCTGATGCTATTTCACATGGATTTTATTCCTTGGGTCACTTTGTGTTTTTATCTTAGGGGAGCAAGGTGTTCTTGGGGTCTATATGGTAAGCCCACCTTTTCAAAGGGCTTCCTGGGAGGACTATTCTGTAAGGTCCAATTTGGACTAGGCCCAAACTAGATTTCAACATGGTCCATGTTTGGGTTTTGTTATGTAAGAAAGGCTGTGTTCTCTCTGTCCATTTGCCTGTCTGTCTATTTTTCTTGTTTACTAAAGAAAAGGAAAGCTCCCTTTGGTTAATTGGTGTGGTTTTTAAGAAGAATGGTTAAAAATATTTACACATTCTTAGAAGTATTGGGTCCACCCTGGTTTCGCTGAATAGGGTCATTTGTGTGATAGGAGGTATTATTCTGCTATTCTTGGAAAGTCAGCGGGGAACCAGGAGCTATTTCTTGGGTTGTTTAAAGTTCACGCCTGTAGTCAGAATGACTTGGCCATGTGTTGATTTTTCTGAACTCAACATAATATGCAGAACAGACCTGTATAATGGGCTGTTTGCTCTGTAGATTTTCAATTTTTCTTCTCCCCGCCTGTTCAAAGTGTTTAGAATGTATCAGTGCAAAGGACATGGTGCTGAAAATTGGACAGTTATACTCCTTCACATCTTTAAAGAAATGGCTCTAAACGAATTGCAATTCGTTTCACTAGGACCCTGGCTAAATCTGACTGACAGGAGCCGCAGAGCGTGTAACTGGATGACAAACGTAGCTGAGACCAAAGGACCCCCTCTCCCCCACAGCTGAGAGCAGTGACGCTGCTTTGGGCCTGGGACTGCCTGCAGCACCCGCTCCCCTGGTCCTGTAACTGACAGTGGAGCGGCTGAAATGAATCAGCAAGCATCAGGTTCTGGTGAGAACCTGTGACTCACAGAGCTGGAGGGCGGCGGCCATCTGTTTGTCACGTGCTAACGCCAAACACTGGTGTATTAGTGTTGCCCAGAAAAGCTATGTGTTGCACCTTTTCATTTTTGCAGTGAGTTCAGAAAATGGGCGGAGGTCAATGGTGAGCAGACAATAATGCTTCTAGAAGAGTCCCTGCTCTCATTTTTGTTGCTTGTTTGTTTCTAACTTGGGAGTTGCTGTGGATTTGATACTGCTTGAGTAGCAGCCCTCGAAGAAGGAGAACTGGGCCCCCTGACGCTGTCTGGGGTGGGGGGCATGGGTAGGATGGGAGGGCAGTCTCTGCGTGCTGCTGTGCAGACAGTGTTTGGTGACGTTGGCTGAGGGTCATAGCTCACTCAGCCTTCTTGCCTGCAGGGCAGTCAGCTGTGTCCCCAGGCTGCCCATCCTCAGTAGGAGGCCTCCCCTCCTGCCACACCTCTAATCTCAATCAGCTGGGAAGGAGCCTCATGGGTGCTGGCTTCTCCATGTGCAGAGGCTTCCCTGGGAAAGGGAGTGGTGCCCTGGGGAGGACTAAGAGGGCACTGAAATGCCCACAAAGCCTCACACCTGCAGCCTGGCAGTGGCAGTTCCCAAGGCACATGCATGGGGTGGGGACAGATGGGAGCATTTCAGAGACCTGGAGCTTGAGTGTGAGGATGCAGACAGGGCACCCCGCACAGCCCCCGGCCCCAGGAGAGGGGTCCGCAGGCTGACCTCACTCCTCAGGGTATGTCAGCTATCACCAGCAGGGCCAGGATGGCCTGGGGGTGGGGTGCAAGGTGAAGGTGAGGAGCAGGGGAAGCTGTCTCCCACCTTAGTATAGTTGGTCCTGAAACAGTGCAGTCTGAGCCTCTAGGACAGTGCTTCTCATCAGGGTGACTTTGCTCCCACGGGGGCATTTGGTGATGTCTGGGAACATTTTTGGTTGTTACCACCTAGGTGGGAGGAGGGGTGTGGCTGTTGCCAGCATCTGGTGGGTGGAAACAAGGGGTCTAGGATGTACTGGGCAGCCCTACCACTGAGGATCATATGGCCCCAGTGTCACTAGTGCCAAGACTTGGACTCCGAAATGGGGGAGGGTGGCATGTCATTTCACACATAGACTGAAGAAGTATGGATGGTGGACAATAGGCTGCATGGACATTTGACCCAAGAGTCTGTGTCTGAGACCCAGGCAGCTATTTTGAGGAACGCTCCCACCCATTTTGGTTCTCTGGAAGTGGAGGGGTGGAGCCTGGAGAGCCCTGGGAACATGGCTTTTCATAACGTTCTCCTCTGTCACCGAACTGAGGAGGGTAAGAATTGCAGAAAACCAGATCTCTTTTGGAAGTGTAAGACCATAAAGGAGAGAAGTCTATATCCTCAAGTGAGTGTTAACTGTTGGCATTTCTGGCTGAGGATCTTGGTAGCAACCCAGTGTGTATGTGTGTGCAAGTGTGTTTGTGTGTCTCTGTGTGTGCTCGCATGTGTGCGCATGCGTGCGAGATGGAGGCAGACACTTCTGAGCAGTAACAGAGGTGGCAGTGTGCCCTGGCATATTTTCTTGCTTGACTTTCTCCTCCTGGAAGCTGGGGAGCCCTGTGAAATGACCCAGAGCCTCCGTTTCTTTTTGCATCTGTGCCCTGGTCACTGCTGCTGGTCGTGGACAGTATCCAGGACCTTCCCCTGACCAGCCGTGCCTGCTGAGGCCAGCTCAGCGTTTCTGCGTGCCACCAGGCAGCATCCCAGCCGCTCACGCCCAGGATGGGTGCGTGACTTTAACAGTGTCACCGGACAGCCGGGCTCCCAAGTGGGTCGGTGAAGGAAACAAGGGTGAACCTGCAGAAACAGCACTGCTATGGCCAGAGGGCACCCAGTATTTTCCTGTTTCGGGGACTCTGTGAGAATTCTTTCCTGCCATCTCAGAGGCAGACTCGCACCCCACGGATGGGCTGGCCCAGGAGGTCAACCTTGCCACGTTTCTCTCTCTAGGAAGACCTCACTGGGAAGAGCACTCTTTATGGAGTGCGGTCTCTTCATGTGTGTAAATCTCTCTGCAGGTCACGCCATCATCACCAACTACTTGTTGAACTACTTCCCTGGTCTTGACCTTGAAAGGAGGAACGTGTTTGGGTTCACGGCTCTGATGAAGGCTGCCATGCAGGGCCGAACGGAGTGCATCCGGGCCCTCATGCTAGCAGGTACGTCTCCACCTGCCCTATGTGGTCCTGGGGACCTGGGAAATGGGGGCTTTGCTTCCTTAAGGAATATGTGTTGAAGAGATGAACCAGTCCTGTGGAAACATACTAGAGGGGGCAGCTTCCTTTTCTGTCATGTGTTACAGAATGGGAAGGTCTCATTCTGGAGCTTTGGATCAACCTGTTGCCCTTTATGGCATCATCACCTTGGAGGAAGCCCTGCCTTCTCTGAGCCTCTCTGTTTCTATCTTTGAAATGGGAGTGGTGACTTCTTTTTCCCACCTCCTCCCCCGAAAATGAAACATGACAATATTTTGTAGAGTCTCCAGAGCTATGCAGATTTCATGAACAACTAAGCTAAATTCTATGTGACTAATCTCTAGCCCTTTCCCTGACTCTTAAATGGCATCACAGTCATCATTAGCATAATCTCATTGGGTTATTTTGAGAGTTAAATGAGAAAATGTGTATAAAGTCCACCCCCGCAGTCTAGCACAGGGTGAGCCTCCAATGTCTCAGTCAGTGTGAGATGCTGCTGTCGACATTAATTACTTTCATCATTTTAATTTAGTTTGGTTTGTTCTTGGCCCTGCGTTCAGCCAGTCCCACTTGGTGCCATGGGTTCCCTGAGAGGCGGCATCTCCCCTTCCATCTTAGTATCCTGAGGACAGCAGGAAAGTTCTTCCAGGCATCAACCTAGGCTAGCAGTCCTGTGTAGACAACATTTATTTTGGAATCATTTCAGATGTAGGGGAAAGTGACAAAGGTAGGACAGAGAGTGCCCACACTGCCCTCACTTGTCTCCCCATGTTAACATCTTACTGAGAGGCTGACATCAGTACAGCATTACTCAACTCCACACTTTATCAGATTTGACCAATTCCTCCATTAATGGCCCTTTTCTCTTCCAGGGTCACATCCAGGCTCCCACATTTAGTTGTCACATGTCCCTTGTCTCCTTCGGTCCATGACAGTTTCCCCGTCTTACCACCTTGTCCATGGCTTGACTGTCCACAATGGCCACTACACAGTGTCCTCAGTCTGAGCCCATCCGCTGTTTTCCGTCTGATTAGATGGGGGTTGTAAGAGCCACAACTTGCTTCAGATATTCTTTTCCTCCTGCTTTTAACCCAAGTGTTTCAGGGGTTGCTGTCAGGAAAATAAATTCAGTAAATGAAGATAAAGGCTTTGAAGATGAAAACGTTCTTGGAAATAAAAAGATCGTGCTTAAAATTAATCCCATGACTGTGCATTTGACTCACTGACAGTTTCAAAAGTGAGACAGCAGTTTGGACAGCATTCAGGCCCGGCCTGCCCTGTGTCAGCGACAGATGCTACTCCTGATTACACAGCGGTTACAGTGCTTCTGTGTTCGGAGGAAGCTTCACCTGCTTTTACTCTGGATCTAGTTACAACTGAGTATAAATCTTTAGCAATTTACTTTTTCACCCCCCTCCCCCCCAAAAAAAACTATTGTGTCAGCCACATCTGTGCATTTTTTTCCCAGTGAATTAATTCGAATCACAAACCCTTTTGTTTGCAGGTCAGTCACCTTCCAGTCACTCTGGCAAAGGCCCAAGGTCTGCTGCTATGCTACTTTCCTCCAGGTCTGGTGGAGGTTTTAGGCCCAGGATTCTAGGAACACCTCTTGGTTCTCTTGAGAGATGGACTTGCTTATAGGCAGTGTGTTCATTGCTAAATGTTGTGTGTCCCCCATAGCCCCACAGCTATTTGGATAATAAATTGGGCACTAGATTTTTATGTACCCTCCTTTTCCTCCTCCATGAGCCCTGCCCCATCAAAGTCTAGGCTCTGCATGAGTGCAGATCTTGACTATGTTCATCCCTGAATTGTATGTGGTTGAAGCAAAATGGTCAATAGGACTAACTTAAAAGCCAGGACCTCTGCTTTCAACTTCTAGTCCCGCCCCTTACCCTGTCTGTACCTACTGTTCTGAGCCTCAGTTTCCCTTTCTATAAAATGGGGCAAATGACAGTCGCTACTGCAGGAAGTCATGATGGGGTTAGAGTGAGTTCACATGTGGACAGCCCTTGGACTCATGCCTGGAAGGAAGGAAGCCTTCAGTCAGCTTTGGTTATTATTGTTATTATCATTGTTTCTGGTGAATTTACGTGTTCAGTAATTATCTGTTCAATGAATGAAAAAATGTGGTTTATTTTTCCCTTTGAAAAATATCCTTGCGGTGAGATACTTAAACTTTCTTATTGAGGGCAATAAGCATTAACTCAGGCTTTCTTAATCTTGGCACTACTAGCTTTGGGGGGCCATGTAATTCTTTGTGGTTTGGGGCTTTCCCAGAATAGATGGTTGCTCAGCACCACCCAGGCCCCTGACAGCAGGTGGCTGTAGCACCTCCAGGTTTGACAACCAACATTGTCTCCAGTCTTTGCCAGATGGCCCCAAAGAGGTATAGTTGTTTCCCAGGGAGAACCATGGGTGTCTCTAGCATAAAAGCAAAAAGAGGGAAAATGTGGCGAGAGAAATGTTTCCCTCTTATATACTTTTTGCTTTTTATCTTGTCCTATATTCTTTCTTAAAATAAAAACCTGACTCCTTCCTCAGGACATTTTCCCCCCACCATCTAAGGCTTTGGTTGTACTAACTTCCAGAATATTTTCATTTTCTACTGTTACCGCTATGTTAGTGTAGCTTCTCCCAGGAAAGCAGGTTTCATTTTCCTTTTATAGTAAATGTGTATGTATGTTTTAGGAAGAAAAAAAAATGTGCTTGAATGTGTTTTCTGGGCTTGGTGGATAGCAATAAAGATACTTGTTGAAGTATTTTTCAAAATTTGCACAAGTACTTTAGTCTTACCAATATTAAGAACCACTAAAGCTTTTTTTTTTTTTTTTTAATTCATTAATTTTAGAGAGAGGGGGAGGGAGAGAGGCAGAGAGAGGGAGGGAGAGAGGCAGAGAGGGGGAGGGAGAGAGGCAGAGAGGGGGAGGGAGAGAGGCAGAGAGGGGGAGGGAGAGAGGCAGAGAGGGAGAGAAACTTCAACATATGGGTACTTTCCACCTGCCTCTAGCCACAGACCTGGCTGGAGACCTGGCTTGCAATCTGGTTAGTGTGCCCTGGCTGGGAATTGAACCAGTGACTTTGCAGGCCGGTGTCTTTCCACTGAGCCACCAGCCAGGGCTAAAGCACAAAAGCTTTTAAAGGTACTAATGGCCAAGTATTTTGGCAGGGGGGATTGGCATTTATGTACAGCTGCAAAAGGTATCTTGAGAGCTAATTACAGGATGGTTATCCTGCAGTTTTTTCAAAAGCAAAACGATTCATTCGCATTACTACATAATAATGGTTGGAGTAAAAATGTGTACCTCCTCATTTTGCCAAGTGCGGGATTACTCTGTGACTGAGTGCATTTCTGCTCCTCCGCTTGAACTTCCGAGTTGCAGTTTCATTATATTCAATAAGAACCATTTCCTTTTAGAAATGATGGATCACTGAACTGGATGCTCCCCCAGACTGCTCACCTTTTCCAATAGTTCAGAACAGACACATACATATCAGCTCCTAGCTTCCTTGTCAGGCAGAAGAAAATAATGTTCAGATGATCAAAACCTTGGATTTTAATAAAACTATAACCAGGTTCTGAAAAGGTTGATTTATTGGCTTTTTGGTGTTCAGCTTCCCAAGGAATACTGTTGGCTCCGCTGGTGAGCTTCGCAAGAAAGCTGTGGAACCTTGTTGATTCAATGGCATATCAATGTCCCAAAGTGACAGGTCTATTTAAATAAGTGGCTCTGGGAAGCCGTGTGGAGGATGCAATCTTCTCTGAAGACAGACAAGACTCGGTGGAGGTTGGCAGCTTCCGGCCTTCCTTAAGGGACCTGGCTTTATGCCTGGGCGTGCTGTAATTGCTGCACCTGGGAAACAAAACCAAGCAAACAAAAAGCTCAAAGTCATCGTGGTTCCACAGGAAAAAAAGCAGAAGGTGTGGTGGCCCGTTTCATGAGGAACAGGGAACACTCATGGTAGGGTACTGGCCGTGCAGTCATCCTGTCCTAGGCTAACTGTGACTTACTGGAAAACCAAAGGGAATGGCAGCACTAGAAGGTTTCTGTTTCTAAGGAAAACATGACTTTCCTGAGAACCAAGAATTTGCCCAGCTGCAATAGTTTCAAGTTGTTAAGCAGAAAAACGGCTAAAAAAAGTAGGCCTGCTGTATTATCTAGGGCAGTGCCTTAGCTTGGGTACCCATGAAAGCAAATGCTGAGGCAAGAACTTGGGGGCAAGTAGTTTTTCTGGAAGATGACCTTGGGACATGGTAGAAAGGACAGGGAAGTGAGACCAGGATGGCAGGAAAGCTCATTCATTGTGCTCATGAGCTGGCGACCCCTGGGGGCAGCCAGGAGTTAGCTCTTCTTAGAATCTCTGAAAGACCTAGGATAAGACATCTCAGGAATGCCTTGTGGGGGTGCACCAGGGGGGCTGGGGTATCTATCCTCCAGCTCGGGACCCTCAGGGCAGGGGACCTCCTGGGCATATTAAATCTGTGGCAGTTCCCCCCTGTGCAATGGTCTGGAGTTGTAGATGCCCTGATGCCCATCCGAGGTGCGTTCCTGTGACCCTGCATCCTGACTTGTCATACTGATTATATCCCAGGTGCTCAAGATACAGGTCAGAGGTGGCACAGGAGGAGGCCTACAAGGACTGATCCACAATGGTCTCGTGTGCCCTGAAAGACTTCTGGGCAGGAGGGAGACAGAACTGGGCTTCGAAGGGTAGATAACATGGGGCTGGGATGGTGGGGAAACGGAAGGAGGAAGCGATGCATCTTGGGCTCTGCTTGTCTCTGGCTGTTCCCATGGACCTGGCCAACACACCCTGGGAAAGCAGCCTGGGAATGAGTGATGGAAGGTAGCTTGTTTTCATTTAGGACCCATTTAGAATGCTTTTTGCTGCGAAGAACAGAGAGCCTGACTTGACAGTGGTTTAAGCAGCCACTTTTCAGACCCCACTAGAGGTTTCGAGGCAGGCAGCCACCATGCAGAGCTGGTCCTGTGCCATGAGGACATCGTAGGCCCGGGTTCCTTCCTCTTGTCCACTTAGTGTCCTACCACCCCTCTCAGCTTGCTCACTGGTCACCTAATGATTGCATGATGGTCATCACAGCTCCAGGCGGCAGGTCATACTTCAGACAGGGAGTGGCAGTCCCAACCATATTTGTCCCTTTCAGCAGGATGCAACAGCCTTCTCTTTGGGGCTCCAATAGGGAACAGGATGGCACTTGGCAAGATCTGGGACATTTCTGATATTCACAACTGGTGGAATGTCACTGGCATCTAGTCGGGGGAGACCAGGGATGCTACTGCAAGTCCTACACTGCACAGGACAACCTGCCCGACCAAACAATCTGGCTGAAACTGCCAATCAGTGGTGCCGAGGTTGTGAAACTCTGGGTTAGACCATTTATGGTGCATTGCCTAGAGCTGCGTATGTAACTTCCTAGAGCAAAATAGAGGATTTTGTGTAGACAACTCACAGCACTCAACATGGCAGCAAATGGAGCCGCTGGCAGGAACCCAGCTCTTTGTGAGGCTGGTGCCCTGGGTGGAACAACGTTGGGTAGGAGGTAAGGAGACCAAAAGTCTCCTGGGGAGAAGATGGATACAGTGGTGATTTGGAAATTTTCCATATTCTCTAAGAGCTATATGGGGTGGGGCGCAAGTAAGGTTACATTTGTTTGGGAAAGTAATACAATAATTAATAAATGATAGCATAAGAATAAACTGTTTCACCTGCTCATAACTGTCAACCTACTTTTGCTCCACCCTGTATGTATAAAGTGTTAATCGTCAGTACTTGCCTTTCATGGTTTAATTACTATGAGCAGGCCATTAACAATATCCTAAATAGTAATTTCATAAGGAAGTGAATCCCTGACTTATAAAATGAATAAGGTTCTTGGGCTGTATTACAGTTAGACTTTGTTCTTTGGGATGTTTCTATTTTCCAAGATCATCTTGAAAAGATATAAGAGGAACAGAAAGAGGTGTGCTAAACTTTGGACAGCTGCTCCTTTAGTTTCCGTTAGCATTTGAAAAATGTCTCTTTCAAGCAGTATTCATTAAAATTTTAATTTTGCAGTTTGTTCCTTTTTTTAAGTGACATGCAATTAATTAAGGTTTAATGTGTCATCTATTTTTTGCAATGACATTTTTACTGCCCCCTTTTCATTTCGGTCCGTTTATAAATTGTACTCTAGCTAATGAGTTCCATCCTGATTTCCAGTTCTAAATAATTACCACTCTTCTAATATGGCTATTCCTTAAGGTGTCACAGAATTAAGAGCATCACCAGGTGAAATCAGGTGAGCTACACCTGCCTGGGTCATGCCAGGCTCCCTTGATCTCCTCAGTTCGGCACATACCGACCAGTCATCACATGTCAGGTACCTGGGTCTTTGTGGGCTAGAAGCCTCTGTCAAACTTGTCCCAGGGAGCTTGAAGACTATAATTGCCCCACTCCTCACATTGCTTTGCCAATAGGAACATGACTAATGGGACTGGAAATCCTGAATGATTTTTCACTATATACGGGGCTTGGATCAAGATGAATTGAAGAGCACTTCCTTATTAATTCTTATTTCACTAGCAAGCTGAATTTGATAAAATGTTAGGAGGGCCAGTGGGTAGTATGTGGGAATTTATTAAGGAAGTGATAGGGTGAGTGTGGTGAGGAAGATGTGGGAGTCAGGGTTCTCCAGAAAAATGGAACCTATGGGTGATACATATTAAAAGGCTTATTTTATTAAGAGATTCGTTTTAAGGACTTGGTTTACATGGTTTGGGGAGTTGACACGCTCCACACCTGTAGGCAGGCCAGCAGGCAAGACACTTGAGTAGGGGCTGGTACTGCAGCCTTGAAGCGGAATTCCTTCTCCTCCAGAAAATTCAGCTGTTTTCTGAAGATCTTCAACCGATTGGAGCAAGGCCTGCCCACATTATTTCAGGTAGTCTCCTTGACTGCCTGTCAACTGTTCATGGACGGTAACCACATCTACAGAATACCTTCACCGCACACCTAGGTTTGTGGTTGATTAAATCCCTGAACTAGAACCTGGCCAGCTTGACACAGAAAGCTCACCAAGGAAGAGGCTACCCCATGGGGTGGTGGGAACTGCATGGGGCTGAGGGTCGGGAGACCTTCTCCCTTACCAGCTTCGAGGTCTCAGGCAGGTCCCCCAACCACTGGGACTACGATCCATCCTGTAAGCAACCTTTGTTAAATGCATGCCTCCTACCAGCAGCACAGTATGTGTTGAGGAAACAAAAGTAAGTGAGATGTGGCCTCTGAACTGGAGAAATGAATGGCCTCACATTTCTGCAAATAACTGTAGCCACCCTCCCAGAGTTCTGTAAGGGAAAAGTGAGATGATGAATGCAAGTGACTGTTACGCTTAGAATTTTTAGAACATTCTAGAAGCATCAGTCCTGCATTCACAAAGCACCTTTGTTGCCATCTCTGCATTGATGAAAAGCCAAGAGATCTCATTTCTTTAAAAATGCCGAGATTCAAGGAACTAGCATGGAAGAACCATGGACATGGACAAGTGGGATTGACTTTGTTGGGGAGTGGGTGGGTGGGGAAGGGGACAGAGGGGAGGAAAAAGGGGATGGATGTAATACAGCAATTAAATTAGAAAAAGAAAAATGCCAAGAGTGCGGTGCTGAGCTCAGGTGATTTCATTTAGGAGACATAAGCATTAAATGGAGCACTTAAAGGTGCCTTGTGTTGCAACAGTAAACGAAGCAGGTGTCAGTCTGAGGCAGGTTCGTCCACCTGGCTAGGGATGGATTCTGTTCTAGGTTTTGGAAATTTGACCTTTGTTTCGTTCCACTGAACTTTGTTTTCTACCTGTGGAAGGGAAAAGCTCTGGTTGCCTCCACTCAGAACAGTTTGTGTTTTGTTTTGCAGGGGCAGATGTCCACGCCAGGGACCCCGGCCGCAGGATGTCACCCCAGGAGTGGGCCACTTACACCGGACGGTTGGAGGCGGTGCGCCTCATCCAGAGGCTGCTGGAGCGACCCTGCCCGGAGCAGTTTGGGGAAAAATACAAGCCAGAGCTGCTGCTGCCCCTGGAGGGAACCCAGAAGCCTGCTGACTCCAAAAACTGCTTGCAGAGGCTCTCCACATTTGTGCGGTCCTCCCTGACCTCCCGCTCGCGCAAGGGCTTGGAGGATGGAGGAGTCCTGGACCACATGGTCAGGATGACCACAAGTCTCTACAGTCCTGCTGTGGCCATCGCCTGCCAGACCGTGTGCCCTGAGAACACCCCCTGTGTGGGGAAGAGGCGGCTGGCGGTGCAGGAAATCCTGGAGGCTCCTAGGGCCCTAGCCCTGGAGAGAGACAAGGTGGAGGGCACCAAGGAGCAAATACAGACCTCCCAGGCCGCAGGCGTCCCCCGGGCGGGGACCCTGAGAGCCAGCCTCCCTCCTGGCCAGCCGCCCGCTGCACCTCGGAAGGCCAGTTTCCTGCCCCTGCTGAGGAGGAGCAGTGTGAGGCCCGGGGTCGTCATCCCCAGGGTGCGCATCACCAAGGCGCCCCCGCCCACCTACCAGCCCGAGCGGGCGCCCGCGAAGGGCAGCACCAAGGACAGCTGCCACCTGCAGCTCCCCAAGTGGAGGTACAAGGAGGCCAAAGAGGAAAAGAGGAAGGCAGAAGAGGCGGAGAAGCAGCGGGTGGCAGCGGCTCAGAAGGAAAGGCGGGTGATGCCCTGGAGGAAAAGGACGTGAGGGGAGCAGGGTCTGGATGCGGTGGCAACCGGCGCTCGGAGGTGCTGCGGGGAGACCGTCCATTCCTGTTCAGGCCGCACCCAGGAGTGCACTGGGCATAGCATGGGTTACTTTGCCTAAAAACACTTCCCCTAGCAATCAGTACACCTAGTGGGCAAGTTGCCTAGAAGTCTACCTGGAGAACCTCAAGAGAAAAAAAATTTAAAGCCAATTTATTCAAGAGCATCTTCTGTATAATTTTGTATTTTAATCATGATCAGATTTGCAACATTTTACCGGTGGTGGGACTATTTGTATTTAAGACAGTTTTCATGCATTTTTCTGAAGACCCTTTAAGACACTGTTTCTAGCAATAATTATTTGTGATATCACTATGAGTTCTTATGGAATTGGTGAAATTCTCCCCCGTTTTGCTCTTTTTAATTTTGTCTTTTCTTCTCATTCTGTGTACGCATAATCCTGTATGTTTTTATTAATTTGATTAAGTGATGCCAAATATTTGTTTCTATTTGATGGAGGCATTTTTTTTTTACCACAAAACAGCCTAATGAGATAAGAATTAGATTTCCTTGCATCTTATTTTAAGCCCTCTTATTAATACAGTCATAATAATGAACAAAAACTCATCGTCAAAACATGAAATGGTGCAAGAGAAACATATTTATTGCTAGAACTAAATTGGTTTTAAACAAGAAATTTTAGATAAATGGGATACAAAATCTTCTACAGTTAAAAACAGAAAGAAGAGGGGACAGTTTTTAATGGGTGCAAATCTGGTAAGTTATTGTTAGAAACACAAAAGTATGTCATGTGCTCTTCAATAAGTTGAATTTACATTTTCTTAAAGTATGAAAAAATGCAAAAAGAAGAAGGAACCCAGAGTGCAACCCACTGAAATGGAGGTTGGTAACTGTTAGAGGAACAGGGATTAGAGTTGACTGTGAAACAAACTTGTTTTAGGCCAAGTCCCCTCCGGTGGGCCAGACGGCTCCCTCCTCCAGACTCAGTTCCAAAGATTTCCTGATGTGAACTTCTAGTTTTCCTTAGGTAACTGCCCTGAGGTTCAGTTTATCCTCATGCTGACTTTGGCATGGATGTGACTTGCCCTGGGCCCCAAGCTCTCCATGAGAGTTTCCTTTTTTTTTTTTTTTTTTAACCTGTAAAGTACTGAAAATTTCTAATGAATCTCTGGCCATGTGGGTTGTAGAATATGTGTCCCCTCTGCACAACTGACAGCACTTTATTTAAATAGTATCCTGCTTGGAAGCTCCAGATTTAAAATATTACAGACCAATTTATGAGTTCTTTATTATAATCCGGGATTCGCAGGTCAAATCGTGCTCCCTGGCTAAAGCTCAGCGGTCTCATGCTGTGAGTGGGACTGGCACTGGCCTCTCCCTGTGTTTCACCCTCTCTCCATCGGGCATTGAGCAATCAGGGGTCTCCTACTCACCTCTCCAAAAACCCTCAGTATTGCATAGTGCACCTGGACTGATGGGGCATAGTTGTGATACTTCAGCTTTTAAAGTCAGATTGTAGTGAGTTCCTCCCTCACCCCAGAAAGGCACGAGAATGGCACGGAGGCCTGGACCCACTCTGAGCAGCACTGGTGTTAGTTGGCTGCAAGGGAACCTTGTGCCTAACGGTTGTGATTGGCCAAGTCCCCTTGGATGGGATGAGGGCTGGTCTCCAAGGTGGAAGTATTCATAGCTTCCCTGATGGCCCTTTCCGGCATTTTTAAAGATACCTTTTTTTGTGTTTTTGTGTTTTTGTTGCTGTGGATGGCTGGCTGCATTGTCTCCTCAGGGTCATTTCCGGCCCCTGTCCTCCAGTGTCAGGGGCAAGGGCACTGACTGGCCCTTCTGATTTTCATGTTTTGTTGCCATTGTCACACTTGTTTGCTGCCACCCTCTTTGCCTCCTCCTTTTTTCCCTACTTTCCTTTTCTTCCTCTACCCATTTTCTTCTCTAGGTTTAGCTAAATGCCTTATTCATTCCTAGCCCTACGACTCTGAGGTTTTAAAGGATCAGAAAAGCAAGGCCGCAATGAGAGGCAAGGTGGCATCCCTATTGAATGATTATGTCATGATCTCCAAACACCCAATAGTGAATGAGGAGCAGATTTCTCCAGTGTCGGTGTAGGTGTTGTAGATTTTGCCCCTTGCTCCTGTAAGGGAGGAAGCCCTAGGTTCCTCCCCTGACCGGTGACAACATCCCCACACCCATGTACACAGGGGAGACAGTCTGGTGTCCACATGGACCCCTGAGGTTGATTAACTGTAAATGTTAAAAGTTTAAGTTGACAGGTACCTTCTCAGGGATTTATATATAAAATAGTTAGGGGCAGAGTTGAAGTATATTTTAATACATGTTAGTGTTTGTGTGAGTTACAGTTAAAGTAGACAGAAGGAATGTTTCTAAGACAACGTCAGTGCTGCTATTTCCCAGGAAGACGTCTGGGAATCGACTTTCAGTCAAGATTTGCTGTTAGAAACCAGGGACCCTGGAAGCTGAAATGGCTCTGGGGTGGATGTGGAGTCACTTGAGTGCCTCTCAGTTGCCTCTTGTAGATGGGCACCCTTGTATTTATTTATAAAAAACAATCACACCCTATGGGAGCAGTGGTATCGCAATAACACAGATGGGCTATTTATTCATGGCTTGTACCTGCCCATCTGATAATAGGGGGGTGTGGTGTGAAATAACTGTTTTCTACATGCTCAAGTTAATCAATCAGGTGTGCCACAGGCAGCCCAGCACCAACCTCAGCCCTGGGAAGGAGGAGGGAAAACCTGGGAGAGGTCGTCAGGAATGAACTGGGTGTTCAGAGGCTATACCTTCCTGTCGATGGCTGCACTGGGGAAATGCAGCACACGGCATGTGACATTCGAGGCCTCTGCTTCTCTGATGCTCCACCCAAGAGGCAGCATGAGACACCTCAGAAATATGAAGATGGGAAACAGCAATAACTTCAACAACTCGACTGTGGGGCCCCCTAAGACTTGAGGCTTATTTTGCCAGAGAGGATCGATTTCATGATGTCAGTAAGAAAATGGGACCTGTGGGTGCAGAGGGACCCTTCCCAGCTGCCTCTACCCACTCCTTCCTGCTGTCAGTGGGTGACCAGGTCTCCGGAAGTCCCGCGTGAGTGAAGACGAGGTTGTTGGTTGTGAAACTGAATCCCATGAGGTGGGACCAGGCCTTGGTCCTCCATTGCAGCCGTCCCCAACCTTTTAGGCACCAGGGACCACTTTTGTGGAAGACAGTTTTTCCATGGACTGGCTGGGGGAGGTGTAGTTTCAGGACCATTCAAGTACACTGCATTCAAGCTAACCTGCTGCTGTGCGGCCTGGTTCCTAACAGGCCCGTACGGGACCATGGGCCTGAGGTTAGGGACCCCTGCTCCAGTGGATGTGCAGCCTGCTGTCCCCAGGAAAGAATCATGGGCACTAAGTTATGAAGAAAAGCATCGCTGAGCAGTAAATAAATGAGCCAAGACTAAGAAGGAGGTATGATTTGTCTCCTGCAGCCTCTGGTGTCTTTTCCCTCTGGTCCACACTACATGAAGAGAGAAGATCGCCTTTTCATAACTTTGCTACGTTGGCTCTGTGAAATGAATTACAGCCTCGCTGTTAGGTGCTATTTTCTTCCCCTGGTTCACCTGGAGATTCACGCTCATGTTTCCATTCTAATATACAATACAGTTGTGCCGGGCAGGATTACGATGGATCACCAACTACGGCAAGCACCTAGTCACAACCAGCCCTTTATATGATAAAATGCCAGCACTTTTCTTGTTTACAGTATTGGGAAAGTCTAACCTGCTCAGGACCCTTTCTGGTCCATGGGAGGGAACTGTTTGCATTCTCACCCCGGCAGCTCTGCGGAGGGCCAGGGCCTCCTGGGGAAGGGAAGGAGGAAGGCGGAGCACCATCACTCACTAAACAATAAAGTCACGTTTGTGATGACAGCTGGAATTGGGTCATCCCAGCTCTGCTATCGGCCACAAAACACTACTGAGAACGGTGGTTCCTGAAACGCAGGCTGCCCTCCTCTCGCCACGCACCCCGCCCACCTTCAACTTGTTTAGGGCACCTTGTAACTTGAGTCAGCTGCTCGCTTCTGTGCCCTTGAGTTCACGTTTCTCGATGGACATTTAAAGTGGCTAAAGACATTTCTCTGGAGGTTTTTTTTTTTTTCTTTGAAAGAAATAGAAAACCCGACCACTACCGGGACGGGACGGATGAGCTAATTTTTGAGCCACTCAGCTGGAGGCCAGGGCTGAGCGACCCAGCCTGGCGTGAGACCTGTGAAAGGCGTGGCCCCTGCTGGGCATGACAGCCCTCAGCTGTGCCGTGTGAGGGCGCTTGCACACGCAGGCACACCCTCGCACCGCCCGAAGGGAGACCTGGCTTTGTGGTCACAAGGCAGCTGCTGCTGTGGCTTCCTGGGGGCTCAGGGAGTGTGACCTGTTTGGATAGTGTGTATTCAGGAGGACTGCAAACCCAAGGCCCACTGTGAGTACTCCGGCCAACGAGACGTGCAACACAGCCAGCGTGTCTGTCATAAAGCAGGTCGTCTTTTCCTTGAGAGGTGGTGTTGCCCAGGCGATGGTGAGGGCCTAGAGCCAGGTCTGGGTCTCTCTGCCTTTGACAAACATCCTGGGCACGGGCAGGTCGCGGCCTGGAGAGGACTCCGCGTGGAGAGCTCTCCTGGGCATTCAGCCCGTGGCCGCAGTGTGGGTGGGGCCGACTCCCCTGAAGTTTAGTGCCAGGTTAACCATAGAACCCACATGTTTCCCGTAAGAAGTGCCAAGTTTTCCGAAGTCTGCCTAAGTGTGAGCTAGTCTAATCAAAAGTAACATAACTTGGGTTTTGGGAGAAATAGTTTCATCACAATGCGCACCTTCTATGGTGTTTTAAGGGCAGTGTAGAAGAGAGGTTAAACTGAGGTCAACCACTCCAGGCAGAGCCTGGCAGGTGCTGCCCTGATGGGGATGGGTTCTGAGGGGTTGCGAGGCTGCAGATTAACACCAGTTTGGGAGCAGAAGTTCCAGGGGCTGGTTTGGAACAGCACAGCTATGTCCGATTTGATGAAAACCAACCAAGGAAGCTGTTCACCCATAAATGCTACCAGCCACCCTGCAAGCCTTTGGAGCACCCAAAGGAATTTGAGTACTACACCCCGTTCAAATGAATAGAAACAAATGAATTAAAATTCTCTTCACTTAATCATTCTGACTGGCATGTCCCGGGTGTCTGAGGCTATGTGTGAACAGACTTCTGCCCAAGGTGCCAGGTTTCGAGTGCGGTTTGATCTTGGTATAAGCTGTTTTCCGAATGTAAACCTAATTTGATCACTTCTGAAAGTCTGGCAGGTTTCTGGATATTGTAAAAATGTTGAGTTTGGATATAATTCTGTAAATGTAGTGTTCTATTTCAACATGAAAGTTTTTGTTAGTTTCTAAGAGGTATTTGCCTATTAGACCTCAGGGCTATTTCGGGACCTACAAATAAATGTGACCCCAGCAGCTTCAGGTTTTGATATCCAAAAGATTAATAAACTTTAAGTATGACATATTATTCAGCAGAGAGAATGTCTTTCTTTTTTAACTTTAACAAATTCTGTACTTAATGTTTGAAAAGTGTAGATAAAAATAATATAAATATAAATATAAAAACGGGGAAATTATGGCTACAAAATTAAAAATCATTTGTGAAATAAACATTCTTATGGTACAATAGTGTGATATTTGAATAAACCTCAGTGTGTATAAATTAGAAAATGAAACAATGAAATATACTGGTCTTTTTTTAAAGGTTTTATTTAAAAATTTTTGTTATTTAAAAAAATATTTTATTATTTTTAGAGAGAGGGGAAGGGAGAGAGGCAGAGAGGAAGAAGAGACATCAACGTATGGGTGTCTTACACCTGCCTCCAGCTATGGACATGGCTGGAGACCTGACTTGCAACCAGGTCATGTGCCCTGGCTGGGAATTGAACCAGCGACCTTTGGGTTGCAGGCCAGTGCCTTATCCACTGTGCCTTTAGCTAGGGCAGTTTTATTTTATTTTTAGAGAAGAGAAGGGAAGGAGAAAGAGAGGGAGAGAAATATCCATGTATGGTTTTCCTGACGGATGCCCCCCAACCAGGGACCTGACCCACAACCCAGGCATGTGCCCTGATGGGGAATTGAACTGATGACCCTTTGGTTCCCAGGCTGGTGCTCAATCCACTGAGCCACACCAGCCGGGGTTATACCTGTCTTTTAAATGTCATATTTTGATAGAAATAAACGTGCCCTTTGTTTTGAGACAATTTTACTCTATTTTTCAAAGGTAACATTTTAAAAGTGTTTTAAGTTATTGATGGATAGTTTCCCCCACATGAACATTTTTGCAGTCCCTCTTAGATGTACACACTGCTTAGATAGGCTTCCTGCAGTCACAGTTCCCAGTATTGACATGCATAAGTCAAAACAAAAATACCATTTTGCTTTAATGATTATTCTTTTACCTAAATGGTACAATGCAAATGTTGTTCCTTATTTCCTTAAAACATGTCTCTGGAATTTAAAAATTATATTACTATTTTTTTAATAGATAAAATAGTAATACTCAAACACAGGATAAACCAACCAAACACTATATAATAACATCTCAAGGGGAAAGTCACTTGCCCTCCCCTGGGGCAGTCCCTGAGACCAATTACTTGTGCATCCTTCTCGAAATACATTTTTAATGTTTTCTTCCCTTAAGGTGTTATACAAATGAGATCCCATTGTAAGTGCAGTTTCTTTCACCCGTGTTGGGGAGAGCATGGTTAGACTCTTCAATCTTGTTGCTTGCTGATCGTGTTCCTTGGTCGGGGGGCATCATGGTTCATCTAACTTAACTATTGCTCCATGCTGGACTATTACAGTATTTTTGGTTCTTACCTCTTACAAGTAATGAAGAGCCTCAAACTTACCTATTTGAATACACAATTGTACAGCTGCGTCTTTTTGCTAGATAGAAGGGTACAGTTTAATTTCAGTTGCCACAGCTGTGTTGACATTTTCAAAGGCTGCTGAGTATTTGCCCAAAGGCCACGGACATAAGAGGTCATTTCTCACCTGCAGCAACATACTGTTCATCAGACTTTCTAATATTTGCCAATCTGATAGTTAAATAATTGTATCTCATTGTAATTTTCATTTCCCTAATTATTGGCAAGGTTGAGCATCTTTTCATGTGTCCTGCTCTTAAAATAATTTAATTTATATCAATTTAATTTTTCTTTTTACATTTTATTTTTTGATGTCATGTTGTTGATTTGTCAGAGTTTGCTGTAAATTTTGGCTTGTCATTTTATGACATGTGGTATTTATTTTCTCCCATTTTACCATTTATTTTTCAGATATCTCATAAAAATTTAAAATTATGAGTTAGACTTGTCAAAATATTGTTTTTAATATTTGCAGTTTGTTTTTTTTGAGATATTTTATTGATTTTGTTGTTACAGTTGTACCAAGTTTCCCCCTTTGCCCCCCTCCACCCAGTACCCCCATTCCCTCCAGCAATGCCCCCCTTAGTTCATGGCCATGTGTCATGCATATACATTCTTTGGCTTCTGCATTTCCTTTATTTTTTTTAACACCCCTCTGTCTATTCTGTAACCACGAATGTGTACTTGTTTTTATTCCTTTCACATCCAGACAATTGACTATTTAATTACTGCCTTCTAACTGTCATCCTCTCAAATCATTAATACAGAGTTTTCTTTTCATCATTGTAGAATGCTTATGTTAATTAATTTGTTTAAAGAATCACTTTTTAAAGTAATATCTATTGCCATATTACCAAACTCACGTGAAAATACACTTACACTCATACATATTTTTACAAATATTTAAAGTACATAATGGATTTTGAAGAGTTAACACAAAAAATGTAAAATATATCACTAGCTTATATAATTATTACATGTTAAGTGATAACATTTTAGATATATTGTAGTAAGTTAAGCATTTTTAAAAAACTTATTTTACACTGGAATGCTATTTTTGTGGAATCTATCACAGAAATGGCGCATCGTAGAACTCATGTTTGTGAAACTCATGTTTGCTGTCCTAGATACAGTGCCAAACCCACAGTGAAAAATGAATTTGGTTTCTGAGTCAGAGCCCACCCCCTGCAATAATACAGTTCAACTTTATTTTATGTTACTGGAACTACAACTTATTCTTTTTGGAGTTATCCATCTTATATAGTAGATTTATTTATTTTTTTCCTCATGCAGAGGTCCCATTTTTTTCAATACCCTCTGTTTCTCTTCTACGGTACACGTTTCACCAGTTGAAGCCCTCAGAAATAATGGCACCGGTAGATCAGCTGGTCCCCACAGAGTAGAAGTTATATCTCCTAATTTAGGTTAAAAAAAAAAACAAAAACCTAAGATTTAAATAATTTTTAGAATAGTATTCTAGCTAGTTTTTGAACTTGTGGTTGATTTCTTACATGTTTAAGCTAACCAATGAACTGTTTAAGAGTGTGGAGGTCGGGATTAGGTAAGTTCACATTTGAATAATGAAGTTTACTATGGTGTTGATACACTTTCCCAAGCATCCCTATTTTGGGGACTTCAGTTGCTAGAAAAACTGTATTTCCACCATCTGTTCGAAGCAGCATGTGATGGGTGGAAATACTGGTAAATAGCAAGGTAATATACAAGGGATAGACATATTAAAAAAGTTTAAGAACTGGGACATGAAAAGTGAGTGGAGGAGAGGGAAGGTGGTCCATCTCTTATTTTCCTGACGGATACCACCCAACCTTGAAATTCAGAGTTTCTCCCACGGAAGCTGGGAGTTGGGGTGTGGTGGGGGTGGGGCCTAAAGTGTGCCTAGGGGTCACCCCACTCTGAGGGTCTCTAGAGCAGTGTCTGTCCTTCTCTGGCAGTTATGTGGTGAAGAACATCAGCCTTCTGAGGACTTCTGTGTGTAGCCTTTTCCCCTTCTGAGTCCCTTTACATGGTCACTGGCTCCTAGCAGGTCACACCTGCTGTGTCCCTTAATGGGGCCTGGGCTGGCTTCCAGCAGTAGGGACATTTAAAGTGTCCTGGAAACCTCCAGTCTGCTGACAAAACAAACGCTGATGTGCAAATTGTTCAGGTAAATTGTCAGCAGCATCCCGTCCCATCCCGGGTCACACTGTCCCTGCAGCAAAGTCACCAGCTCACAGGTCTCACTGCTCTCCCTTACATTTTCCTGGCTACAATAAAATAAAATAAAATACTCAAATTAAATCTGCCTTGGTACTTTAAAAATGTTATTTAAAAAAGAAAATGAAGAAGTTCATTAGCTGTCAGGCTATGATTTCAACTTTGCATTAACGCTTATTGAAAAAAGCAGCTTTTTTTAGTGCCAAGAGCCTAGTTGGGAAGCTGGACAGGGCCACTCTCTGCGCCACCAGGAACAGGAAACTTCAGGGACCTGGACTGTGGAGGGGCAGTTGTCACCTGGTAATGCTGAAGGTTGCAAAATGTCCTCCCTCCTAGGCAAAGGGGTCCCTTGGATGGGGTCATCCCACTGCGCCTCCCCCCATGGCCCTTTCCGTGTGCTGCCCCGAAGGGACCAGCTTTTACCTGCCAACTGTACTGAGTGCTCAGTGAAAGGTGCAGACTTGACCTCCTTCTGGCCAAACCCCGCTGCAAGGGGCCTCCTGGCTCCCCTTCTCCCTTGGCCGAAGCGCACAATGCTCTTCCAGGGGTGAGAGGTCATAGGTTGGGGGTGGCAAAAGCTACCCTTCCCGCTTTCCCCCTCACCGCTATGCAGGTGCTTGGCCCACCATCCCACCCCGTCCCCAGCACCCGCCTGTGTTACTCGGACTCTACACACTCATTTGGTCCTGGACGCAGGCCCTTGAGATAATATGGCAACTTTCATGGTTTCCCTTTGTCAACAGAGTAACCTCTGCAGGTGTAGAAACCTTTGGCTCTCAAAGCAGCCTAAAAATGTCAGAAATACCCCTTCTCAGGCCCCACTGATGTTAGTTTCCTGTGATTGCTGTCAGAAATTACCTCAAACTTGGATGGCTTCAAACAACAGGAGCAAAAGTCCCCCCTCATGGTTCTGGAGGCCAGAAGTCCACATCAAGGCGCGGGCAGAACCATGCTTCCTCCGAGGGCTCCAGGAGGCTCCTTCCTTGCCTCCTCCGGCCCCTGGCTGTTGCCTGTATCCCTTGGCTCGTGGCAGCCTCTGTTTGCCTTTGTCACCACATGGCCATCTCTCTCTCTCCCTGTGTCTGTGTCCACGTATTCCTTTTTAAAAAAAGAATTATGCCCACCCTAATCCAGTATGACCTTGTCTTCATTACATGTGCAAAGATCCTATTTCCAAATGAGGTCACATTCACAAGGTGCCGAGGTGAGGACTTCTGTTTGGGGAACACGCGCCACCCGCAACCCTCCCCCAGCCAACTGAGTCAGAGACGCTGGGAACGTGGGTAGGTAGGTGGGAACGTGGGTAGGTAGGTGCGAGTCCTCCAACCGCACCCCATGGGGCCCTTGTCCTCGCGCTCCCTCTCCTGCGCTCTCCCGCCTCACTGGCCACTCTGCAGTTACCAGCTCCTCCTCTGCCTGAGCCCGGAAGGCTAGAAGCCCCTTTTATCTTCTTTTCTGCACCCCTGCCTGGGCCATCTCCACAGCCTAGAGGTTGTGGAGCCCGTTTAGGTCTTCAGCGGTGCCCTCACCCAAGCGTGACTGGGCCCCGTGTGTGCAGCCCACTCATTCAGATCCAGCCACTGCCTGTTTCTGTCAATGCATGGCCCGCTCACTGATTGGCATATGGTCTCCAAGGACACAGTTCAGTAGTTGTGACAGAAGCAGTGTGCCCACAAAACCGAAAGTGTTTACTATCTGACCCTTTGCAGAAGAAGCTTGCTTGCCCTGCCCAGGCTCCCACCACACGGGAGGAATATTTCCATCTGGGTGTAGAGTAGGTGTTGCAAAACTAGCGTGTGCCAAAGACAGCGTTTTTTTTTTTTTTTTTAAATTAACATATAATTATGTAAAAAATATTGGTTCCTGGGGAACAACATAATGATTAGATGTTTGTATATATTATGAAATGATCACCACAATAAGGGCATTTAACATCTATCACCACACAGTTACATTTTTTTTTTTTTTTTTTGTGATGAGAATGTCTAAGGTTTTCCCCCTTAGCAAGTTTCAAATATACATGGCAGCATCATTATTTATAGTCACCATGGTGTACATTATATCCCCACGACTTCTTATTTTTTCTCAAACTTTGTAACCTTTGACTTCATTTCTCTCACCATCCACCCCCTACCTGTACCACCCAGCAATCTGTTCTCTGTAGTTATGTTTTAAGACCTACCCGAGAGATCATCTGGTGCTTGTCTTTTCTCTGATTTACTTCACTTAGCATAATGCCCTCAATCCATCCATGTTGTTGCAAATGGTAACATTTCCTTTTTATGGCTGAATAATAGTTCCTGGTATATGAATACACCACATTTCTCTATCTGCTCATCTACTGATGGACACTGAGGTTGTTTCTGCATCTTGGCAATTGTAAATAATGCTGCAATGCACATGGGAGTGCATGTACCTTTTTGAGTTAGTGATTTCATTTTCTTTGGTTGAGTACCCAGAAGTGGAATTTCAGGATCATCTGTAGTTCTATTTTTGAATTTTTGAGGCACCTCCATCCTGCTTTCCAGATAGCCCTTGATTTTTTCCTCAACTGCTTCTTTTTCAGCCTCCCTGTCAAGTGCGCAGCTTCCACACTATCCAGGTGCTCAAGGCCAAAACTCAGCTTTCAGGCCCCTTCCCTCTTCCCTCTCTTATCCCCACCCGCCATCTACTGCACTCTGATTGCCTTCTCTGTTTTGATCGCCCCCCACTCAGCTTGTGGGTGAGGGAGGGGTTCTTGCTCTAGGGTTGTGGGAATGGTTGAATCTCCCGCACTGGACAATTGAGACGTCTAGAGGGCATTCCCAGGGGTTGGGCGCTGTTCCTGGGGATGAGCAGATGGAGGAGGTCCAAAGCACACCTGGGCTGCCGTCAACCTCCTCAGCGCGTCTGCCTAGCAGTCAGAAAACTGACCCACCACCAGCTGCTTCCGCTGGCCAAGGGGATAGTGGTGGCTGTCCCGCCACCAGATGCCTTGTGGGACGTTGCTGATTAGGCTATGTTGATGAAGGCGTCGCTGTGGGACTGGGAGGACATTAAATGACAGTGGAAACCAGCTCAATCAGCTTGGTAGAAAATGTGAAAGATACTCTGCTTTATTAGGCTCAGCCTGGCTCTTCTCCCAGAAAAGCATACGGGGAAGAAGATGCTTGGCTAGTTTAATTAAACCAAATGACAATACACATATTCTAAGCTGTGTGGGGGGTGGTCTTTGGGGACAGACAGATGGGGTCTAGTCCTGGCTTTGCTGCGTGTTTTCTTTGTGATCCTGGCAGTGCTACTCATTTCCTTAAAGAATAAATCTCTGAATAAATGCTGCACACCCTGCTAGGAGCCAGTCCTGGACAGAGGGAAGCTGAGGGGCCACTGGGAGCAAACACTCCGCGCCCACTCCCTTGACCGACAGTCCCCAGGGCTTCTCCAGCTCTTCTCTGCCTCCATGCCCTCAAGGGGACAGGGCATGTCTCTCAAGAACCCGGTGATCCTCATGGGAGATAGACCAGCACCACACAGCCTGCATTGAGGTAGACGTTGTCTGCCAGCCTGTCCTCTGGGAAAGCAGGCAGAGAGGGACAGTGGACCTTCCAGAAAGCAGCAAGAGCCTTGAGTGTCGGCCGGTGACACTGAAAGTGTCATCTCAGCACAAGCCTGTGATCCTGAGTCCTGGCCCAGCTGGCGTGCTCAGGCTTAGACCTCAGGAAGGCGGAGCCTGGAGAAATTGAAGGCTATAAGCAGCAGAGTGTTTAATTACCTTCATTTTCTCTGTCTCCTATAAGTACATAAAAATCATGCTGCGTTCTTAAAGGAGGTAAGGATCCAGCGTGCTTCAGGAAATCAGGGTGAGACATGCACATGGCATGTTCCTCGGGCACAGCCCATGGGCTGTAGTTTCTTTTCCTGCATCCTGACCAACCAAGGAATGCACAGTGGGGTCTCATTTGGGTGTCTTTCTAGACCAAGCACAGAGTAATGGCTGTTGATCCTCAGGGGACATCTGTTTCCCAGAGAGATGGGCTTTGGTCCTAGGCAGCTCCATAGAGAATTGGGGGTCAAGATGGCCCAGGGTGGTCACTTGATGGCTGGGTCCTTATCTCTGTCTCCCAATAAGATTACGGGTGCAAATGGTCCCCGGAGTTAGCTGCATGGTGAGGTCTGAGGGCATAGTTCCCCACACTGCCCTACTTGTGAGACCAACATCAAGTTTGGTGGTGGTGGGGGCAGGGAATTCCCAACACTACACCCAGGTTCAATAATCTTCTGAAAGGACTCACAGAACTCATGGAGCTATTTATTACAGGGAAATACATTTATTACAGGGAGCTCTTCGAAAGACAGAGGACACCAGAGGTGGCCTGGGTGGTCAGAGTAGGGATGGGAATTAGATGGAGAGGGGATAGATGGAGTGTGGAAATGGCAATAAAGTGCCACCTACTAGCTATATAAGTTATTTTACTACAGCCAAGCTTGCGTCCTCCTCAGTATGACAGCAATAACAATGTCTACCAGGTAGAGTTGCTGGGAGTGACTGGCGCATAGTAATTGCTTAATAAAGATGAGAAGGACAATGATAGTAATGGTGCTGATGGTAGTGATCGTGGTGATGGTGACTGAGGTTGATGGTGGTGATGATTATAATGATGATGATGGTGGTGACCAGTGATGATAGTGGTGGTGGTGATTATTAAAGTGATGATGATTGATGATAATGATTACAATGATGATGATGATGGTGACCATTGTCATGATAGTGAAGGTGGGGATGATGGTAGTGATGATGATGGTGATTTAGGTCCAGAATTTACTCTTGTGGGAAGTCTGTCTACTTCAATTCCTTTGTAATTCATGAACAACTGTGTAACTCCAGTTAAGTTTATATAGGTTAAACAAGGTATTAATTAATAAATACCCATTTATCACTGTCTGATACTCAGATTATCTAATTATCTTTGAGGAAAATACTTATCAAACTAATGCCAACTTTCTTTTTTAGACCCTGCAACAGTTTTGTGCTTCAAAGCAATAATCTTTTGGTTTTGTTATTATTTCCTGGGATAACTTTTGATATGGCTAGAGCCTCTATAAGAATAAATAGCTTAACCTATTAATTTGAAAAAAAAATTAGTATTAAGGCATGAGAAAAATTTAGCTGTGAAACTCAATAAATTTCTGAAGGATTTCATTAGTTAATTGTCACGGCGGGCTTAGCATTATCTTAGGGCCATTAAATATCTGTGACTTGACATTGTATGCCATGTGAGGGGGTTTTCTTTTTATGCTTTATGAAAATCTGACTTCTAGTTAGTCCAAAAACCATTTCTTGGGTTCAGTTTTTGTAGTCTTTTCCAGGAGGTGGGGAGGAGGCAGTTATTTTTGCTTTTGTTCAGAGCCTTTCTACTCCTAAAGCTGTCTTCCTAGGCCCAGTTTTACCCCTACTGCCTGAGAGGTGGCACATGTCAGGATGTGGGTTTCTCGCATGGCCTCTTTAGGTGGGGCCAGAGGCTCGCCCACGCTGCTCTGGGTTCTAATTTGTCTTGTTGGTGATACAACATCTGGTACTCATTAACTTCAGTGACCAAACGTAGAATGAGTCTTAACCTAATGGAAAGTGGGGCTCATTCATACCACGTGACTTCTGTCGTCACACAGGGCTTCCCCAGTGAGCAACGGCATCCTGAAATAGTGCTTTTCAGAAGGGACTGAACCTGCAAGTTTTCAGCCAACTGACTGACTGAGGCAGAGGCATTATTGGCATCAAAGGCAGAGAATTTTATAAAGCATGTGACCTTTGCAAACTTCCGTTGTCTCAGACTCTGTGTGTCCTAGGTCCCACGTGATGTCATCTAGTTGTATGCATTGTAGCTAAAAGCTGCACCGGACATCATCAGTGTCCAAGGAATACAGAGGATGTTGGTATCCCATGTACACTCTGGGTAGTGGGGGTGAGGGAGAAGTGCCAGGGGTTTAAGAAATGGCCCATTCTTCACAAGTTCACAGCTAGCCTTTTATTCCTCCTTCTGTGATGGAAACAAGGATTTGTGGACAGGTGCTGGGAGGCTGTGCTAGGAGACAGGGATGCAAGGTGAGCTGACATCCCTGACCTGAAAAAATGTACCGACACGTTTCATTGCACTTCACCCCAGCTTAGCTGCAGAGAGGACCCACATTCCTCCTTTGAGCTTCACTCTGCTGGATCTTCCGAAAACCCTGCCTGTCATCGGCTTGAGACACACATGGTCCACTTTGGAAAACAGGCTGTAATCACTCAAAAGGAGATTTCTGGACCTTCTTTGGAGAATATTTAAGTACCCGAGACAAACACCTGCGTATTTGTTGTGCCTGTCTAGATGAGTGGGCTGCGGAGGCCACCAGGGGACCTTTATCTGCATTTTCTTCCTATCTGTGACTGAGAAAACAACTCTGACGCTGTAGAACTGTTGCATGCCTTCCTGAAGCAAAAGGCTGGCTTTGTCTAAAAATTTCCACTGCACCCAGGTGCAAATCTGCATCATACCAATTTGCTATTTTCTGCCCCAGGGACTGCAATGCAGACACAACTTGAGTTTCTTTAGCGGCTTCCACTTCAGTGTCCTCACCACCAACACACATTTATTGTCCCCCACCCCACCCCCTCCATGATTTCAGCATGAGGGGAACTGACCTTTATTTGTTTAGTTGTGTGCATTATTGCATGTCATGGACTTGTAGAACAGGGCCATGAAGGTTTGAGCCTTGATACTCTTGACATTTTGGTCTGGGAAATTCTTTGTGGTGGGGGCTGTCCTGTGGACTGTGAGTTTTTAGCAGCATCCCTGCCACCCACTAGCATTCCTCCCCAATCCTCAGTTGTGACAACCAAAGATGTCTCCAGGCACTGCTAGATGTTCCCTGGGGGTACTAATGCCCCCAGGTGGAAAGCTCTTTTTGGAGATGACAATCACAGAACTCAACACATTCTGGGTGCTCACACCATCTCTATGTAAAGAAGGACACAAACTGGTGATTTGTGCAAAAACAGCTTTTGTGTTACAAAAGGTTGGACTCTCTCTTTTAGGTAACCCTTGGCAGCACCGAGTGACAATGCTAAAATGTAATCAAAAAGCTCATTCAGGGCTTCTGGGTAGAGTTCCAAATCCTCCAGATTAAATCATGTTGGATCTTTTCCAGTTGAAAAGTTGGATTTTTTGTTGAAAGCATGACAGTTGCATTTATAATAATAACTAGGATTGTAGGGGAGGATGAAGACAAAAATGAAAACTTATTTTCTTGTTATAAGTGCACTTAATTAGATTTTAGCAAGTCCGGGGAAGAGGAAGTTAAATGTGGGACAAAATGTTGTGAGATGTAGATGCTTCAACGTGGTCAAAGTGAAAACAGATCCCAGATGCTCTGAGGGTCTCAAGAAAATGAGTTGCAGTGAACTCGTGTGGTTGTTCATTTCATGTGTCAACTTGGCTAGGCCACGGGGCCCAGATGGTCAAATATTATTCTCAATGTTTCTGTGCAAGTGTTTTCAGTTGACATTTATATTTAAATCAATGGACTTTGAGTGAAGTACGGTGCCCTCCATAATGTAGGCAGACCCCATGAAATCAGCTGATGGCCTGTAATAGAAGAAACACTGACCTCTTCCTGCCCCAGTCCCTGAGTAAGAAGGCAATTCTGCCAGCAGATGCCTTTGGACTTGAACTGCAACACTGGCTCTTCTCTCTCCAGCCTGCTGGCCCGCCCTGTCAATTTTGGGTTTGCCTGCTAGCTTCCATAATCACACGAGCCAGTGCCTTAAAGCAAGTGCCCTACCCACCTACCTGCTGTTTACACCTATGGGTTGTTTCTCTGGAGAGCCCTGCCTAGCACAACTGTGGAGGAAATTCCAAGTACTCAAAGCTCCCCAGTTAAGGTCACCGCCCATTTACCACCTCGTTTTTCAGAAGCATATGGCCATAGCTGCCCCTGGGAGGGTTATGAAATGCTAGTTTGTTGTTTTGTTTTTGTTTTTATACTGCAAAGGCCAGCAGGTTGCCAGGTCTTGGGGGAAAAAGTTTACTCTGGGTTTGTAAGAAGCACTGAAGCAGCATGGCAGCTGTGAAGTTAGAAAAAGCTGCAGAACAGCAGAAGACCACTCCAGGCACCAAGGCAGGTGGCAGATGTTTCAAAAATAATTAATTAACGAAAAACCTGCTGGGGTGGCACTGTCTCCCTCCCCACAGCCCTGCCCTTTCTCAAGGTGCCCGAGGGTGGTGTTTCTACGGCTGGCTGGTTCTTGTACAACTTGTGGGCCGTCACACTCCATGGTTTTGCTCCCTGACGCACACATGGGCTCATGTGTCCACATCTAGCTTGTGTGAAAGAACTGGGACCGAGGGTGGGCAGCAGTTTTGTTCCACTTTGGGCCTCTGCTTGTGTGCACGTGAGTCAGCATTCCAGATCGGAACCACCCCAGGTCCTCACCTGACCAACGGGGCCCTGGGTAAGAAACTCCAGGCCACCTGCCTCCTGTGACCTGATTCTGGATCTTGAGGTTGGAGAGTTGATATTTTTCTATCCTACTCATACAGTAGGATATATATGTATGAGGCTACAGGAGACCTTTAAAGAAAGGCAGATGTCTTGTTTATCAAAAGCTGCTCACAGCCACTCCTGGGATTCCTGCTTATAATTCCTTCCTCAGTCTGCACCCAAAGGGCACCCAGCAGGAGGCCAGCTGCTGGGCCCAAGTAAGACATTTTAATCAACCACCTTAAACTTTTCCATTCTGGGTCATTTTAAAGTGGATGATTAGACTTGAGGTGCCATGTGTCCAATACTTGAACTTTGTGCCTGGGAAACAACTTATGAAAATACCCCTCACTTATGAATTTATTTTTGTAGGAACCGTCTAGCAAACCTGAGTAAAAATGTGAAATAAAAATCTCTGAAATATAAGGAAAATCAAACCGTGAGAAGAAATGCAGGGGCTTTATTATCATCAGTATTATTCTTAAAGTTAACAACTGATAAACTCATTCAGGAAAAGATTTTGCTTCAAAGACCTTGAGCCCCCAGACACATGCCGGATGCAACTAACAGGACATGAAACGTGTACCTTGGGAGACAGTATGGCACCCCTGCTGCAAATCCAGAAGTACCTACGATGAGTCTGAATTTCTGCAGCGAAGGGTACCATGGCCGACACAGGCCTGACCCAGCGCTGCCGCTCCCCGTACCCCTCCTGACAGGCGGCTCTGGGAGGTGGTGGGGTGCCTCCCGACTGCTGCCCCTGAAGCTGCATCTCTAAAGCCAGCCTCAGTGGGTACCTACATCTCAGAGATGAAGAAATACCAGATGTAATGCCGGGACAGCTTTAAGGTTGGGCTCCAGCTTCTGCAGGTCAGTGGGGTAGGAAACCAAACATTGTCTTTAGAATGCAAGTGCATTCTAAAGTGGGAAGGGGAGGTCTGACTAAATCTGCATCACTTTTCACTCCTCGGCAGCCATGGATCTGGTAACGGCATTGGTGAGTGAAGCAGTCGGGCCACACCCTCTCCCAGAGCCCAGGGCTCAGAGCATGTGCTTTGGAAGATTTGAACATCTGAGTTGAAGGAACCCTTCAGCTTTCCTGAAAAGCAGGGCACTCCGCAGCTGTGAGCCAGAGAGCAGTCCAGGGCAGCTCCGGGCAGAACGCATGTGCAGGCAGCAGGGCCATCTGATGTGCCCAGGCGCATGCGGGCCCAGGCAAACGGGCACGCAGGCAGAAGGAAATCCGGGCAGCTGGACTGACCGACAGACAAGGTTTTCTAGCTCACATGGGGCGTGGTGTTGCTATTTCTCCCTTTGGAGACCAAGGGTGGGTTTTGTCTGGTTCTCTGTGTGGTCGCTCCATGCTCTGGCCGCAATGCTCCAGAATTAGCTACACAGCTGTCCCCCGGCCTGGGCGGTGCGCACTTCCAGAACTCAGAACAGCCCTGGGGGCGAGCACTGGTCTGGCAAAGCCCGGCTGAATGGCGAGGCAGGGCTGGGCCCCGGCTGAGTTCTCAGTCCAGAAGGACTACCTTTGGGCAAACTACCTATGTTCCAATTTGTCAGCAAGGCGACTCCTGGGAATAGATGAGCCATTTCAGTGACTCAAGGTTTTTCTTTGGTTCTCGTGGGACTGCCTGGTGCTGCCCTGCGCAGGGGTCTCTTGTCACACAGGGGCTGATGGTCAGGGTTGCTGTGGTCTGTTTCCAGTCTTCCTAGTGTTGCCTTTCTGAACCCCATCCCCGAACTTAATATCCTCGTTTCTTACGCTCTCTTAGGTGTTAAGACTAATGTCCTAGAACTGAAAACCATGAAATATTGAGCTTCCCCCCAAATCTTAACCCAATCCTCCCAAATTTGTGCCCTCTTTGTTTCTGAGGCCACAAGCAGGAATTTTAGTCAATTGCTGAAAAAGCACTCAAGTTAAACTCTGAAAACTTCATTTTGCCTAGGACATGGCAAGTTCTGCTAATGGCACAGTGACCCTCAGACACCAACCAGGACTCCCTGGAAACAAGGCTTGGGGTCTGTTTCTAGCTTCCGGTGCAGAAATGTAAGGCAAAGGTGTGATACTTTGCTTTGCCTTAGATTTCCTGGCGGAGCAGTATTTTGAAGAAAATGCAGTTCGCTTTGCTGGGGAAATACCAAATGTCGGGCAACAAGGCACGGCTGGGGAGGGCACGGGGCCCTCGCCGGTCACTTGCGAGGCTGCTGGATGTGCTGGGTTCTCGGTGACATGTGCTTGTCTATGGAGGCGTGGGGCTTCTGGTGAGCCACCTGGGCAGCTGCCGGGGGGAAGTCTTTGTCGCCCTGTGGGAGACAGAGAAGGGACGCATGGCCTCATCAACATGGAACAGTTGGGTTCCTGCAGGGGCAGAGCTCCAACCCCAACCCCCTGCACCCCTGCAGCTCTGTGATGTAATGGGGACCCGTGTGCAGGGCGCAGCCCGTCTCCTGGGCTGCGGGGGTCCTGAAGCTCTCGGGGGAGCAGAAGGGGCACTAAGGCCCACAGGCACCCCAAACGTGAGAATGTGTGCTATCTCTCCCTGTAACTGTGTTTGGCTGTCTTACTTCTGCTACAAATGTTCTTGTAACCTTTTCAACCAGGGGCCAGGTGGAACCAAATCCAGGGTCTTACATTCAGGTTTCAGACCACAACGGAGTCAGGAAGGAAGCACACAGGGCAGGGCTGAACGGTGTGAGAAAGCCCCTGACTCGACCTGCTGAGTTTCGAGTTTCGGGAAAGGCACCTAGCTGTTTGCGGGGAGGAATCCCCTTCTGGTGCCAGCAGTGTCTGTGTAACAGGTGGCAGCGGGAGGGGCAGGTTGGAGCCAGGGCTGCTCCGGCTGAGCCAACCAACCGTGTTTGACCGCAAGCTGGTGTCTGCATTTAATTTCCTCACATGTCGTGGATGTGTCACCCGTCTGTCCCAGCATCTCTGGATGGCTGTGGTGAGCTGTCCCTGGCAATGGCATTTCCTTATACGTCGCACGCTAAGTGCTCAGATGTACTGTCAGCCACAGAACTGTGGATGGTGCTACTGTGTCCTCCTCAGGTGGGAGGCCTGTAGTCACCGATGCTGGCTCTCCCCAGATGAGGGGGTTCCTCAAACCTAGGGGGAGCGACTAAAACCCGTGCGATTAGTCCAGGGCTTGGCAAGCATTTCTGTGACTTGTTGGATAGTAACTTTTTTAAGGTTTTGGGAAGTCATATTCTCTGCCTCAACTAGTCGGCCCAGCCACAGACAATGCTGGTATCATGGGTGCAGCTGTGTGCCGCCAAGACTTCATCCATGGGCGCAGACATCTGAATTGCGCGTAGTTTTCAGTGTCACAATATGGAATTCTTACTGCGATTTTTCGACCATTTAAAAATGTAAAAGCATTCTCAGCCCACAGGCCCGTGGGTAGCTGTGACTAAGGGGGGAGGGGGGACAGCCGCTCCCACCCCGGCCGTGTGCTCCACGTGGGTGCCGTTCATAATTCCCCACTGCACGCTCCCTGGACATGAGGTGGCAGAGCACGGCTGGACCCGGGCAGAAGAACGGTGTCTCACAAAGACAGAAGGACCCTAAAGCCCATATGCAGGGGCCCCGTTTGATGAAGACACTTACCCGGGCGATAACACCGGAGATGAACACGGTGGGTTTAGGCGGACTGCAAGACAAGAAGGGAAGGGGCCGATGAACATAGTAGGCTGACAGGGGGGTAGGAAGCAAACCTCCTTCTCTGTATTATTTTGTCACAGCCACCACCTGGGCTCAGGACACCTGAGGGGTCTTTTGAGGTGAGTTCCAGCAAAGAGGAAAAGAGGAAAACACTGTAAACAGCAAGAAGAGTCGTGGGAAACACTTTCTTTGGTTTTTTGTTTTTAGGTTCATCCTCAATTTGTAACAAGCCCAGTGGTTTTGATTTCAACTATATAAACATAGTTGCTTCTTGAAGCAGGAGAACAGGGTCACACTGGATAACCTCAAGAGACTCTAACTAAGAGGGTCCCCGCCCACAGTCCTCATGGAGCCCATGGCTTCTAGCAGCTTCCAGGGGTGAGATCTAGAGCTAATGCAAAGCTCCTGGCCCCTGCTGGACCCCAAGTAGTAGAAATGTAAGGTTCTTCTGAAGCTGTGGTCATTTTTAATGTCTTATCATACTGAGCTCACCCACTGTCACCAAAACGGAGGGGATGGATTATAGGACCAAAGAAATACATGTTTATTGTTGAGAAACCAAGACATGTTAGAATCACCTGTAATCCACCACCTGGAGATAATTAACACATTGACCATCTTTCCAATTTTTCTACAGATAGGTTCACACTCTCATTTTCTCATTGAATTTCTTTTGTTTTTCTTGCAAAGAGTCATACTGTTTTGTAATCTGCTTTGGTACTTAGGGTACAGTGAGCATATGTGCCTGTTATTATATGCTCTTCTATGCATTCCTAAATGGCTGCACGTTTCGTAGTTTAAAGCATCAGAACACAGTTCCAGGTCACACACGGGCGCATGCACCTCCAGAATGGCTGGGGGAGGGGGAGGAGGCCAGCCCAGCAGGGGTGCGAGGGGAGCAGCTGGAGGCCAGTCCTGCTGGGTGGAGCTCGGAATCCACCCTGAGGTGCCCAGCCTGCCTCCCACCCGCTCTGCCTCTGGGTCCCTGAAGGAAACCCCTGGTCTGAGCTGTGTGTTGCCACAGGCAAAAGTCCCCGTGTTCAGAAAGTTCACTGTTAAAACCCCGAAGAGTTTAGCACAAACACCCGAAATTCCCTCAGGTAATTCCTGTCACTCTGTGAGACTAAGAACAAGAAACTTCAAGTCTTACTAAGCAGCCCAGAAATATCCCCACCTGTCCATGGCTTTGTTTAGCTTTGGTGGTGTGGTTAACTGACTTAAAATTTCTCCTTTTATCACAAATGCGAGTGACCACAGGACCAACAGTCAGGCAGAGATGAGTAAGCTCAGCTCAGGTGTACGCCCCCCGCAGCACGTCTGGGACGGCGACTCCCAGCACACCTGCTCCCGCCAGCCGCAGTGGCGGTCCACGGGGCATTCGTGGCCCCGGGTTTGCATCCAAAGCTTGGAAACCGTGTTCTGAATTCTCATATTTTTGGAAATAAATATAGAAATGGCAGCACAGAAGTTTCTTAACCATTGAAGGTTCCTGTAAAATTCTAGGGGCCTAGAGTTTGTTGTGATAACTAAGTATCCCTTCCAACAGGGCTGGGCCCCCTGCAGGTACCACCAGCGCCTGACTGCTCCCATCACCTCCACTTCTTATGGGTTTAGTAACTAAGTTAAGGCCCCGAAGACAGAGACCGAGACACTCCCTCCCTGCCAACCGGCACAGGATGAGCAAGTCGCCTACAGAGGAGTCTGGTCAGGAGAGAAACACAAGAGCGCAGATTAGCTCCTCCGCCCCATGAGCCCTGTAGGGTGGCTGAGGAAGCCAGGGTCATATACGTATATGTGAATAATATGTGAATACATACATATACATATACAAATATATATCCTTATCCTGTCTCTACATATATATATATATATATATATATATATATGTTCACTGCTCTGGTGAAAAGCAGTTAAGCAAAGTTAAAATCATTTTTCTATTAGTATGAGTATAAAACGCACGCCCATTTATGCACAGAACTGAACTATAAAAAATTGTAACTGGATCAGCAGATGATGCTCCGAGGTGATGCGTCTGGCTCCCAGGGCAGGAGGTGGCTCTGTGGCGGGCATGATGACAGCCCAGTGGCCACCTCAGTGGTCTGTTCCCTGCACCTGTCCCCCTCTGTGTGCATGGAGGAGGGGTCTCCAGACTCTGGAGCCCCCTCATGGGGTCCCACATTTCCACCCAATGGCCTCCCTGGCCTCCGAGGTGACCCTTCACACTCTGGCTCCGGGGGTCTGCTCCATTAAACACAACCATGGTGGGTTCCAGGCTTGACCTGAGCATGTCTGGGGAAATGGGCATGTGGGTGGTTAAGATAAGAGGTCGTAGTGACCCTGCTCCAGCCTGGACATCAGGAAATGCAGGTGGAAGCTGCAGCTTCACTCTGCTGTCTGATGCACAGGGGTGGGTACATTTTTGATTTTCCTGGCCTCATTTTAGTGTCCCCCATCAAGCTGTCACAGGACGACTGCCCAATGGCTATGGACACTCGGGGCTCAGGCTAAAGGAGATACCCCCCAATCCCAGCACATGTCCAGGGGAAGACCAGGGGCCCATGCGGCACAGGAAGGTGCTTCTCCTCGCTGACGCCCGTCTTGCCGAGACACCCACGTGCTGCCTCGTCGCCACGTACGATGCTGAGTTCTGAGGGCTTTTGGATTCTGCTCATCAGAGGAAAGCTCGCTGGGCTCTGAGTAAAAGAAAAAGCCCTGTGGCTCCAGAAAGTTGGAGGAGAGGTTCTTGCTACCAGAGCTCGTTGTTTTTGTTGGTTTTTTGGTTTGTTTGGTTTTTAAAATAACATCAAAGAATTGTGCTGTACGTGCCAAGTCTTACGTAGGCTGGAGAGGGGACTCCGGCCTGTGTTCACTTGCATGCTCCAGAGTCCAAGTTTGCTTCAGCAACTAATTAACATGTAAAAATGTACCCTTTAAGCCATTTTAAATTGTGTAATTCAGTGCCATTAAGTACATTCGAACTGTCCTGCAACCAACACCATGATCCATTTCCAGAACTTTCTCATCATCCTCAATGGAAACTATCTACTAACAAAAACTCCCCATTCTCCCTTCCCTTCAACTAGGAGTAACTGCCGTTCTACTCTGTCCTGAGACTCCAACTAGTCTAGGACCTCGTACAAGTCGTCCTCTGTGTCTGTCTGATTTCCTGCACATAAAGTCTCCAAGGTTCATCCAGCTGTAGCACATGCCAGAATTTCCTTGCCTTTTTCAGGCTGAGTCATGTTCTGTTGTGTATCTAGACCACAGTTTGTTTATCCACTCATCTGCCGATAGTGCTCGAGTTGTTTCCACCTTTTTGACTGTTGTGACTGATGATGCTGTGAACATGGCGCACCAGACTCTGCTTGAGGCCCTGCCTTCAACTCTTCCACACAGGTACCCAGAAGCGGTTTCCTGGGCCGTGGCTGCTTCTGTGTTTCATCTGAGGAGCTGCTGGGCTCATGTCCACAGAAGTCCCACCGGCGAGGCACAGGGTTCCACCTCACAGCCTCACCAACACGGTTCCTACCTTCCTCATGTGAAGTGGTATCTCATTGTGGTTTAGATTTAGCAAGTAATTTTAGGAATAAGTTTCTTAGCATCGAGTAATAATGAATATCCATTTATGTTGATCATTCATTCAAGGTTTTTAATTCATTCATTCACAGCTTGGCCTCGGGTGGACACGTGCTGCAGGCCAGGTCTTCATCAGACTCAGCCAAAGGGCCCTGGGCTCGCTGCCCTTTCCATCTACAATCAGTAGCATCTCGAATTGGTAAATGTTTATTACATTTATTTCATAAAAATTCTTTCTAAACTCCTTGAGCTGTGGTCGCTGAAACTAAAATTCACAAACGAGAAATCCCGATCAAGAGCCTACTTGCCAAGCTGCATTCACAAAAACATGTGTATTTTAAATTCCACTAGGGTCCCACCAAAGCCTAACCTACATTTCCAAGATTCTAGAAACTGTGATCACGGCTCTGAAGATTTATTTAATCTGATGGAAATCATTCTGACAGCTGCTGTTTTGAAGATGCAACATTACTTTCTCTCAGGAAACACAGACAGTGGAAAATGTCACTCCTGCCCTCCCCATGTCCTCAGGCCTTTCCAGTGCTTAAAAGCCACTTATTTAAAATGAAAGCAACTGCAAGTGAGGTGCTATTAGTGGAAGGTGGAACCTGGGGAACACTTCCTGTGTGTCAGCAGAAGCTGCAGCTTCACCGTACCTGGCCTGTGTGGCCCCCAGTGATTGGTGCACGTAGGTTTCCAGTGTTCACCTGTTCAAGACCACATCAGAGTGTACCAGGGCCACCTGTTCTGAACAAAAGTTTCCTGTTATAAGTTTCCTTGAAGAATGAAGTTTATGCCTTATTGACATTCCAGACAGGCATGACTCAAACGCCAGAAAATGCTTCGAGAACATGTGACCCTGGGGAACGCAGATGTCCCTCAGGACTAGCTTGACAATCGCATCTTTCAGAGGAAGTCCTCAGGGCTGAGAATGGGAATTCCTATGGATAAAACTCTCCTGACCCAAAGGTTGCTGGTTCAATTCCCAGCCAGGGCACATAACCAGGTTGCAAGCCAGGACTCCAGCCAGGTCCGTAGCTGGAGGCAGGTGAAAGGCAACCATGCATGGATGTCTCTCTCCCTCTCTCCCTTCCCTTCTCTCTAAAACTAATAAAATCTTGAAAACAAACAAGAAAACCTCTCTTGAACTCTAAAACAGCATTATTGAAATGTATGTCAGTAGATTTTATTCAATTCAATGTATCTAAAACCCTACTAGTCCAACATGTAATCCAGAGAAACTGACTGAGGTTACAGTACTTGACATTTTTTTATATGCCCTAAAGGCTTCAGGGCCTTCATGGACTGTCAGGTGCAGGCATTTCCTGCCCAGCTGTGAGCAGTCTAAATTGACCTTGGCTAGTCCAGCCTCGCTCCTACATGGTCATCGGTAGCACTGAGTCATCTAGGAAAGGCTAAGTCAGGCCCTGGGAGGTGGTTATCATGTTCCACCCCCCATTCCTGGAAAGAAAGCATGTGACTGCTCAGAAATGGATTTTCCCCTAAAAATCTCCCTAAAAACCCAAGTTGCCCATGAGTCAGGGAGCAGCTCTTTCATATGCAAGCACAGAGAGCTGTGTCAGTCTCGATTTGATTTTCCAACAAGCAGTTCACAGTTCCACGAGCAGGGGCCTGCCTCTTTGGAGGCCCCATGATGGAAGCACCCCATTCAACCTGCAGCCTGCTCACCTGCACTGATCCCAAACCACACAGCCTTCAGCACTATGCATGGCACAAGGGCACGGCGAAGCACGCTGATTCCCCAAATCCAGCCCCGCTCACGGATCACTTACAGTGCATCCCTGCCTCCGAGGGACTGATGGTGAAGGGCTGCCCTGTGCCTGGAGGAGCTACAGTGTCACCCACAGGGCTTGACAGCGCTAATCATGCCCCTCCTGTCTCCAGAGAGGAAGCAGCACCAAGTTAGCATCCTTAGTGCGCTCACACCAATAAAGGAGATAGGTGCTGAGGTATAGAATTTCAGGAAAGAAACAAGCAGGGGGCGCTGCCCAAATATACTTGGGGAGACTAATATATAGAGGGGGGAGCCAACACAGACCCTGGAAAGGTGACGTTAAGCTGAGATCATGTGTGTATGTTCATACTTGGGTACACACAAGTGTGACAGGAAGAGGGACACAATGCTAGGACACAGTGCATGAAAGGAAGGAATGCGACTTAACTTGATTTTGTTGGCACAAAGTCAAGGAGGTCTAAGGGGAGGCTCTTCTGCTACAGTCGTGGGGTGGGTGATTTCGGTGTGGTGGCCCAGCTCGCATGACGAATGTCTAGGGAAAACCACCCTCTTGCTGACCCTCGCTGTGCAAGGACAGAGTCCTCCTGGCAGCTGAGAAGCAGATTCAGATTCTGCCTACTGATTTTTTGACTTTGCTCTAAACCTGTGGCTTTGCAGTTTCACAGAATTCATGAAAAAACACATTCCCATCTGGGGTGATTTTAAATATATTTTCTAGTAAATATTTGAAAAACAAATCCTTTCTAGCCATCTTAGTGCTTGGAACAGCTTTCTGGCCTGGTGTTCATGTATGTGGGTTATTAATTTTCCAGACACCAACATAATAATTAGCATGGCTGGTGACCAGAGGGGAACATCTCACTTGACTGCATCCAGACATTTCTTCGCAATGTCATTCTTCAAAGTTAGACAGTCAAGGTTGTGTCTGTTCTTCAGCTGATTTCAGAAGCTGAGAGCTTGCCCACAAGATGGCACTGCTGGTCCTTCCAGCTGGTGGATCCCGGGCTGGCCGAGCTCTGAGGAGGGCTGAGAGCTGACGTCCTCGGCGGGGACAAGGGCTATTGGCACCCCAGGACGAGTGTGTCCCCTTTTCCCTGAGTACTTGTGATGCCAGTCTAATTTAAGGTGAATAAAACACAACTCAAGTGCTTTACACTCTAAATCCAAGAGGAAAGAATCTGGACTCAATTCCTTCTAGATTTGGTGTATGGAGTTCATATTTTTCTGGGGGCAGCATCTGAGCTCTGTTCAAACTGGTCCAGGAACAAGAGGACTGGCCCTTAGCTGTTCAGGGTCAGGGAGCTTACTCATCTGCGGATCTGAGGGTGCTGGGGTTTCCGCACAAGGCTTAGTGTAGGCTGTTCTGAGTCTATTCTGGAAATGAGTGGGGCTCCAGGTCTCAAAGGGACACCCCAAAGGACCTGTGGGAGGTTGTTCTTCTTCCCTAAAAAGACTTTTCTCTTGATGACTTTCCGCCCACGGACATCTGACTGCTGCTGCTCCAGGTGTGAACACTTCGCTCACCAGCTCGTTTAGGTAGAGGGCTGACACCCGAGTGCCGAATGCGTAGGCAGGGCAAGTATGGCATATGCATCAACGATGAGTCCCACAGGCGCTCGGGTAGCCACTTGTCAGAGCTACCACCTGTCTGGAAGGCTACTCTGTTCTCAGTACTCTACTGACGGGAAGATCTCATCATGTGGCTTATCACTTTTCCCTGCGCCTTCATCCCTCCATCCTTACTTTATTCTCTCTCCTTCCCTGGGTGCAAAGAAGATAAATACAGTAAGCATTCTAATTACTTAGCTTGCCCCTTATGGATTTAATATGTAGGGGTCGTTCTGGGTCAGGGAGAATGTCCATATTCATGACAATGCAGAGTGTCGCCATCTGTAATGAGAAACTCAGGCCACAGTTGCTGACAGTCGTGGGTGAGCTGGGCACCTACGTGGGTTGGAAAACCCACCTCATTCTGCAGCACAGAGGAAGCCATGTAACTGAGCATCTGAGGACTGGCTTTGGAGGCAAATGGCTCTGAGTTTAAATCTCAGGTCAAATGAGGAGCCTCTCTGAGCCTTACTGCCCATCTGTAAAGTGGCAACAATCCCTAGTTTACAGAACAGTTGGGAGTTTAGTGAAACTCAATAGTATGCACTGGGCTCCACTGACAACATCACATTTAGTTGTCATAAGTACTTAACTACCTTGATAAGGACAGTGCAGAAATTGCTATTGTTTTCTAAGTATCATTTAAGAATTCTCTTCCTTTTTTAAAGACTAGAGAATTCTAGGGCTTCTTAGAGCATCTCTGAGGATGCTCACTCCTCCTCTAACTCCATGTGGTACCATGGGGGCAGGATTTGAGGGCTTAGAAAGAAAACGCCCCAGGGCCAAAGAATGAGAACGCATGCGACCCCCACTCCCAGAAAACTGTGCAGGCAAGAAAAGTGACCGCTTCCTTCATGGTGCTCATTGTTCCTCCAGAAAAGATACCTCTTAGGAAGAATGTAGATCATCATTACAAGCGAGGGCTAAGCTTTAAAGTGAAAAAAAAAAAATGTGTGTGTGGCAATATCGAAGGTGCTGGAAAAAGAACAGCAAAAGCAGTCCGCCTGCTGGTGAGGTCCAAAGCTAGGCTGTTGGAAGACACCGGCTATAGGTGGAGCAGCTTTAAACAGGCTTGTCCAGGCACTACTCGGTGACACTTGGAGGGGCTCCTAGGTGCTGCCTAGGAGGTGCCCGTTTACAAGTCAGCTCCTTGCAGCAGATAAACCCTCTGTTCTCCCGCACGGCGCTGTAGAACTATCGTACGTGTATTAGCAATTCTTCAAATGTTCCTTCATTTCAGTAGGTAACACATCTTTGTTTCCGAATATATTTGTTTTAGTGTCTTCCTTTTGAATTTCAATTACAATAAAGTGCCAGTGAAAAGTTAATGCTGATCAGACAGGTGCTAAAACATCAGAGTGTTTATTATCTATATTGTGAAACCAGATCTTGTTGGCTGTCTTGAGGATCAAGGATCCTGTTTTTTAATGGGATGATTTTTAAAGGGAGGATGTCCATAGTTCAGCGTACAAGCGATTTATTTTTCAGAGGACATGTATTACAGCTTTAAGAAAGGAAAACGATTATGTAAGTGGAAAAAAGTCTGACAACTGCTAATTGAAATCTTACTACAAATAAGTACATGCTGATGTTAAATCAAATTACAGACACTGAAAATTTACCTAGTCTGGGTCTACTCCTATCTCCGGGAGCCCAGGGGGCTGACCTGAAATGGGACCAGACATCACTAGGATGGGTTTGCGGAGAATCCGGCGATAAAAGAGGAGAGATGCCAGATTTAATTTGCTCTTGGAGATGTTCAGCGAGGTCTCTCTTATGGAGCAAAAGTCCAAAGTGCTGGGAGGCTGAACATAGCTGAGGTGAAAGTCAAGTACCTGGAATGTTTGACAAGCATCTGGATTTCTCCGTAGTAACTGTATTCTCAGTCTACCCTCCAAACTCATGGCAGGAGAGCTGGGGAGCCACAGCCAGCCGGTCCCTCCCTGGCCAGCCAGACAGGACAAGCTGTCCTCAGGGGTCTCCCGATTTGTAACTCCAGCTGCTGCCCGGCTCTGTGGACCCTCCTCAGAGCACACCATGCATGCCCTCATGCCTTTCCGGGAGTTAACAGAAAAAGAGGAGTATGTAGAAAACTCACTGCCAATTCTGCTTACTTTTTAAAGCAGCTAGCGAGTAAGGATGAGAACTTCCATTCAATGCAGGAGCCCCTCCCCCGCCCACCTGCTTAGAGCTCACACTTCAGAATATTCCAGTAAGCTCAGCGGCAGGCAGGGCAGAAGGCGGTGCCGATGACAACGCCAGCCACTTGGGCTGGTGGGAAACGCTCTCTGAGCGCTGATTAAGGTCTCCATCCACGGAGCCCTGAAGAGGCAGATGCTCTGTTCTCCTCTAGTGACCACATCACTTCCTGCTAAAATAATACTCGGCTCTAGGGTTTACTTGTTTATTAGTTGGTATCATTTATTTATTCACCATATATCAACAGCTATAAATGCCAAGCAGGCCTCAAAATTAGAAAGCATTGCATTACATCTGGAGGGTCTCCTGCTTTCTGCCTGGCCAGCGGCTTGCAGGGCCACCTGTCCCACTTCTCATCACGGTCATCCTCTTTTTCCTGCCCGCTAAGGAGCGCTCGGCCTTCACCGGCTGGACTGAGTTTCGGGGTAGGGGATGGGTGAAGACAAAAGGTGTCAGGAAGCTGGTCCCAGAGCCCAGGGAGGTTACCAGAAGCTAACGTGGGAAACAAACAAACAACCCCTGTTCCCACACGGCTACTGTTTTCGGCAACTGCAAGGACACCAAGTGTGTCCTCACTGACAGGAAGAATTTCCACAGGCAGATGCGAATTCCCCTGGGGCTGCTCCTGACATCACGTGGAGAACCTAAGACTCTCTGAACTTGGCAAATAAAGATTTCAGGTGAAGAACAGCAGAGCAGCAGGCGGATATACAGCAAACATCCAACACAGGCTGCACGGACCCCACGCCCAACGCTCTTATTACCACTCCTTCCTGCCAAATGTTCCCTTTGGGTGTCTGCTTCCTCAGGGCCCTCTCCCTTCCTTGCTGTGGGACAGCCAGATAATCTGCTTTTAATAACAGGTAATGTCATTAAAAAGCCAGACAGCTAAATCAATGGCAACATGGCGGTTTCCTGCAGCTGAAAGAGAACAGGGCCACAGACAAAACATGTGCTCTGAGAACCAAGTGGCCATGGCACTTGGGTGGGACTTGAACCTCAGTGTCTGCACCTGAGAGGAGGAACCGGTTACCCCTCCGGAGTCACAGGAGTTGGCGGAGGATCACGTGAGCCCCACGTGTGAGGCACACCGCACATACAAGATGTGATCAAGGAGAGGACTCTCATGGGGTTAGCACGGAAATCAAGGCAGATTTATCTGGGCCGAATCCACATGAACTGGCAGGTAGTTATCCCACTTGTAAAGGTGGCAGCAGAGAGGCGTATCCTCTCTGCTGGTGGGGAAACACGTCCACTCCCTAGGCCCAGCTCCTCCAAGAGGGGGCGCAAGGTGTAAGAACAGTACAGTCATGTTTCAGAGGAGCATGAAAAGCTCCAGGGCTCCGCTGGTGGTGAAGTACCGCAACAAACTTACATGATTGAGAATGCCGGCTAAGGCCCTGCGGGGAGTGGAGTTTTGTTAGACTGGAAGAGGAAAACATCCAGTGGGAGAGCTGACTGGTTGGGGAGCTCAGCCTGGCACAGCTGAGCTCCAGGGTGGCGTGAACGCCTGGGGCCTGGCGGGTCTACAGTTTTGGGTCTCTGCATGCCAACACCATGCCCATGCCTGTGACTGAATAAATATTTACTGAGCAACCACCAGTGCCAGGCAGGGTGCTGGAGACCTGGCATGACCAGGACATGCCTTCCTGCAGCCGAAGTGCACAGGGGTCTGGGCTCTGCAGGGTGGGCTGGGACTCCAGACAGACTTGATGTCCTTGCTAATGGACCCAGGGGCCTTGTTTCTCTGGGTCACATGCTGCAAGTGAGATAAACTTATTGTTTTGCTTTTTGTTATCAAGAACCAGAACACACTGCCTGACAAATAGAAGTCCTTGCATGGACAAGGGGCAAGAATAGTTGAAACCAGAACTATTGCAGAAAATCTGCACCATGTGGCCCTGGCTCTGGAGGAGCCATTATGCTTGCACTGTTCCCCATGACCTGGGTAAAAGCATCTGATGACTGAGTTGTCACCTTGGAGACCAGAAGAAAGGACCCTAAGGAATAGCGACACCCAGGAGGAAACCTGGAAAGGTGTGGGGAACAGAGTCTGCCTGGGGCACGTGAGTGCATGGTCTCCCTCTCCCCAGGAAACCAAGAATGCAGCATTTTCAATGAGATATGCGAACGAAGCGCTCAGATAAAAATCATTGGTGCTGTGCTGTTTGTTTCAGAGAGGCAGGTGGTGATGGAAGAGGAGTACTGACTTGGAACACTCTCTTACAAGGAGTCCTATCATGCACAAAGAACCCCAAAGAAGAGTTCTTCTTAAGCTCAACATGTACTTTATTGGGTTTCCTTAGTATATGTCTCCAAAGGTGCTGATTTGAACATAAAGGAAAAAGCCAGCCTCTTCGTGGTTCAGTAACAGGCTATGAGGAAGCCCTAAGACGCGGGTCAGTGATAAGTACAAACATTTTTGGCATTTCAGTCTTCGAAAATCATTGCAATGGCAGATGGCATTGTATTTGCCTTTCTATCCTTACCTGGGGGCGGGGAGGGGGGTGGCGGGAGAGGCAGCCAACCCCTGCGGTCACTTCTCTGACCAGTTACCCTGGGATGGTTATGTGTTCCTGACTCCTTGGGGACTGTCCCAGCTTAGGCCTTGGCCCCTGTGTAATTACTAATGGTGCCTCCTTTCACTCTTAAAAACATACCAGCCTCAACACATCACAGTCATTCCAAGCTGACACGGAATTCTAGAATGATCCCCAGTGATACTGTGGGGCTCTAAGGAGTCTCCTCTTGCACGGAAGAACGCTGGTTCTCTGCCCCTACGGCCCTCAGAGGAGCCAGCCGGCCACCACCCTCTCTGAGGGAGCTCACGTGTCACCTTTCCACTGCTCTCCCTGAACCTGCGGCCTGAACTGTTTCCCAGCTGCGTTTCCACAAGACCTTCCCACTGAGTCACACTACAGGGTAGGCTCCCGCCGCCTTCAAGGTTACAGACGAGGCTGAATTTGTTGTGTCCCCAGCACCTGGCATAGTCTCAGGTGCACAGAGAGACTCAGCAAATGCCATCCGCACCGAGTGAGCGTCACTGGCAGGGTCTGTGCAGGGAGCGAATCAGCTGGGAGATACACCGGCTCGCCTTTTAGCAGCACACGTACTCCTAATACACAGAGACCCTCACAGGCTCGCAAAGGATGGATCAGAGAGAGACGCACGGATTCATTTTTGTCACCTGCCAACCTGGCTGTGCTGGGCCTATGGTGATGGGGACAGAGCCTGGTGCCCCCAACCCATGGGCGTTTCCTCCAGCGTTAGCCACACTGACATGGAAGATGAGCAAACCATTTTCCTCCCAACTAAGAGGGAGGTCAGGCTAGAGGTACTTCTTCAGAGCGTTTCAAGTCAAATTTGAGAATGGTGATGAAACCACGCATCGGGTCTTAAGTGATAAGGGAGGGGCTGCCCTATTAAAACCACCTTGAGAGTCTGCACTCACAAATTTAACACCACCAACAGCCCATCAGCCTTCTGTAATCCGGGCAGTCCCCAGAAGATACCCGTAAGAGGTGGATTTCCCTGTAGCAGGACTCTTGCCATATTTCCCTAAAAATCTGAACAGTTTAAGAGCATAGGTGGACCAACTGACGCCCAGGCTTAAGGGCAGCCAAACTGGCAAAGAAACTGGAGTCCTTTTCCCCAGTAAAGTGTCACTTTACTCATGACAGGACAAGCAACTCGAAGCCAAAGGGACCAAATGTCCAAGGCATTCCCTCTGGAGCCGGGGGATTACGCAGCCACCATGCCCGCCCTCAACACGGACAGCTGACCAGACTGTGCCTTTGCAGCTGGATTCTCAAGTACCTGAAGGATCCAGGTCCTCACTTCAAACCTGTCTCCTTTCACCTATGACCACCCGATCCCTCTGGGTTTGGTCATCTAGTGAGTGTTAGGAAACAGTGCCTGTTCACTTCCACTTAATGCAAGCAATGAAGAGCACAAGTGAGGAGCAGGGCGGGGTGGAGAACAACTCACTGTAGGGCCAAGGGCCCCATCTGCAAAAAAGAGTGCTCCCAAAGCAGGGTGGTCCCAAAGCAGGGTGGTCCCTTGGTTGGACCTCGGATTTATTTCCCCTTAGAAATGGTATTAATGGTGCTTAGGTCCCTATACTGTCTCGTAACCCATGCAACCCCATACAGGACACTAAATGCCAGGGTCCCGAGTCTCAGGGCTGCCTCACTTCCACAGCCTTGGTGGCCTGGGGCCCAGGCAGGGGCGGAAGTGCTGGCTTCCAGGCAGGCTGGTCATTTTGCTATGCGTCAGGCTAATCACACCCAGGAACAGCTGTGTGGAGTTCTGTTTTAGAGTTCAGGACCCATCACAGAGGGAGTAGCCCAGTGAAGTTAGCTCTAAAAGGACTCTTCCCTAACAATGAAAAGAAATATCCCCAAGGATCCATGGGGGGTGAGTAAATTATTAAACTGTTAAGATGTTACCATAAATATAGTGTTAATTCAATAATTCATAATGTACTGGTACAACGAGATTTCTAACGCTGATAAAATACAGCTGGCTTTTTGAGGTAATTAGCTTCTGGGGTGCATGCCAATTGCTTATTTATTTATATATACATTTAAAAGATTTTGTTTATTTTTAGAGAGGGAAAGAGAGGGAGAAAGAGAGAGAGAGAAACATTACTTGGTCGCCTCTCATAAGCACCCCAGGCCTGTGTCCTGAATGGGGACTGAATTGGTGACCTTTCAGTTTGCAGGACAATGCCCAACCCACTGAGCCACACCTGTCAGAACAGGTGCCAACTGCTTCTTTCCTGAGCAGCCTTGGTGGTGGGGGTCCCAGGGAGCCTTCTGGAGCCCTGGCGGAAGAGAGAGCAGGGCTCCATGGTGTGACGGCCAGGACTGGCTTGTCTCTGGGAGGGTGGAGATGGGGAGGGGGTGGGGCAGCACTCATGAGGCTTCCTGCCAGGTGCCAGGACAGCGTCTGGCAGTCACAAGGGTGCAGCAATCTCTCACCTGAAGCCAGTAAAGGAAGAGCCTGCTCCTCAAACCGCTGGGCCAGTGTGGGTGACACTGACCCTCACATGTGCCTCAGAATTTCCATTAGAGCCACTGATCTCTTACCTGGAACCCTTGGGGTGACAGAAGTTTCCTAATTCAGATTTTTTCAAATTTTATAAAAGAAACATGTTGTATAAATTATGTCTAATTGACACTCGGAGAGGTGTGGGGCAGCACCCCATATTCACACCCATTAATATTTTCTATAGCAAAATGTCTGGAGATTACACTAAGCAGGATAAATAAGGACTATAAATAGCCTTACATCGGTTCATTTCTGCCAGCATATAGCATTTAGTATGAACATATGATAACCTCTGCAGTTTTCTGAGCCCTCTAGACCGGGCATGGCGGACACCTAGGCATGCTCTGCTTCCTGCCTCCTCTGAGGCTCTGATTAGTTTTATCTGCCACCAAAAAAAAAAAAAAAAAAGAAAGAACGAAAGAAAGAAAGAAAAGAAAAGAAATGGATTTGGACGAAACAGGCTGGTATAGCTGTCAAGGGGCAAGAAGAATCCTAAGCATTACTTAGGATTACACGGAAAAGCTATGGTCAGCTCTACACATTTATCTAGGTAAGGTAGATTTCATTCATGTATTTAGGTAAAACCTTTGGCAAGACAAAATAAAACGAAGGCAAGCGGATTTTCCCCCCATTAGCCAGCTCCCCCGACAGCCTTTTCTGGGCTGGGAGAACTGTGCACTAATAGCGTGTCTTACATCTGCAGGCAGACCTTCCCCTGATTTCAGAGCTCACTTTCTCCATGAGGTACGGGGTGGGCAGCACACTGGTCACTCTGGTCTCCTCACACACAGCGGAAGCAGCAGCTTAGTGGCAAGAGACCATGTCACTGTGGTCGTGGGATTGGGAGGAAGTGAAGTCAGGACAAGACCCTGGGTCCTCAACTTCTCTGGTAAACACAGTGGCCCCAAAATACGAGGTCTGTTCTGAAAGTATCAAGCCAATGTCAATATAAGTAGAACAGTTTGCACAGCTGATACTTTCTGGACACACCTCGTATGTTCCGCCCAACTCTGGTCTTCCATTATGATTTGAGTAACTTCGTTCAACTGAGTTTTGGAAACACTTCTTCCTGTATCCTCTTCCTGGAGATTTCAATGCCCCTTCATGTATTAGAACCTGATATGTCTTAAGGAAACCAGGTTAACTTCATCTAACCCATGCTCCCTAAATGCTAGAACTCCCATCAGCATTGACACTGATTCTGGGACATGGATTAAAGGCAGCGTCAATGGTGTTCAGGATTTTATGTGACGTGTTTTCCCTCAAAGGCTGAAAGAGATACCCCAATGGGTTTTCAGGAGACCTAAGTCTACAGAATCCATTTTTCCACCCTCATCCTTTTCCCCTACCTCTACCGGTCACCTTGGAGCCACTGGCAGTCCACAGCCTGTGCCAGCTGCCTCACCGCTACTCATGAGCAAGGCTGTGTACTGAGCCCACACCTTTAGCTGCCTTGTCATCTGTGGTAAAGAGGGACCACCGCCGAGGGCTGAATGCCCTCATCCGCACGCACTACCTGGGCAAAACCTGGTGGGCCGTGGGCATTTCTGATAGAGGGAGAGGAACTCCCACTTCAGTCTAAGACTCCAGAGTTCCTTTCCAACTCAAGTGCAGCCGTTCATGAGGCAGCTCATGACAGGAGAGCAGTGGTTTACAAGTGAGCTCATGCCTTTGAACTCTGATTGCCTGTGCAATTACTTGATGAATCTATGTTTTGGGATGTTCTAGAAATTTTATGAAATCCTCAGTCAGGTGGGCGAATTGGGTCAAGTGTCCTTGATGGAACATTAGTTCCATAAGCCATAATACAGACACATTCATTTGGGCAATTACTGTGCTTGAGGTCCTTTGAAATTCCTAGAAACGAAGCATTTTTCCACATGTATTAAATGTGGGACCAGAAAGTCACTGCAATCACCTGCAAGCTCTGGCCTAGTTTATGACAACCAGAGATATCCACTTACAGGATTTTAGGGTTCCTTTTAGTTCTAGATTTTGACTGTAAAACGGTGGAGATAAAGGGATGTAACAGCCCTAACTGGTGTGGCTCAGTTGGTTGGGCATCACCCCTGTAAAGTGAGAGGTTGTTGATTCAGCTTCCAGTTGGGGCACGAGCCTGGGTTAAAGGTTCAGTCCCTGGATGGGGTGTGTATGAGAGGCAGCTGATCAATGGTTCTCTCTCACATCGATGTTTCTCCCCTTCTTTCTCCCTCCTTTCCCCTCTCTCTAAAAGTAAATAAATCCTTTATAAACAAAGAGTAATAAAAATCATACTCTAATAAAAGCTAATATTTTTCTCTTCTTTTGTGCCAGATGATTCTAGATGCTGTTGACACATCAATTCATGTGATTTTCATGATCGCCTCATCAGGTAGGTACTTGCATCAATCACAATGTACAGATGAGGACACAGGCACAGAGAGGTTTAGCAAGCTGCCCAAGGCTAACAGCTACTGAGGGGAGAGCCAGGATCCAAACTCACAAGCCTGGACCCCAAACAACAGCTGATGCTTTTCAAATTCTAACTTTTTGTGGCTATGGCACAATTTTGTGAATTTACCCAAATGTTCAATGTATAAGAAAATCAGACACAGACAAACTGACAGACTTGTTAGTCACCTGACTAATCAATGACCAGGTGCTTGAGAAACATTTCACTAGGAGGAATTTTTCATAACAATGAGCGAGACAAAATTATGAGATGATTTCTATTGAAGACACACTTTTACTAACTTAATAATAGTACCCGGGAACACAAGGTGCTTACCGGAATTTATGTAACATGTTAAGTTGCACCTAAGAGGTTGAGCGGAGTATGAACGTAAACCTTACACTGTAGGTCAGAGGCCAGGTATGGAGAGCCGCAGGTAAGGCCTAGACTGCTGTGGGGTCAGGGTGCCAGGAGCCCCGATGCACAGATTATTCTGGTTCTCCTTCAGAAACAATGCAAACCACCCTGTCTTCTCCTAACCACGTCACCTTGGCCAAGTGATCGCTCCTTTCTTGATCTGAATCCCTAGCATTCCAAGATGCAGGGAGGGCAGGCTAAGTCCAGAACCCACAGAGAGAAGTTGGCAGGGATTAGCTTTAAAGAGAAGCCAATGGTCTGCCTCCAGGCAGGCGGCCAGTCTGCCTCCAGGCAGGCGGCCAGTCTGCGAGCGTCTGAGGCAGCTGGGCCCCAAAGGAAAAGAAGTGATGAGACATTCATTGAAGGCCTACACTGAGACACAAAGCTGTTACCGGGAAGGACAGGGTCTGTGGGAGTATGTGCAGCAGTGGTTTGGCAGGCCAGACAGGCTTTGGCTGAGTTCTGGAAGATGAGCGGTTAGCTAGCTGAGCACAGAGAGGTACATGCCCAGTGGAATTTCAGAAACCAACAAGCAAGGAGACACACAGTGGGGCACTGGCCACAGAGAAGGGGCTGGGGCGATTTCTGTCCTCTCAATAGAGGTGGCAGGGTTTCACCTGAACAATGTCAAGTGCAACATTCAAAATACTGAACATGGTGCCAGTTGGAGGGACGTTGTGTCACATTGCACTGGAGGCATCAGCCCTGCTCCCAGTCCATTCTCTCTCGGGGTAATTCTCCAGGCATCCTAACAGCCTGGTGCTGTCGCCGCCTTGCACCATCACTGCCTCCAACGGACCCTGATTCTTACCTAGTCCTAAGAGCTGCGCGCTGCCCTGAGAGCTGCATCAGCCTTCGGCAGTGCAGGGATTCCACGGGCGGTGCCAACTGCAGGGCGCGCACAGGCACGCCTTGGGGGCAGGTAAGACAAATTATAACTTTAATAATGAAAAGTTTAATCTTCACTTATTAATTCTTCTGTACTCCGAAACTGCTTAAAATATTTCCTATTGGATGGCTTCCCCACATTTTGACCATGACCCACGATAAAAACTTGGGTCATTTAACACAGTGACTCAGTGCCAGCGCTCAGGCACTCAGAGACACACCTAGAACACACAGTTCTGCATCTTACACCCTGGGGACACACTTAATATTTTCTGCCTGATCCCATTCCATTAAAAATAGACTGATCTCTGCCCACTGAACTGACTTCACAACCAACCAGTGGGCTACAATGTACGGTTTGGAAAACAGTTTCCTCTGAGGAAACGTAGTAAACAATACACCCACCAAGCCTTCATTCCTCTCTGTCATCATGAACAAGGCCTGCAAGTCACCACCGGCTGCAAAGGTAAACACCTGTCCTGCAGATCAGTTACAGGAGGGTCTGGGGACACACAGCTGAGCCTCAGCATGACCGAAGTCCTCGAAGCAGACACGCAGAGCCCTGGACAATGGCCTGTATCTGTTACTGGGTGAACAGTTTTTCCAAAGGATCAAAACCTTATTTAGTCAGATTTCACTAATTGGAAGTTTCTGTCATTAGGAGAAAGGAGAAAATAAGTAACCTAAATAGGGTACGAAGTATGTTAAAATCCCTGAAGAACACAAAGTTTTGGGAAGAAACCCAAAACACCCTACAATGAAAATATTACACAAATAATTGGCATGTCTATTACAGATCATTTTTATTTATGCATTAAGTCGGGAGCTTCCCATGAGGAATTTTATTGGCAACACTAATTAGAGTTACAACTCTGAGTTACAGCATGGTCATGAAAGTAACACCACCATATTCCTTTATAAATATCTTATAATTTGGAATTTTAAAAAGTATAACACACTACTGTTCACTAGGATGAAGACAGACTGAACTTATACTGCACAAGTTTATATTTTATGAATGCTTTTAGGTTTGCTATTCAGGATGCGTACACACGTTCCTAGAACAAGCTGGGCCAATTATTACTGGAGGTTGCAGAGAGAGAACGAAAAGTCCAATTTCACAGGATCCCACAGCAGCCTGGTTAAGGCAGTGTCACTGCCGTGCAGAGTACAAGCCCCAAGCAGAATGCATTCCCAGCGAAGGTTCACAGAGGAAGGCAACGTGCCAAAGACCTTCCATCACCGGAGGGGCTGTATCCACCTCCTCGCCCAGGTGTGTCCACCTCCTCGCCCAGGTGTGTGCACCTCCTCACCCAGGTGTGTAAACGAACCTTGCGCTGCTGTGTTGTGCAGAGGGCGGCAAGTGGGTCTGGCGAATGCTGGGTTACTTGAGGTTTGTTCTGAGGCCTGGCCTCCCTGCCCAGGTTACGGGCTGCAGTGGGACCTCCCCAGAGGGGCCCACAGAAGGACGCTTGCTCAACTTCTCTGACCATGGGCCTCTCCTTTTTAAATCAGACAGTACATCACAGGACCAGCAGGCTGAGGCCGGCTTTAGAAAAAATGCTCCCACGTCTCCCAGTGGCATGGAAGATGAGGCCAATGTAGAATGAGCTGACATTTAGCTGCTTGTAACACGTCCCAGAGGAGGCCCTCAAGAGGAAAGAGCGGTTGCTTGTGCTAAACAGTATTTGTCAACATCTCTCTCGCAGACATTGGCTAGCCGTGTGGTCCTCACACAGCAGCCTCCATCCCCCCAGAAACTGGCTGGAAATGCATATTCTTGGGCCCACCCAGACCTACACAACCAGAACATTTGGGACCAGGTGGCCAACCTGTGTTTCAATGCCCCTGGCCCCCAGGAGGGACTGGCATGATAGTCAAGGCTGAGTATCAAGGTCACAGGGCTCTCGGGAGAGGGGCAGCCTCCCCTGTCCCACTGGGGGCCCAGTCACCTCGTCCTTCGAAAACAGACTAGAGGAAAAAAATCCCTGCCACATGCTGAGGTGACTGAGACATGGAGACAGTTTTAGTCTGCATTAACACACACACATGCACAAGCTAAAAACTGTCCCTCCTGCTCCCCGTGCCCATCCGAAATGACTGGGTCCTGAGGCCCCAGGCAGAGCAGAGAGAAGGTGACCCTGAGGGCCACGCTGGCCGAGTGCCACGCGGGAGCCGTGACCAGTCTTGCTCGCGCGCGCGGAGTCCCCCCCACAAGGTGTTACTGCCTCCTCGCCAAGACGGGAAACAGGCTCACGGTGTTGCAGGCGCATGGCGAAAGGCAGAGCGGCTCTGAGCCCAGCCTGGTACAAAGCTGGTGTCTTTTCACCTTGTGAGGGATTACTTTTACCCCAATTTTATCCCAAGAAGCCTGGACTCTAATAATTTTTAGTTGCTTTTCCTCGATCGCACAGGCAGCAGGTCACCAATCTGGAGCTGAAACTCAAGTTTTCCACCCAAATTCAGCGCTCCCCGCACCCCTCGTACTGTGGAGGTGAGAGGAGGCCAGGGGGTTGGCCTGGTGGTTCCAGAGAGGACCACTGAGGGAGCCATGCGGTCTCCAGGGAGGGCCAGGGAACACTCATCGTGGGCGGGAAATCGCCCTGCCTGTGGGTGTTCTCGTTACAACTGAAAAATGAAAAGGGATTAGGACTGGCAGCTGTGCAGACTCGCAGTACCAACCACTTCCAATAACCTGTATGCTCTTTCCCCACTGGAGCCACATGTGGGCTACAGAGGCATGAGAATCACGCTGGAACCCAGGCTCTTGAAATTGGATATCATGGAAAATCAGAGTAGCGCTGACATGCACATTTAGACAGGTACAGTGGGGGAGACCCCAAACCCCTGGATCTGTCTTCTGGAGGGCGGGCCCCTTGCAGTACAGGCTCCCCTCGCCAGCGAGTGTTCTAGGAACCCATCTGCATGCATCAGTGCTCTGGCTGGCGCTGCTGTGACAGGCTGCATTTGGCTTCAGTGAGTTTTTTCTGAGATTCTTTCAACGTGTTTGCTCATTTCACAATGGGCATCTGCCCACACCGTGCTGAGTGTTCAGCTGATTTTGACCAAAAAACGGCATAACCCCTGTGCCCCATCCTCCCTATTCCCTGGATCTTGCCCAGAGTGACTTTTTTGTTTCCCTGGATAAAAAAAGTCCTCACAGGGAAACATTTTGTGGATGTGGAAGAGGTGAAACAAAAAAACCGGCAGAAGCACTAAAAGGCATCAAAATCCACACTGTTCAAAAACTGTTTTGAGTAGTGGGGGAAAAAGTCTCAGCAGGTGTATTGTATCAAATGAAGACTACTTTAAAGGTGACTAAAGTTAAACCATGTACGAATAACTCCACAAATTTTCGTAAATAAATTCCATTGGGGGGGGGTCCCCCTCGTATGACTGATATCAGCACATGGTTCTAAGAGGAAGCAGATAAGGGCTCTTAACCCAAAGAACCCAGAAACAGAAATCAGGGCATCCATGAGCCAGGTGAGGGAAAAGCAATCAAAGTCAGAACTTTGTTTTCATCCATGCCTAACTGTATTTAGCATCTCCTTTCCTTAGAAATTCAGGCAACAAACCGCAGCTGCATTAGCAGTGCCTGTAACTTCCGTATCACCATTGTTGCAGGTATTTTGAAATACTGTTTACATTCATCACCACTCCGAAGTGACAGCAGTGATTAGACCTATCATTAAATCTTGTTATTAAATCTCTAAAGAAATACATATATCATAATTTAACATTTTGATAACTGGATTTCATAGTTCCTATGGCAAGGAAACTAATACGAGTCCATAAAGGTGAAAGCAGAAAAAATATAAAGGAAAAGATTCCAAAGACTTCGAAAAGTGAGGAACTACACAGAGCACAGGCAGTGAACAGCCTCGTGCTACCCTAAAACGTCACGCAATAATTTTTAGTAAAAATTTAAAAAAGACATAAAGCACAGCATCTCTGGTCCTGTTTAAGCATGAGGTGACTTGTACTCGCTCTGCCGCCATGGAACGCAGATGGCCTCGGTGACAATGGAGCCGTGGCCCCCAGGACTCACCTAGGTTTTGTCATCTCCTCTAGAGTGTGGCAGCATTCCAGCTGCGTACCAGGAACTCCCTAAATGTGGGACTGTTACTAATTCAAGTGTGATTTTACATCTCTTCAAAGCGTGCAGGTGTTCATTTTTCCTCCTTCTGTATTTACCATGAAGTCCCTTCAGAGAGGAGTCTTGCCTACAAGTCTCACACTGCAGATGAGGAGGCAGGCCTGAAGGTTAGTGCCTCCCCTGGGACTACCCAGCAGCCACGAGCCAGGACCAGGGGGAGCCCACTCTGCCCCTCTCCCCTCGCAGGACTTTCCCATGCTAAGCTGCTCTACCCACATTCACGCTGACAATAAACGGCTGATTCTTGTAGGCATCATACATGTAGTCTAGCATGAAAAAAGAAAGCTAAGAAGATTAACAGATAAATGGACAAAAAGCTTGGATTGTGTAAAGTCAAACTCAAGCTTTAAGGAAAACACTTCTCTTTTCTGGTTCCTGGGGCCCTGGACGCAGACTGAGTGACTCAGAGGGAGGAGCCCTGTGCTTCCGATGCTGGTCACCCAGGGATGACAGCCGTCTCAAGCTCTGAAGGCCTAGAAGACGCTGGAGGCAGAGTTCACTTCTCCTCCCAGGAGGAGCTGGTTCGGGGAACACTGAGCCTCTTTCCCCTCCAGCCCCCTCAGACCCAACAAAGGCAACAGGAGCCCTGAAAAAATCCACCCTGTAGTAGATCCAACCTTGCTAAATCAGAAAGGATTTGCATTTTTTTCTTTCTATAACCCACTGGGAACCTCTGGCAAAGTGAAAGCAGACTTTTATTCTTTAACAGTGTTGTTTTGTTTTTGGTTTTCTTTTTGTGCCCATGAGGTACCACCCTTCCTATTGAACACTTATTATTTCTTTTTTCCACTTAAAAGTCAGAAAGAATTTAGGAGCCTTTAGTCATCAGGTTTATACTGATGCCAACTTCCTCTTATTATACTGCACTGGTCGGATTTCCTTTCTTTGCGGCTGATTTTGGAAATCTTGAATCTATGGCTGAAGTCGAGCTGGACTCCGTTGTTGCCCCTGTGTCTCCCACTCACTGAGTCTGGCAGTTCCTGACTGGACGGCCATTCTCTGGGCCCTGCGGCTCCTGCCACAGAGCTCTAAAGACTTGCGGCCACTGTGTAGGATGCTGGGGGCAGCGGTGGCGGTGGGGAGCCCTCTCGGTGCCTGTGCCACTGCAGAGCCAGTCCAACGCTGTGCCTTGTAAGACCACAGAGCTTGAGTTGACAAGAGTAGAAAGACACTCACAGAAACTGCTAAAATGACCTTGGATAGAAACCAGTATCCATGAGTAGTAATACAACCCTAGTGCAGAAAATACGCCTCCAAACTTAAAATTCAAAATAGAATTTACGGCTCTCTTTTCAATAATTTCTCCCCAATTCCTTGGGAAAGGCTGGTGGGCAGGGTCTAAGCCTGGGGCAGCAGCGTGGAGGAGTCCTAGGAACCAGGCAGGTTAGGATTCAAAGCCTGCCTCTGGCAGTTCCTATCACAATGACCTTGGGCATGTCATTAGCCTTTCTCAGGATTTCCTCATCCATAAAATGAGGGTCCACTGCCTTCCCTGAGGGCTGTGAAGGCAAAGTAAGACTATATATAAAGCAGTTGGTCTAACGGTGGCTTGTGTTTGGTACTATTCAGCTGCTAGACTTTCTGAACAATGCTAAATTGCTGGTTGGGTCGCAGGGACATTTCCCAAACTTCTCATTCCCACGGCCCAATTAAGATGAGGCATGATCCTAAACTCAACAGGCTGAATGACAGATACTTTCTAAATAGATTCAGGTACCATGTTCACTCCTGCCCTACGGACAGTTCCCGCTTACAGTGCCCCTCTCCTCCTCTCTGGAGTACTTACGTATACAACACGGTGGTCAATCAATCTAATCTAACTACAGCTAAAGGGTAAGTTATCTATGTAATGCCTTCTATCTTTTACATAGTGTTGACCCATTTTGGAAAGGCGCATAGACTTGATTAACATTACACAGACTGGGATAGTCTTGCTACTCAAAGTGTGGCGGGAACAAGCACTACCACACCCCACACCTGCTTGGCGCCTGGAGAAATGCAGGCTCAGGCCGCACCCACAGACCTACTGATGCCATTTTGACAATTTCCCCTGGGGCAGTTTGCAAGAGCATTAAAGCTTGAGAGATTCCACCTACTTCCCAGTCAGTCAGGGAGATGAGCTGGGCTGTGGGAAGAAGGTAAAGGTACTGCCGAGGACTCAGGAGACCAAGATTCTCCTGGTTGATGCTCAGCCACTTCCGCTGGGCAAGTCACATCAAAGTCCTTCTTCCCTTCATACCCCCTGTTAAAGTGGAAACTGCGAAGGACCTGAGGTTGCCACTGTGTGTGTGTGCATAGAAGACACAAGACCTCTGGGATAAACCCATAGCTAACATAATACTCATTGGTGAAAGGCTGAAGGCTTTTCCACTAAGATCTTCTCAAAACTCCTATTGAACATAGTACTGGAAGTTCTAGCCAGAGCAATTAGGCAAGAAAGAGAAACAACGAGCATCTGGCTTGGAAAGGAAAAAAAAACACTGTTTCTGTTTGTAGATGATATGATCTTAGAACATCCTAAAGGCTCCACTAAAAAGCAAAACTGATAAATGGAGGATATAAAATCAATATATAGATGTCAGTGATATTTGTATACAATAACAGCAAAGTATCGGAAAAAGAGAAAATTTTAAATTGCATTTACAATGGCCTCAAAAATAAAATGCTTAGGGATAAATTTAGGAGGCGAAAGACCTGTATAAGAAAACACTCATGAAAGAAATTGAAGAAGGCACAAATGGTTAAAAAGATCAGAACTCATGTATCAGAATTAATGTTAAAACATTCATATTACCCAAAGCAATTCACAAATTCAAAGCAATCCTTGTCAAAATTCTAATATTTTTCACAGAAATAGAAAAAAAAAATCTGCCCTGGCTGGTGGCACAGTGGATAAGGATAAGGTGCTGGCCTGCGAACCCAAAGGTTGCTGGTTCAATTCCCAGCCAGGGCACATAACCAGGTTGCAAGCCAGGTCTCCAGCCAGGTCTGTAGCCGGAGGCAGGTGAAAGGCAACCATACATTGATGTCTCTCTTTCTTTCTCTCTGCCTCTCTCCCTTCTCCCTCTCTCTAAAAATAATAAATATGTTTTTTAAAAATCTGAAATTGCTACATAACCACAAAAGACCCTGAATAGTCACAGCCATTTTGAGGACAAAACAAAACACAACACAACACAACACCACTGGAGGCATCACATTTCCTGATTTCAGGCTATCCTGTAAGTTGTTATAATCAAAACAGTGTGGCATGGACATAAAAACAGGCATAGACCAATGGAACAGAATAGACAGCCCAGAAATAAATTCCTGTAAATGTGGTCAAGTTATTTGACAAGGGGGCCAAGAACGCTCAATAGGGAAAAAAGAGGCTCTTCAATAAATGGTGCTGGGAAAACTGGATATTCACACACAAATAAATGGAATTGCACCACTATCTTATACCACTTACAAAAATTAATTCAAAGTAGATTAAAGACTTAAGTATAAGACCTGAACTATAAAAACTCCTAGAAGAAAACATACAGGAAAAGCTCCTTGACATTGGTCTCTGCAACAGCTTCTTGGATATAACATCAAAAGCAGAAGCAACCAAAGCAAAAATAAAACAAGTGGAACCGCATCAAACTAAAAAACTTCTGTACCGCAAAATAACCAACAAAGTGAAAAAGCAACCTATAAATGAGAGAAAATGTTTGTAAATCATGTATTTGGTAAGAGGTTAATATCCAAGTATGAAGGGCTCACACAACTCAACAAAGACAATTCAAATAGCCAACAGGTACATGAAAAAGTGATCAACATCATCACCAGGGAAAGGCAAATCAAAACCACATGAGCTATCGCCTCATACTTGTTAGAATGGCTACTATCAAAAAGACAAGGTATAAACGTTGGCAAGGATGTGGAGAAAAGGGATTCCTTGTGCATTGTTGGTGGGAATGTGACTTAGTTTAACCACTGTGGAAAACACTGTGGAAAAACAGAACAGCATGTGATCTAGCAATCCCCCCTCTGGATTTCAGTATCAGAATGAAGTGAAGTCACTATCTTGAAGAGATATCTGCATCCCCATGTTCCCTGCAGCATTATTTACAACAGGCAAGACATGGAAACAACTGAAGTACCCATCAATTGATGAATAAACAAAGAAAAGGTGGTACTTACATATAGCGGGACACTACTGAGCCAAAAAAAGGCAGACAATTTGACTTTTGTGACAATAGGAATGGATCTTGAGGGCATTATGCTAAATGAAATAAGTCAGACAGTGAAAGGCAAATATTATAAATTCTCACATACAATATGTGGAATCTAAAAATGCTGGACTCATAGGAAGAGTAGAATGGTGGTTGGTTGTGGCTGGAGGGCAGGGAAAATGGGGAGATGTTGGTCGATGGGTAGAAACTTCCAGTCTTAGATGAGTAAGTTCTGTAGATCTAATGTACAGCACCATGACTATAATTAACAGTACTGTGTGACATACCTCATATGTTACTATCATTAGAAAAATGTTAATTATGTGAGGGGATAGATGTGTTAACTGATCTTGTTGGAGTGCTCATTTCTCAGCATATATGTGTATGAAATGCTGTACACCTTGAATGTATATATGTTTTATGTTCAATAATAGCTTGACAAACCTGGGAAATATGAATTTGGAAAATCAGGAGAGCAATGTTTAGGGGAAAACATGTTCAAATCTGTAAGGAATTTGAAACTTTTTAAAAAACAAAGATTGAGACGGCCAATCTATGTATAATTAATAGGCAATAAAACATAACATAGAGATCATTTTAATTTACCTTTTTTTTTGGACACCAGAAAGTAAACTTGTGTTTTGTATTTGTTTACTAATGATATTTGTTTGCAAGTATTCACTCTTTTGGAAATTGTTCATATTCTTTTCACTGGGAATTTGGGTGTCTTTTTTTTCTTTTCTTTTCTAAATTTTATTTTTTGATTACAGTTTACATTGAACACTACTTTGTATTGGTTTCAGGTGTAGAGCATAGTGGCTGAACAATTACGCACTTTACAAAGTGTCCCCTCAATATTTCCAGGACCCACCTAGCACCACACATAGTTATTACGACATTATTGACTATATTCCCTATGCTGTATTTTACAGGAATCTGACATTTTTATCATTTGTATGCTCCTCATTCATTTTTATAGGCTGTATTAGGTTTTTAATTACCACTGCTATTTTTTTTTAAAGCATAAGTATAGAGTCACATAAAATATCGGAGAAAAGATTCAGACTTAGAACAAGGGATAGGCAAAAAAGACAACAATGGATAGATCAATGCCTTATTCCTTTGCCTTATTTTTTAGTTTCAGGGAAATGAGATATAAATTTGATGTATAGAGTGACAGATTCTGGGTATAAGAAATTAAAACAGTGCTGCTAATTTACAATCTAACTGGTCCATGAATATTATTTAGAAACCTGACCTGCCAATCAGTCCAGGTAAAAAGATACACTTACCAAATCCCTAGGTTCAAATTAATTGCAAACAGAGAGGAACATATGTTGCCTGAAGAAAGGAGTTTTTGGCCATGACCCACACGGAGAGGGAGCTATTCCTCCACAGGAACCTTTATGCCAAACTGTGAGTGAAGACAGGGGGAGACCCGCAGAGCAGGTGGTGGTGGGGAGGGGTGCAGCCAGCCCTCCTCTAGCATCAGCACATGCTTGATCTGCCTTTTCCAAAATGCGCATTTATGCAGCTCCCTAACCAGTCCAGTCTCCTCAAATGTCTGCTTACCAGAAGATCTCAACTTTTCCACGTTAACGAAACAGCGTGCTAATGAACAACATTCATGTTATTTGTCCTACTTTCCTCCCCAACCCACAGAACCAATAGTGCAGGATCTCAACAGTCCTTTCCCCAGCAGAGCCTCGGCTTTACTGGATCCATGTGTAGCAGAAGTTCGCCTTAGCTGCCGAGGTCAAGTTGTTCTGTAGGTAGGAATGTTGTTAAACAAATGGAACCAATTAGCACTCCTATGATCAAACAAACTTCATACTCAACTGCCATCTTTGAAAAGTTGCCCATGTCCGAACTCGTATATTTCTCCTCTATCATTTCAGCTCTCCTTCCCTTCACTTCCCACCTCCTACAATGCCCCCTGCTGTCCGGGACACCCAGGGACGGCGGCAGCAGGTGTGCAGCCCTGCACAGTCCAGGCCAAGCCTGGAAGACCTGGCCAGGAAACTGAAAAGCTGGGTGCATACAGGCCCCCATGCTGTAACTGGGAGACCCGGTTGGAACCTGGCCATGGGAATTTTCTGTACAATCTTTGAAGCTAGCAAACTTCCCTGACTTGCTTATTGAAAACAGCAGATGTTAAACTTTAACCCACATGCAACCTTACCCTCCCTATTTTTATGACCCACCTGGAGCCCTTGGTGACATCTTGACCAGCCAACCATACCCTGGGGCAGGACCTCTGTGTTCCTTCTATTGTGGTTTAAACATAATGACTCATTCTATAAGGCATTCTCCTTCCACAATGATCTATGAGGAGTAGAGCACCCCCTACCTTGGCTTCCCAGTACAAATCTCTGGAGGGGGGACTTGTGGCTCTTGTCCTGCGCCAGTTAGCCAGGCCTTCCCTCCCCTGCACAAGCTGCCTGGGGAGGTTTTGTTTCATTGGAGGAGGCCCCAAGGGATCTCTGCAGGTCTGGGTTCCTCATCACCCTGCCCCCACCAAAGAGTTGGTATTTCTCTCCACTCAGACCGGCCCAAGATGCTCCAGATTTTATCAGCACATCGAGGGAACCCTTTACAAAGGAACGTTTAACAGATGTCATTTATTATCTCCTCTTTCCCACTTTGAACCTTTAGTCCTGACATACAAATTCAAAGTTATCCAGAATAATAGGTTAATGGTGGTAGTTCAACTTTTTGAAAAAAAATTTTAAGACCCCAGATCCACTTTTTTCTTTCGTGCCCTGCAGCGCCCCCCAATGGTACGGCTTGGCAGAACGCCAGAGAGGGCACCGCCTACCACCTTTGGACCAGCACACCAAACCACCTGTCCTCGTACCTGAGCCTGATCTGCAAAACCTTTGCCTCTGGCTTAACCATCATTCTTGAAGCCATTTCCACACAGATCCTGCTCTGTGAGGCTTCCCCTCAGCAGAAAGCTCATTTTCCCAGGGATCCCACTCCAACAGCGGAGCAGAAGCGCTCGGTTGTCCTGGCCGTTCAGCATCGGCGTGACTTCACGAGCCTGAACACACTCTCGAGCTCATGAGGACACCGTGTGACAGGAGCGCCCCACGACGGCAGCCCCGGCGTGCTTCTTCATTCCTCCCACCCCACCACGCCGGCCTCAGGCCAACTCCCCACAGAGAGCCTCGGCTGCCATCAGGGGCGCTGAGGAATGTTGCCAGGCTGTCCTCACACGTGGTGTTCCTAGAAGGGGAACACTTGTGTCCCTTTTCTCGCTTTGTTTTTCCTTCCCAGCACGGCTACCTCTACTTGCACACATGCATGTGTACTCCGCTGTCTCCGTGTGCATCAGCTGGTGCCCTCCAACTTGACAGCAAGTTATGTGGGGAGAGGGGTTTCATTTTGTTCACTGTGTCCTAACTGTGGTGCCGGGCACAGAGTAGGTGCTTTCAGATATGACGTGAATAAGTGAATGGCAATGAGCAGGGGAGTGGAACCCTTGGATGCGTGAGCCTTGGTAAATCAGCTAAAGGCTGCTTTTTAAACAATTATTGGGGCACAAAAGCTCCATTGTATGAAAACTGACAAGAAGAATAGGAGTCCATGCAATTCTAGTAACATAATCGGTGCCCTGGAGTTAGTTCTGATGGTGCCTATACAGACTAAGAAAGAAGCTTTGGTCTTACAAAGCCCTCCGTTTTTCATTGCAGATGTGTATGGCCACTATTATGTCCACGTCTGGGTTCAAACACGCAAGCTCTGGAGACTGGCTATGGCTTTAAGAGGATGTCCTATGAGAGCTTTGGGGAAAAGGAATCGCACTGTAGCACTGACCAGATGCCGGTCCTCACTCAGACCCCAGGCCTGTGCTGGCCTCCTGCTGTCAGTCTCATTGGTCTGGGGTCCTGGGCCCTGTGCTTTGGCTTGTCTGTAGGCTGAGGTTCTGACCTCTGGCTCACTGTCCTTGCTGGACTTCACCCCCCTTCTGTACAGAGCTGGGTGCCTGTCTCCCCCCAGCTCCAGGCAGCTTCTCTGGACCGACCGCCACATGGCCTGCACAGCCTACAGCACCCGTGCCTGCTTTCCCCACACCACACCGCTGCAAACCATGGGTCTGAGAGCATCTCAGCAATATGTAAGTGTGAGTTGCGTGACAATTCTGGCCAATGAGTTTGTTAGATGGCTTCTGACCAAGCTTTTCTTGTTCCAAAAAAGATTTAGGAAGAGGTGCCCCTATCTCCCTCTGGGTACCACGTTTAAACATGAAGGCTGGACCTGAGGTGGCCGTCCTACCAGCCGCCTGGGGAGGGAGCCACTCCAGGAGCAAGGCAGAGCTCCCAGCAGCGCAGAGGGGGGCCTGGCTGAGCCTGAGCCACCTGTAGGCACCTGTAGCCACCTGGGCCTCTTCCTGGCTGCCTGGTCTAAGCTGGGATGTACTGCTGCTTGCAGTGGACAATGTGCCTTTCCTCGCCCCTGCATGCAGGTCCCCGTGTCCCCCGCCAAGTATCGCATTCACAGCCTTCCACAGTCATTTCATCAGAGTTCACTTCCAATTCCCCAGTAAGAAAATGTGGTGTTAAGATTACAGCCCTGGTTCTCAACCTTTAATGTATGAGGACTTTTTCCTTTAATTGAAGTAATGGCCACATATCGTATAATTCACCATTTGAACCATTTAAAAGTACAATTCAGCCCTGGCAGGTGTGGCTCAGTGGATTGGCATTGGTCTGTGAATCCAAGGGTCGCTGGTTCAATTCCCAGATAACCAGGCATATAACCAGGTCTCCAGCCAGGTCCTTAGCTGGAGGCAGGTGAAAGGCACTGATGTTTCTCTCCTTCTCTTCCTCCCTCCCTGCCCTTCTCTCTAAAAATAATGAATAAAATCTTTAAAAATAAATAAAAGTACAATTCAGTGACTATTATGCCACTGTCACCTCTATCTAATTTCAGATTATTTTCATCATCTCCAAAAGAAAGTGCTAAGTAGTCAGTCCCCCCTGCCCTCATATCTCTCCAGCCAGGAATTTGCTTTTTATCTCTTTGGATTTATCTATTCTGGATATTTTATATAAATAGGATTAGATAATATGTAGCCTTTTATGTCTGGCTTCTTGCACTTAGCATAATGTTTTCCAAGTTCATCCTGGAACATGTGCCAGTACTTTATTCTTTTTTATGGCTGAATAATATTCCACTGTATGGCTAAGCCACCTTTTGTTTATCCAGTCATTTGGTGGGCATTTGGTTTGTTCCCATTTTTTTACTATTACAAATAATGTGATAAACATTCACAAATAAGCTTTTGTTGAAACACCTGTTTCAATTCACTTGGGTATATATCTAGCACTGGAATTGCCGGGTCATATGATAAAAGTTAAGTAATGCTTAACTTTTTTAGGAACCATCAAACTGCTGTCCACAGCAGTAAGACCTTCTTATTTCATTTCTTCAAAACCAGTATTTCATCGTGTTAAGAAACATATAGCATAAAACTTGCCATCTGGACCATTTTGAAGGATACAGTTTAGCTGCAGTGGTAGGTACATTTACACTGCTGGAAACAGATCTCCAGAAGCTTTTGTCTTTCAGAGCTGAAACTCTCTGCCCATTCCACAACAGCTCCCTTCTGCCCCTCCCCACTGCCCCCAGCAACTACGTTTTACTTCGTCTCTCTGAATTTGACTACCTTATCTAAGTGGAACCACAGTTTTGTCCCTCTGTGACTGGCTACTTTCACTTAGCATCCATGTTGTAGCATGGGACAGGATTTTTTTCCCTTTTAAGGTGGCACAGTATTCCGTTGTAAGGATATACCATGTCTGCTTACCAAGCATCTGCCAGGGGACACCTGGTTTGTTTCCACTCTTGGGCACGGCAAATAGTACTGTGGTGACCATGGGTCTTTACCACCACTCTTGCAGTTCTTTTGGAGATGTAACAGATGGGGAAAAAGCTTCTTTTTAACATTAAAAAACAAAAACAAAACACTTTGTGGCTCTCTATTTATTAAATGTTTTGCCCCATGCATGTCTCTCTGGGACACGAGTCATCTCTTCGTCTGGTGTCTCCATGCTGTGCATGTCCTGCCTCTTAGTCGCTTAGTGACCACCCTGGTTAACCATCAGATTGACCATCCTGGTACTTGTGCTTGTGTGCAAGTAACCCTTATTCTTTACTTATTTTTGTTTGTATTTATTATTTTATTATTTTTTTAAAAGATTTTATTTCATTATTTTTAGAAAGAGGGGAAGGGAGAAAGGCAGAGAGGAGGAGAGACATCAATGTATGGTTGCGTTTCACCTGCCTCCAGACACAGACCTGACTGGAGACCTGGTTTGCAACCTGGTTATGTGCCCTGGCTGGGGAATCGAACCTGCGACCTTCGGGTTCGCAGGCCTCATCCACTGAGCCACCAGCCAGGGCTATTTTTATTTTTTTAATTATTATTTTAACCATAAGTCTTTTTTTTATTTTTATTTTTATTATTTTGAGAGAGAGGGGAAGGGACAGAGGCAGAGAGGGAGAGAAACATCAATGTATGGTTGCCTTTCACCTGCCTCCAGCTAAGGACCTGACTGGATACCTGGCTTGCAACCTTGTCATGTGCCCTGGCTGGGAATTGAACCAGCAACCTTTGGGTTCGCAGGCCTTATCCACTGAGCCACCAGCTAGGGCCTAACCGTTATCTTTTTTTTTTTTAATTTTATTTAAATTTATTTTTAGAGAGAGGGGAAGGGGAAGAGAAAGAGAGGGAGAGCAACATCGATGTGAGAGGGAAACATCAGTTGGTTGCCTCTCATACAAGCCCTCATGGTGGACTGAACCCACAACCCAGGCATGTGCCCTAACTAGGCATCAAACCGGACAGACTTCTCACTTCCCAGGATGACGCCCAAGCCACTGAGCCACACAGGTCAGGGCAAGTGACCCTTATTTTACTTAATAATGGCCCCGAAGCCATTCTGATAACTTTTATTAATTACAGTTGTTCTATTTTATTATTCATCATTGTTGTTCATCTTTTACTGTACCTAATTTATAAGTTAAATGTTGTAGTAAGCCTGTATGCAGACGGAAACAAACATAGTATCTATTGGGTTAGGCACTATGCAGTTTCAAGCATCCACTGGGGGTCTTGAAACCTGTCTCCTGCAGATAAGGGGGGATTAGCAGTGTATTTTCTGTGTGTTCTGCACTCTGAGACAATTGAAGTCAGTGGAGTTTATTTAAATAGAGTTTAAAAATTTCAGGCATAGTAACTATAATGTAACAAACTCAATAAAGGGCTCTTGTTTCTAAGTAGTTATTCTTATATGTAGCATTATTCTATGAAGTTACTATTGTATATCTCATTCTATAAAATCCAACCACTGGGAGAGTTGATTGATTTAAATTCAGTTTGCATGTTTACGTAATAAGAAAACACTGCTGATAAATAGTGCAACCCTTAGAGTAACACCATAAAAACAAAAGTCATCCGTTCCAAGAGGCTGCCTCCGGAGCAGATGCACAGACCAGCACTGGGAGGGGAAAACTGATGGCTCCATTTCCTTCCCCTCCTTCCATCTGATAGGAGGAGCTCTCCTGGTGTGGAGGGAGTGTGAGGTCTTGTAAGGAGGCTGGAGGCCCAGGGAGGAGCGGGGGCAGGACCAGGTGCGCAGCTCATCAATCACACCTGGTTTCCGCATCTATTCTGGAACCAGATGTTGGGCCAACGGAGAAGAGCTGGGCCTAGCACCTTCCTTCTCCACCCTAACTGAAGGAGTCCAGCCTGGCTCCTGTGACAGACATATGGGTGCCCATATGCTCCCTTCCTTGGCAGAGCAGCGAGCCTTCGCTTCGCAACCTGTCAGACTTGTGCCCTCCTCTGGTGCCCATCGTCACGAAGGAAAACTCAGACTGAGTTCCTGACAATGCTCATGCCCACAGCTTCTGGGACACGAAAGTGTCTGGGTCACACACACCATCCTCTGGGCTCACTGGGCAGTTGTAGGCCAAACTTCTTACAGCGCACATGGTTGTGTTCCTATTGATCATCCTGATACACACATAACCACAGGTTTCAGGGGACATGTTACACTACGTACAATAGGAGAACTGGTATTGGAACCACCACTCAGCAGTTCTTTGTGCTTGAGAGGACAAGTGAGATAAATGTGCAAATCTACTCTATTTAGATTTATTTTTTACCTAACAAAACAGAACAAATTTAAGTTTTACCACCATTTACTATATGGACTGTTTCACTTGTCACTGTCCTCATGGTCACTACATACAGGTCCTTGTGCCCCTTCTGTTGCTCCCAATGTCTTGCAACATACATATATATGACACTGTCTGGTTAATGGGGTAATGAGTGAAACTCTCTAGTTTTATCCTTGATACATCGCAAGCACCTAGGGCTGTGCAGCGCCCGTCTGCAGCCCCCCTAACGGCAGCCCTCTTTCCCAGCCCACCACGGCTTGGCCTCAGTGGCCCCGCCCAAGCCACTCACACCTCCCCCATACGCACACCCCGTTTTCATGCGCAAACTTACAGACTGGCTGCCTCCCCACTAGCACCAGGGTATCTTTCCTAGAGCTGCCGTAACTAAGGACCACAAGCTGAGTGGTTTAAACGGCAGAAATGTATTCTCTTCCTGTTCTGGGGACCTAAAGTTTGAGATCCAGGTGTCAGCAGGGCTGGGCGCACCCTGAAGCACGAGGGAAGGACGTGTTCCAGGCCTCTCCTGTAGCTCCTGGTGGCTCCTTGGCTGGTGGGAGCGTGACTGTCATCTGCACATGGCATTCTCATGTGTGCGTGACTGTGTCCTGTTTTCCTTCTGATAATGGCTCCATCTTAATTACTAATTGTCTCTGTGACAACTATTTCCAATAGGGTCACATTCTGAGGGACTGGGAGTTTGGACATTGCCACAGGAATCTGGGAGGGGGCGCAGTTCAACCCGCAACAAGCAGGCAGCTCCTCATGCCACCAGGCAGCGGTTGGCAGTGCCGACAGCAGTGGCAGCGCAATGAGCCATTAACTGCACGGCTTACAGGGGGACGGCTCCTACCTGTGGGCCCGCAGACAGCTGCCTGGCAGGGGCTCTGCGCCCAGGGGTGCGGCCCCCGCCTTAGGTCACACAACCACCAGCTTAAATCCCTTTTGTGCCTGCACCCTCGATATAGGCATATTTATTTTTAACTTATATCTGCATGCTATCCTGCCAATATATAAATTATTAAAATGGACGCAAAGTGGATATTAATGTATCAAATAAAGTTGAAATAAGCAGTATTTCAATGTCTTAATTACCATTATGACTTTACGCTATCAGGAACGAACAATATTTCAAGGTCCCTTGAGGTGAGATTTCTCATCAGAAATCTCAGACGGACGCCCGCCCTCCCCGGGCAGCCTCCCCCAATGCATCTTGCGCTCCCGGCTGACTCCGGCTGTGGACACGGGCCCCGGGCCAGCTCCCTGCTTCCTGCTGCCCAAGGGGCGGGGGGCAACAAGGACTCCCGCACTCTCCAGCTGGTATATACACAGCCGAACACTTGGTCAACGCCCCACGCTGCCCACAGGCAGAACGCTGATCCAGGAGTCTCCGCTGGCAAACCCGACAGGCTGGAGTCCGCGCATCTCCTTGCCAAGGCAGCAGAGCTGCTGCCGGGAAATCATGCCTCAACGGCATCTATTCTAAAGAAGATCGTGCTGTGTCATCAAGACAGATTCTCCCTGGAGGAGGCATCTCAGTCCACGAGCAAGTGACAACCTGTCGGCCCCTTCACAAGGACATTCCCTGTGGCTGGATACCCTCCCCACTGAGACTGCTCCGCACCCAGGGCAGGGGTATGCAGCCCGCTGCACTCCAGCTGGTCGGTGCTGCTGCCTGCCCGCAGAGGGCAGCCAAAATAGCACCCGAGTTGTAGCTGGTGGCACGCAGCACCCCCAGGCCGCCGGCCTCTGTGCGCACCACAGGGGAAAGGACAGCCCTTTTTTAAAAGGCAGCTGATCAGTGGCTGGCTCCCCTATGAGGTCCAACACAATGATGCTCATTTCAGCTTTTAAATGAAGCAAACATTCTTTCCGTGGTCTCTGCAGTGTCGACACTGTTGTGTAATTAATAAATACATTGGGAGAGATTCTGAGATTCTGCAAATACCCCATTTTTTCTTCAACCTCCACCCACTAATTGCAGCACCCATTGGTGGACCTCGCCCAAAACCATTACTGTGATGTTTGCCCTTTGGTGATGCTCTAGTTCCCTCCTTCCTTATACATTTATTGATTGAAATTCTTCTTTAAGCAGTGATTCCTTATTTATGTCAGGGTGGACTGATGGATGTCTCTTTCACTCTATGGGTTATAAACTAATGCTGCCATTATTATTATTATTTTTGTATTCAACTGCTCCCGCTTGGGCCATTCGGAGCTCCCTGAGGCTGGCACAAATGCTGCTCTGACAAAAGCCCCATCCTGTTGAGAGACTTCCCCATGCTCTGGCACTGCAAGCTGTTCCAGGCTCCTCTAGCCTGGCCCTGCGCTGGCCCTGGAATTAATCACGTCTCCAACGAACCCTGGCTCCCTCAACTGGGGAATGGTGTTTAGAAAACAAGATCTGGGCCCTCAGGATGCTCATGGATATATGAGAGTCAATTTTTTAGGTCTTGTCAGTGAACACAGGTAGGGAATACAGGTGTGTACACTGATGCTCCTCATCTAGATCTATGTCTGCATGTATGTATATGTCTGTAGGTATATCCATCCATCCATCCATCCACTTAAAACTATGAGTTCATGGGAATACTTCCAATTACGACTCAACACCACGAAGTGGATTTTAGTCTTCTCTCTTTCCTGTTTATAGTAACCTTGTTCTCTGACAGCGAGCAACTATATTTACTAACTAGAATATACTGTTTGTGTACAGTATTTTATCTAGTACAGACTGGATACTAGAAGGCTAAAAAATACAACCAACCAAAAAATGTACATAAATTGTGAGTGGTGAGAGCCAAGTTGCTCACTATCAGAGAAAGAAGCTACTACAAACAGGAAAGAAAGATGATGAAAATGCACTTTGTGTAGTGATCTGGGATGGGGATCATAATCAATAACCAACTCTAAACAGGGATGATAACAGTTGTGAGGACCCAATGAATTAATACACACAGAGCACCTGGAGCATGGCCAGACTTATGGCACTCTAAAATATAGGGATGATGACTGACTGGATTAATCAATCAGCCCATGAGAGAATGGGGAGAGCCTAGTGGTGGAGGGAAACTCCCACTTGGAATACCAGGCCTGGTGCAGGGGTTTGGAAGGAGATGTGTTGGCAGCATAGGTCAGCAGCTTGACTCCACAGAGGCTGACCCCATCTGTCCAAGGTGTGTCAAGTGGTTTAGCCCTCAGCGGTCAAGAGTGAAGCCAGAGTCAGGAGGACGGGAGCTGGCATACCCACAGGGAACGCATTACAGCCATCTGGCTGCAGGGAACAAAATAACCCTTGCTCATGCCTTCTGCAAACCCTGGTCAGCCTGCTTCACAATGCTCTACGCTGAGTGAGATGCTCAATGTGAGTCCTGGCTGCTTCTTTCTCTTACAAGCATTCATTCTCTGCCATATTTATTTAAATGGCACAACTTTTGTAAATGCTGCATTTCACCTCATAAAAAAAAGTCAATAGAAAGAAAATGAATGGGCTATTCTGTCCTTGTTTCCAAAAATGCTAATAAATTATCATCTCTCATTGTACTGATGCCGTGTTACACAGAAAAAGATCCTTGTACCTTATTCCACTTAAACACACAGGAAAGCAGAATTTCTCAGCTCTGAAATGAAGCAGGGCCCAGGGCTTTCAGATACAGGACCACGGATCTCTAGGAGTTACTGACACTGTTATGCTCCAAACAGAGAGAAAGAATTTTCTTTAAACCACTTCTTTAAAGCCAGAACTTGAGCTGAACCTTCACATTGCTGATGTCATAATTTAAAATGAGCCAGAATCACTTGGAAACCCCAAATTTTGCCCACCCCTCAAGTGATTGCTGGGTAACTCGCACTATCCGAAGATCTACAGAAAACACCTAGAGGTGCAGCACATACACAAGTGAACACGGGGCATCTTCGGGGGGGCTTGTACGTCCTCTGCAAGAGGAACGGGCTTATGGGAGCAACTCAGTTGGCAGCCTGTCCTGCTCTGGACCCTGTTAGGGTTCAAATTCCTGTCCCTTTAACTTGCGAGACACACAACATGGGCAAGTTTATATCACTCTGAACTTCCGAGTTTCCTGTGCATAAATCGGGAAAATATCACCTCCCATTCAAGACTGGGCTGAAATCAAGTAATGTACCCGATCCACAGAAATACAGGTTAGCTGCTTCCACACCCTTTCCACGCTTTCTTTCTTCTCTCAGGGAGACACCCTCTAGAAACAGGTTGTAAGGCAGAAAGCTTAGTGTCCACTTTCTTCTACGTGGACAAGCTCTGACAGGCAACATGTGTGTGGCACACATTTGTGTGTTACAAGGAGGAAATAGATTGGTTCCGAGGTCCTTGAACCAAACCTGACATTAGAATCTCTGAGGAAAACAGGTAATAAATAGCAATGGGGGATGCAGGGAGATAAGCTGTCCGGGACCCAGAGGGCTGGGGACAGAGATGTCATTTAAGAACACAAGGGTGTGGCTGCACTGATTCTCAATTTGAAGAGCTGAGAAAGCCTAGATGTTTGTGAACATCCTAAAAATCGGTAGTACTCTACCCTGGCTGCACAGGATGCCAGGCACAGCCTGAAGGTTCAACTCTTACGGCATTTTCAAAGGTCCCCAGGATGCCGCTGCCCACAGATCGGTAGCATATGTTTAGATGTAGCCAGGAAAGAGGGCATGTTCTGGGTTCCCCATTTCTCCCCCGAGAACAGAACTCCCCCCTCGCTGATTAAGAAAGGAAAAACACACAGCAGGGGCCCCAACCAGCCCAGAAGTTATCAGAAGCACACAGCAGAGAACAAACATTAATGTTTAACTGAACGATTATTTGTGACACGTGCGTGAGATTCAACAGCACTCCCACCTGGGGCTCTCCCACTCCTGGTCGTCCTTGTCCTTCTCTTCTTTGCTGTCTCCGGAATGTGGGTGTTTCTGCACAATTCGCATCCCACCGGCTTTCACTGGAAAGAGAATGACGGAGGGGCTATGATCAGTGTGGACATGGAACAGCCAGAGGACCAGCGGAACTAGCTCCCGAGTTCTGGGTTGTCACAAGGCCACAAGTTACTCTAGACAGCCTGGCATCGACAGCGATGAAGGGTCAATGTGATTGGGCGCTCAGCACTCTTTTTACCACTTAGAAATTCCACGTGGCTCTTGCTTGTTGTTGGCCTCCTACTATTTATTGCATAAGAGCAGTAGTGTCACCAGTGTACCAGCCACGTGGACAAAGTGGTTACTTGCTTTAGGTTCTGTATGACTTCTTGATGTAAAAAGGCCCCACCAAATCCCTGCCTCTGGTATTTTTTCAAATATGAATGTTTTTAAAAATCTGAATATTCCTGCAATTAAAAAATTTTCAGTTACAGTGGACACACAGTACTGTATTAAGTTTCAGGTGTACAACAGTTATTCAATATTTATATACGTTACACAAAGTGATCACCATGCTCTCTAGTAAACATCTGTCACCATAGTTATTACAGTATTATTAACTCTATTCCCTGTGCTATACTTTACATCCTTGATTTATTTCCTAACTGGAATTTTGTACTTAACCCCCTTCCCGTTTTCTGCGTACCCCCCACCCTCTCTTCCTTGGTGACCATCAGTTTGCTCTCTATGAATGTTTGTCTTCATTTTGTTTGTTCATTTGTTTTGTTTTTTAGATTCCACGTGTAAGTGAAATCCTACGGTATTTGTCTCCAACAGTGCTTTTGATGGGATGACACAGGACAGTTGCTGTGCCAGTCACAGACACTATGCAGGTGTCAGCTAAGATTCCAAAACTGTGCTGTGAGGTCTGAGTCTTGGCAGATGTCGATTTAGATTTTTTAAAACAGCCTGGCCATATAATTCACGTACAATGCACCCATTCAGAGTGTACGATGCAATGGGTTTTGAGTGACTAAGCACAAATGGTCACTCCCTAGTGCCTTCTTCCCCAGCCGCAGTCATTTGGCTTTGCCTATTCTGGTCATAAACTATGTGGCCTTGGGGACTGGCTTCTTTTGCTCAGCATAATGTTTTCAGGGTTTATCCATGTTGTAATATGTATCAGTACTTCATCCTTTTCATGGCTGAATAACATGCCGTTGTATGGACAGACCACAATTCATCCATTCCTCTGCTCATGGACATTTATTTCAATATTTTGGTTGTTATAAATAATGCAGCCATGAGCAACGTGTATACAAGTTTCTGTGTGGATACATGAACATAAACCTTTTTCTCAGGTGCATACCTAGTAGTGGAATAGCTGGGTCACACAGTAACTCTACACTTATCGTTCTGAGGAACTCCAAAGCCACAATACCATTTTCTATCCCCACCGGTTTGAGGGCTCCAATTTCTTCACATGCTCATCAACTTCTTTTCTTTCTTTTAAATTATAGCCAACCTAGAGGGTCTGAAATGGTAACTTATCGTAGTTTGATTTCTATGTCCTTAACAGCTAACATATGAAGTCTGTTTTGCAAGAAAAACTAAAAAAGGTAGATTCTAGGATACAGTAAGTGTGGGAAATGCGAGGGTGAACAAAATTAAATGGGTGTTTCCAAGGTAGATGTTCTCACCCTTTAGCACGCATTATGAAGCCTTGTGAAGCGCACAGAGAATGCCGCCTTTCCTAAATGTATTTGACTGCCGAACGTTCACCCTCCCCGCTGTCCATCCCAGGAATTCAGGTGATCACCCTTTAGGACTATAGTATTCCATGGAATAGTCTTTGAAAATGCTGGCCCTACATCCAGAAGCCAGTCTTATGTGGTTATTAGAACATGCTTTGGGGTCAGCAAGTTCCTCCATGTCCTTCAGTCATACGGTCTCAGACTCGGCCCCTGAAAGCCTGGCTGATTCATCTGGAAAAGGGTAATAAAAGCAGCAGCCTAAGATCCAGAAGTTTAACTGGGAAGAAAGGCGGTTGCAATCCTAAACCTGCAGTGTGATGGTGTTCAGAGGTGGGGGCCTTTAGGAAGTGATTATTAAGTCATGAGGGTGGAGCCCTCCAAAATGGGACCAGAGCCCTTCTATGGAGACCCCAGAGAGCCCCCTTGCCCCTCTACCATGTGAGGACTCAGAGAAGACAGTCGTCTAAGGACCAGGAAGTGGACCCTTGCCAGATGCCGAACCTGCTGGCACCCTGATCTGACTTCCAGCCTGAAGCTGTGTTTAAAAGCCCCAGTCTGCGGCTCAAGCGGGCGGAGACAGAGATGGCAGGAGTGCCTGTGCTCACCAGGCCTTGCCACCCCTCCTCAGCACAGCCGCTCCCAGGACTCTGGCACAGTTCACCACACAGCCCATGCGGCTTACTGGGCCACGGCCTCTGGCATTTCAGATTTGCTTGCACCCTGCTGAGTTAGGGAAGTCCAGCGCAAGTTTCCTTATGATCCTGAAGAACAGGAGAAAGAATGTGAAATACCCCCTCTGGCTCCCACACTTTGAGGTTCTTAGTTTTCAATTTCCCCAAGACAGTTAGTCAGCCCATGACTTCAGGAAGCCTATGATGCCCAATTCCTGGCCAATAGTGCCTGGAGATATCCATTAGAACAAGGCAAAGCAGGGTTTTATTCATCATTTCTTTTATATAGTTAATCGTTTTAGGCATATTTGTCTTACAGGTGTCTATCCAACTGTTTTATTATCTGAGGTCCTTAGGAGTCCAGTCTATTTTTGTCCATTCTCTTGTTGGGGTGACTGTGGACTAAGAGCCTGTTTTCGGGGGCACTTTATATGTGGGGACCCTCCAGGGCCTGGCATGCAGGCAGCATCTTTTGGGGGAGATGCTGTAGGTGCTCTGGGAGGCCAGGAGTACAGGCACCTGGAAACCCTTTTCACATCCACTTCCTCAGGAATTGCTAAGCGGTGTGCACTTGAACCCACGGTCCATGTCAGGGCAGGCTGCACTCACAAAGCCTCAGGGGCATGTCTTCTCCACCTGGAGCACAGGCTGAACAGAACAGTTTTCCCACCACCCCACTGGCCACAGTTCTTTCCTCTGCCCTTTCAACATGGTTTGGCCCGAGCGCCCCACTTTCTGCTGGGATCTGAGGTTAAATACGGCTGTTGGGGTGGGCTCTAATCTACAATAGTATGACTGGCGTCTTGACAGGGAAAGGAAGAGACAGCAGGTCACTCTCTGCTCCTGTGGGCCCAAGGCTCAGCCTTATAAATTTCAGCTTCTGCTCTAGTTGTAGTTCCCTCACTTTGGGGATTTCCCTCAATTTGGGCTCAAATTAAAAAAAGGAAGAAAACAAAAATACATTTTCAGGTGGCTTAGCAAAATTTCCCAGTTATGTAGCATGCCAAACCTTAACAGTGAAAATAAAATTCTGTAGCCGGTTTAAGATAATTTATCACTTTATTGAAATAAACGTGTTTTTTCCCCCAAAGAAGGGGGCTAGAAGAATTGTCCGACTAAATGGTTTTAATTTTTCTCGTTTTTCTATCCTACTTCCATATAAGTCCATCAGAGGTTGATTAAGAGTGCTATTATGTGCTAAACTGTGGCCTCTCCAAATTCTTAAGTTGAAGCCCTAACCCCCAAAACTTCAGAATATGAATGTAACTAGAGACAGGGCCTTAAGAGGAGGTGATTAGATTAAAAAGGGGCTGCTAGGTAGGGCCCTAATTTAATGGGACTGGTATCCTTATAAGAAGGAGAAAAGACACAGGGATGGAGGTGTGGCGGGAAGGCCACGAGGACACAGCAAGAAGGCAGCCGCAAGGGAAGGAGAGCAGTCTCAGAAGAAACCAGACCTGCCAGCACCTTGGATCTTGGATTTCCAGCCTCCAGAACTGTTAAAAAAATAAATTTCTGTTGTTTAAGTCACCTAGTCTGTAGTATTTTGTTACAGTAGCTTGAAAAAATCAGTAAATTTAAGAATTATCTCTGAATCATTTCAACTTGGTAGACATAAAACGTTAAAACTGTAACTCACAGATGTATCTATAAATTAACTTGAAGTAAAAGGGCTGCGCAAGTCACTACAAAGAAAAGCAACAATGCTTGTCTAGGTGACCCGTGAAATCATTGTCATCTGAAGCTAACATGGAGAGGCCTGTGCACTTGTTCTGTTGAAGTAAGCACACATGACAAAGCTCACTAGTGGTTCTGCATTAGCACTTCCTTTAATTCAATTTATAAAAACAATTAACTTCATCCATCCCTCACAGTATGTGTGGTGATTAATACAGCAATAAAAAGTGGCAATAATAATAACTCAAGGCTGAGACATTTAAATGGCAAATCCTGACCAAAAAAAATGATAGCACATATTTATTAGAATTTTATCATTGTCACTAGAACTCTTCATTTGTGAAAACACAAGAGAAGAACTATTTTGCAGAAATCTTTGTGGAATATTTGAAAGTTTAAGTATTTTTATGAGAGAGATAAGAAAAAAACCTTGGATTTTTGTCATAACTGTTACTCAAACAAGAGTTTCAAATTTAACGACCAGCAAGCTTCCTCCGAGCAGAAAGGCCATGCAGAGGCTACGGGCATGGATCCTAGAGCCATACTCCTGGGTTCAAATCCCAGCTCTGCCGGAGTGCTCGTGATCACATGCGTGTGTGTGGGTGGGTCTGGGTGAGCTCCTAACTGCCTCTGTGCCCCAAGGTCCTCTGCCTGTGAGAAAGGGTGACAATGCTCTCTCTGCCCCTTGGGGGTTCCCAGAGGACCAAATGAAACAGCACACATGCAGCATCTCCAGTGGGAGCTGGCACAGGGCAAATGCTCAACTGTCATCTATTCTCAATTAACTAGGTTTTAACATGTGGCATCTAGTTCTCGGAGAGATCTTTAGTTTTCGAGTCCTTGGTGCACTGGTGTCTCCTCAGTTGCTGTTTCCTCAGACATAAAATGCAGCTCCTGGGATTGTGTGGAGTGACTCCCTGGAGGGTGCTCCCCCCACAGCTCTTCACGGATGGGGTCGCTTACCCTCACCAGGACAGTCATCGGCACCAGCTTAGTAAGGCCCCACACCACGTCTACCCTTGCTGTCCCCTCTGCAGAGACCACGCATGGAGACGGCAGAGCACTGCAGCAGGAGGGCCTGGGCCTCTGCCCTGGGATCATAGGAGGCGCGGCCCCAGAAAGAATAAGCTTGACTGGTTCAGACACTGACGTTTTGGGTTGTCACAATCACGCGTACAAAATAACTAACATTCGTACAGTGTTTTACACAAAAGTGAATATTCCCTATAGAAGCAAAAAGATTTCTGAAATTGGGAAGGGGAAAGTATCCACAGAATCAGTAAGAACGCGCTGGGCATTGTTTGAAAAAGGCCATGCACAGAGGAAAGGGTGATAGAGAACAGAGGTTACATCTAAAACACGTCTTAGAAATGCGACTGTCCATCCTGACTGGAAGCTTCGGGAAAAATGCAGCGACCAAAAGGGTCTGTTTTTTCATGGCATGGCCAGGCGAAGGCAGGCCTCCTTTCTGAATCTTCAAGCACCGATCAGTGAGGGCTACGGACAGTAGGGGCACACTTAGCAGGGTGACTACAGGGTTACTACAATAAAAAACGAATTAGTCTTTCATTTCTACCAACAGAGTGGCCTGCAGAATATAAAAACCTTCCTGCAGAAAATTCAGGGAGATTTATCACCCACAACCTTTTAAATACATTCTTAACTTGTGTCTAACTGATTAATACAACATAAGTTTGAATCCTTTTTTTTGAAGATTTTTATTATTTTTCAGAGAGAGGGGAAGGGAGAGTGGCAGAGAAGGAGAGAGACATCAATGTATGGTTGCCTTTCACCTGCCTCCAGCTACAGGCCTGGCTTGCAACCTGATTATGTGACCTCACTGTGAATTATTTTGAAGTTACTAAAAAAGGTAAAGTGGTCTATCTCTCATTTTATTTTCAGTAAGTGCAACTATTGTATATTTCCATTTGACTTAGTTCTAGACTGGATGGTTTGTATACATGGTTCGTAACCATATGTTAAATATTTAACGCTCAACACTCTCACATTATTATTTATGAGAACTTTACTGACACAGGGCTTTTGGCTCCCCTGGGAAATGGAGGGGCCAGGGCCATCAAAATGTATTTAACAAAGTGCTGTGGGCCACATCACCAGCACCAGCTAAAGAAGACTGGCAGAAATGAGTAACTGTGTGGCTTAGAATCACGCCCTCCTCCTATGGGGAGGCATCCTAGCACAATTATAGATGGAACAGAACCTGGCTAATTCAAACGCTGCTCATCTGTGTTTGCAGTCACTCTCCTAGAACGAGCAGGCTGACCCCATTTCTCCACAGATGTTCTGTTGTCAAGGGCATGGAGTTCAAAATCATTTAAACTTGATTACTTTACAGACTGGCTGGGAGCATGACGACAGCGCATCATGCTGTCCCTGCTCCTCAGTAACGCGTTCCGTGTTAGCACAGCACCTTTCCTCCACCTGCTGAAGCCTCTGCGAAGAGCCTCATCAACCTCACACCTTGGGAGGAGGCACATGGTAAGTGACGGAGCCCCTGGAAGAGAAGGGCTGCTGAGATTCCAAGAGGCAAAGGACCTGTAGGCTGGTCCCCCTGAACGTACTGGCTCCAAAAGGAGACACTCTGAATGGTTCAGCCAGTTTTTAAACTCGAGTGGTCCTTTTTGTCCCAGCTGTGAGGTGATGGCTAGTTAGGGAGTGAACAGGAGCCAAGGGCTAAGAACACTGCCAGGGAAGGGGAGCAGAATATGCCACTCCTAAATATGCCTTTTGGCATCAAGGTTGTTTTGAGCTGATTAAGAAATAGGCCAGAAAACTGAGAAGCTCTCCTTTTGTAAGGAACATCTACATTTCTAATGTAAATCTCCATTTGTAAGGGTTTCTCTCTCCGTACTAGAAAGGGAAAGATGAGTATCTTAACTATGCCTAACAACCTCACCTTGGTTTACCTGGCTTTTCCTGGAAACCTCCCACAACTAGCTCACCACTGCCGCGTTTTCCTCGTAGCTTCAGCTGGAGTTGGTATTTGAGCGGGTGGCTTGGGCCATTTCATGGGGGTTACTCAGTTTTCCCGGTCTCTCCCATATGTAGAGGAGGTATTCCTGTTATTCAACTTCTGTTTGCTTTTCTCTTATTAATCTGTCCTTATTTTGGGGGGTAGGGAGGGGTGCTTCAGCCGAGAATCTATAAGGGTAGAGGGGACATCGTTTTTCTGCTCCAATACCAGGCACATGGTAACTAACCCTCAACAAATGTCAGTTACGAATTGCACTATTATAATGCTGCCTAAACTGTACAATAGAGACAGCAAAGACTTAGGGAACATTGCAGGCCCCACACGATACCAGAAAGGTGCTAAGAGGCTAAAAAACTCACTCAGGAGTTACTTATTGAGAACTTAGGGCCAGCCCCAGGGGATAAGGCTGAACCTTGGAAACAATAAGAAGAGAGGCGGACAGGTGGAGGTTAGTGTGATGCTGAGGAAGGCACAGGAGGATACTCGGTTCAGACAGCAATAACGAGAAAAAACGAAGAACATGAAGATAGTCATGAAAAGAGAATTTTATTGTTTCCAATTGAGGACTTAAGCAGAAGTCTGTGTTATCCAATTTAAGCACTTAATGAAACTGTACCCAAAGTTTCCAAGGCTGTAATTTTGATTTATGAACTGTGCTCTCGGCTATCCTTGATGATTATCCGTTATTATAGTGGGCTGCCTTTATTATTATTATTTTTTTAAACCTCAACTCTGCAGAACTGCCTACTCTCTGGCTATGCCAGAGTAAACAAGAATACCTGAATACCCTCTGCTCTTTGCCAGAAAACAGCTTTCTGACAGGGGCTTCTGTTCCACAGGAGAGAGCAGATCTGAGGAGCACTGTTGTGAGGGAAAATACTGCAGCTGACAAAAGGCCCCTTTCTAACTCGTACCTCCGGGCCAGGAGGCCAACCAGGCTCTACCTCCAACTCTGGCCCAGTATGACTGGCCTTGGAAAATGGGGACTGACAGCGGCTGCTCCTTAAGCAGCTCCTACCAGGCTGGGACTTGATTCGTGGGATTAACTGCCCTTGGACTCGACCCTGATGAACGGAAGGGATGGAGTTCAGTGGCAAAGGTAGTCCTACTCTGTGCCCCTCTCAAAAGATCATCTGGCCCAAACCTCCCATTTCATAGATTAGGAAAACTGAGCCTTAGACAAGTACGGGCTACACCAGCACAAACAATTTTGCTCCTCTCTCCTTGGGCATAACTAAGCTATTTAATCTGTAAGTCACAAAGCCTAGCTGTTGACAATTCAATGAAAACCAAAATCTTTCCTGGACTTTCTCCTAGGGAATTAATGGCATAGTTCATGTCTGTGATCTTAAAAACTCTCCATACGGATATGTCTCCATATGAAATTTAGCTACTACTACTTTGATTTGGTATCATTCCAACACATACGTTTTACTGCTGCCCACTCATTACCCTGAGACAGGTCAGGGGTGTGGAAAGAAAGGTGTTCCTTCCTGCCCACATCACTAGACATGGATCAGCTGAGGCAGGAATTAAAGGTCAGGTTATCTTCAAAGGAAATCTCTTTGAGATCTTTTTCTTTTTTTAACTAATGCAACACACATGCCCCCAAAGCCTCTTTTCTACTACAGTGGAACTACTTCTAAAATCACATGCTTCCTAAGTCCCCAAGTACCAGCCGTTTTTCTGCCCTGGTCCAGGTTAGTCTTCTTGCTGAGAAATTCTTTCCCCAGTGGAAAAGGCTACTTTGGAATACACCATATTCAAACAGCGCCTCGATTCAGCGTCTGGAGCAGAGAATAAGTGCCTTGTTGTGGAGGACAGCAGACAGAGATGTTGAGAATCTTGCCTAGAAAAAGAAAAGGTGGCACACATATGCCACACAAGCAGCCAGGTTTCACAACCGCTTCTGTCATTACAAAGTTTCTAACACTAATATGCGCAATGAAGCCCCTAAGAGAAGCCACACATCAAGGTGGCCTGGCCGTTGGGACCCAGGCACCTTTCAGTCTCCCCAACTGTCCTTCCCCACATATCGCTGTCCTTCCAAAGGTGAGCAAACATGGAAAGTGACCAGAGGAACAGAGCAAGGGAGCCAACAGGAACTGTCCTCAGAAGGGGGAGGGGCGGGATGAAGGTGAGGGCTCAGGTTCAGGTTTTCTAAGAAAGGCGGCTGGCTCCTGGATTTAACTTCCTTGGTTCAGAATTTAGAATTTGAAAAAAAACAAACAAAACAAAAACCCAACACGACCAACCCCCTACCCCCCCAACCCACAATCCAAAACACACGCGTGCACACACAAAAACCCACTTTTGAGAAAAAGCTGATGTGAAAGAAACCGGGTGAAAAGGTCATATTGAGTAACTACAATAAACATTATTTCCCCTCTTTCGGTTCTTTGGTCAGCATGAGATGCTGTCGATCTCTAATTAATCGCCACCCTGTCGTTAAAAACAAACAGGCAGACTTTTAATTGTGTTGGCTACTCGTTTTTCCAAAAACAGCTATACATTCTGAGAAAGTGTTCACCGCCCCCATTTCTTTTTTTTGGAAGTTTTGCAACCGGGCTTCTTCAAGTCCTTTCATGTGCATGCAACTGCCACAGGCTTGTGATGTTTCGCCTCCTCCAAAGAAGTGGCTTCCCCCACACTCCGGAGCTCAGTTCAACTGACGCCCTGGGAGCGGACAGGTCTCAGGCTGGTCGGCCAGTCCCTGCGCCCTGCGCCCCGGCAACGAGCCCGGGCCTCCCTGCCTGGCGCCCCCCGCCCGCCCTCCGCCCGCTAGAGGAGAGAAAGTGGAACCGAGTCAGTACCGGCGGGCGGGTGTCCGGCTTTCGTCTCCAGCTTCCCCTCGGGAGGCGAAGACATGATGCAAAGGCGTTTCGCAGGGGATGGGACAGCGGCGGCGGCGCACTCGCGGGCCTGGAGCGATGTGACCGAGCAGGAGCGCGCGGGGTGCCGGGACCGCGCCCGGGGCTGGCGGCGGCGGAAGGGGGCGCGGCCGTCGGGAGAGGGCGCGGCCGCTGCTCGCCGACGTGGCGCGCGCCCGGCCCGGGAGCGCGGCTGCGCGTTGATGTCACGGTGCCCGGCCCGCTGCGCTGCCTCCGCGCCCCGTGGACTGAGCCTGCGCATTCGGCAGCGCCACGTAGGAACCTCGGCCCGGGCGGGGCGTTGGCGGTTGGAATAGGTGGGGGTCGAGGCTGGCCAGCGCAGCCGCAGGAAGGTGAACAGGGCGCGGCCTGAGCGTGCAGCTCCTGGCGCCCGGCTCTGCCCACCCTGCTAAGTAGGCGGTGACAGCGGGACAGCTGAGCTGCTGTAGGGGGTGATGTACGTGGTCAGGACACCGTCTGCCAGATGTTCCCACCCAGCTCTTACTTGGAGGGACTAATTAAATGCAGAAGTAAGACCAGCCCCAGGTGGGAGCCACCTGGAGCCTAAGGATGGCAGGGAGTTGTTAAAATTGAGAGGCAAGAAGGGACCGGCAACAAGTATGTAAAGTGATGAAAAGCAAGGACCTACAACCAAGATTACTCTACCCAGCAAAGGTATCGTTTAGAATGGAAAGATAGATAAAGTGCTTCCCAGATAAGGTAAAGGTAAGGGAGTTCATCATCACCAAGCCATTAGTCTATGAACGTTAAAGGGACTTGTTTAAGAAAAAGGATCAAAATTGTGAACATTCAAAAGATGATATAGGCTCACAACTATCAACAACAGAACCTAAAAAAATGAAAATGAAAACAGAAACAAACTAAGCAAACAACCAGAATAGGACCAGAATCATAGGTATGGGGATCATTGGGAGGGTTACCAGCTGGGAGGGGGAAGGGAACAAAAGAAGGAAAAGGTGCAGGCATTAGAAAACATAATTGGTGGGTGCAGGATAGACAGGGAGAAGTTAAGAATCGTAGAAGAAAGTGTCCAATCAGAGAACTTACGTGCATAGCCCATGGACATGAACTAAGTGGGGGTGAGAAAACAGGAGGGAATGGAGGTCTTGGGTTGAGGGGAGCAAGGGAAAAGAAATGTGGGACAACTGTAACAGCATAATCAATATACTTAAAAACACCTAACCAATTAATTTAGTGAATATTTTTTAATCCATGTGCAATAGTGCTGTATGGTCAATCAGTCTTGTCTTAAAAGAACTATTTCTGAGAAGTATAAAATCAAAATTCTAAGTTAGAAAACATTGTGTTATCATTAATATGGCTGCATCCCCCCTCCCCTGCCAGTGGTACGTAAAGTTGTGTGTTATGAATGATGGCATCTTCTATTTAATGACATGGCATTTCAGGGGAACCCTGGGATAACAGGAGTTTTCTGAGGAAGAAGCTAAACTATGGAAGGGCCCTTGTGGCCCCAGACACCACTGGGTTTCCCTGAGGCTCAAGAGGACTATGTCTTTTCCCTGAAACCTATTCTGGGAGTACAGTGATGGGGACACTTATGTGACAACCATGTCTGGCTTTATAAGTTGAAAGCAAAACTGCTGATTTACCCACCGACTCACAAATACCTTCCCATCTAGAGTAGATTCCAAATTTATTATAATATAGTGTGGAACACATGTCTAATTAATATTCCTACTGAATAAAATACTGTTGTTTATTTCAGGAATGTAGCTTTTTAAAAAATGTGTTTTCCAGCTTCCTTTGCCGCTGGGGATGACTAGGTAACACAGTTCTGGCTATTGAAAGTTTGTTAGGGGATATCTGGGGAAATGTTGCATTTTGGATATGAGGATTGTCCTTCCTCTTAGTCATTATTCATTATTTATAGCACCTTTAATTCAGACAGAAGGCAGAAGGCAGAGCAATTATATTGTAGCCACGAGGCAACAGAAGGTATGAAAGCCATTTGCTAAAAATGGCAGAGCAGAAAGATCAGAGGCAGATGGGACTTGGAGGCTGTGTGGTGGCTCTGCAGAGCCATGGCCCGACCGCACGCACCTCATGGATGCTCTGTTGTGTGGAAAACAGACCCCTATTAAAGACCAAGTCTCTGTGGTTGGTGGTTTTACATGTGGCCAAATGCAATTCCTAACACCAGCAGCCTACCAGGTCCTGCATGGTTGGGGTTTAACTGCCTCTAGGAGTTCATCGCTCATGGCTCATCTGGCCAAAATGGCCCTATTAAAAAAGTTAATTTATTGTTGTATTATATTTATTCCATCCCCTCCCCCCATCGTTCTTCCCTGCCCCACCTTCCCAATCTCTCCCACAGTTAATCCCCACTTGTCCCTGTCTATGGGTCATTTATACTCATTCTTTGACTAACCTGTTCCCCTTCATTGCCCTTTAGCTCCCCTCCCTGTCAGTCTGTTCCTTTCTTCCATGCATCGGGGTCTATTTTGCTTGTTTGTTTATTTTGTTCATTAGTGTCCAGTATTAGATGAGATCATATGGTATTTGTCTTTCACTTCCTGGTTTATTTCACTAAGCATTATACTCTCTAGTTCCATCCACGTTGTTGCAAAAGGCAGGAGTTCCTTCTTCACAATGGCCCTTATGATGTTCCCTTGAGGGTGACAAGCCAGTTCTTCCCTTTGGCCTTAGCATTATTCAATACCTCCATTTGGAACTATCTCCCTAAATTCGTGCATGGTTCACTCCTCATTCTGAAATCAGCTTTTCAAGGGCTTACCCTGACTACTGGAATCTGAAGAAGCCAGCTCAAACACTAGACTCATCACAGCATTTAATCTTTATCTGAAATTCCTTATCTTTGTGTTACTGTCTTTCTTCTCTGACTAGCGCTGATTGAAAGCCAGCCTCACTGGGGAGAAACCTTGTCCATCTTGCCTACTGCACTCCTGGCAACCAAAACCAGAGTGGGCACAGAAGTATTCAGTCATTCTGGAGCTTAGACACATTTAAGTTCTCACAACTATTACCTAATGGAAGAGCAACAAATTAAGGACAGAAAATGAAAAATATAGTACGTAGTATGTAGATACATTAATACAAATGGCCACTATTCTCACATCACTTTCACTCATGAGGTGCGTGCTTGTGTGCGTGCATGAGTGCGTGTGCGTGCGTGTATGTGTGTGTGTGTCCAGCTCCACCAGTCTTAGATCCTGAGGATAATGTCAGGTACCAACCACTGGAAGCTTTCTATGTGGAAGTGCACACTAAATAGATATTATCAGAATTGCTGAGTCAATGATCTTATTTGAAGCTTACTATAACTCTGAAAGTAAGGCAGATTAACTTATTTTACTAAGAAAAACAAAAGCAAACAAACAAAAGGGAGAAGGAAGACTTGCTGGACCTATGTGGGACACAATTCTGCTGAGTGCACCATGGGATCAGAAGACAGATATCCAGTCTTGGCTGGTGGCACAGTGGATAAGGCGCTGGCCTGGGAACCCAAAGGTCGCTGGTTTGATTCCCCAGCCAGGGCACCTAACCAGGTTGCAAGCCAGGTCCGTAGATGGAGGCAGGTGAAAGGCAACCATACATTGATGTCTCTCTCCCTCTCTCCCTACCCCTCCCTGAAAATAATAAAATAAATAATAAAATAATAAAATAAAATCTTTAAAAAGAAGAAGAAGAAGAAGAAGACAGATTTCCAAGCCCAATCCCATTTTTCCCACTGTTGGCTGCCTTTTAAGTACAGTTTTGGGAGCTGTTTCTCCTTCTTCTCCATGTAGGCTCTTTTTTAATCCAAAATGGTGTTGAAAAACATGGTGCTGAATCTAAGATAGCACTTAATGGGAATACTGTAAGCAATGGAAAAGTAATCAAAGAAGACACGGAAAATGCAGGATTACCTTCTTCTTGTGGGAATTTTATAACCTTGGCTACACCATTGCACCTTTCTAAGCCACAGTTTCCTTATCTACCTCCTTCAGGGTGGTGTGAGAATTCAGGACTAAGTATGGAATACAGGCTTGTACAGGTCTGCAAAATCCCATTTACTCCCCACAAGATCCTAAAACATGAGAGCTTCTATGTCCTCACGGATGGAGGAACCGAGCCTGTGAAAGGGCAAGCACAGGCTCTGGTAGCCAACTGGGGAGACCACAGAGAAATAGCTCTCTCCACCATCTTGGTTGCACATTAGGAAGTGTTCTGTAAACCATAATATGCTATAGAATGTGTTCTGTTGTTACTGCAAAGGGAGTTTTCATCAACATTCATGAAACACATACATTGGTCCATGGCTGATTAAAATAACCCCCCACCCATTGGCTAGGTTGATGACCTTTGCTTTCTTTTTCCAGGCTGGCACGTACATTCTGTTCTCTTGTGCTGTTATCTGATAGATGAAGATCTTTATATTCCCATTAACTACACAGACTTCTCTCCCATTGACTTTGCTCAGAAGGGAAAGAAAGGCAGCAACAGTTATTCTTACTTTGCTTTGAAACATCCAGGATGGTTGTGATTTTGTTATGGATGTTTTAACGAACATCATAGCAAATATAACTTATTTAACAGCCACACATATATATGTATATACAATACTTGAACAGGGTACATATGTCCCAAAGTCAAATAAAAATGATAGAATATCACACATCTTTGTGCGCCCACACACAAGGAATCCTTCCAGTTTCATTGGCCTTCAACTTGTCAGTCAATCACAGGGTAATTGAAAAGCACTTTGACTCATTTTTTAAAAAGTGATTCAACACCTCATAAAAGACATGGAGATCAATTTTCGTCACATAGGTTAGTTATCCTTTAGCTAAGGGTACATGAAGAAAAATATAACCAGCCTTAACTGTGACAAAATATTCCTCTTAACCTTTATTTGGAAGTTAGGAACTGCAAAAGAGATTAGCATATTACAACTGTGACTACTGATTTCCTACAGAATTACAAACACTATGAAAGTTATTTAAATATTTGTTTTTGCAGAGAAATGGGGTGGGTAGGGATCATTTTGTTTTGGGCTCTTTTGCTGAGTCGTTATTGGACCCTGTGTAGGCTGCTTCTACACTCTGATTGTTACAGAGTGGGTGAAAGCCAAATCCTCCACTCTGCAGTTTGGAAATGGGTGTGGGACACCGAAGTAAGTCAGTCATTTTTCCTGAGAGAAGTACTTCGAATATCTATGGCTGGTAACTAGTGTCTTAGTTATGCAAACACTAGATAAACCTTTGCCCCAAGGAGACAGGCGGTGTTTTTGACCTTAGAATGGTGATGAAAGAACTCGCAGGGTTGTGTGAGACTTCACAGGTGGCCACAATTGGTCACCCTACCACTGCGTCACAGGCCACCATCATGGTTTAAAATAGGGCAGCAGCCATCAGTCTCTCTCCTTCTCCAGGACGGACCTGCAGACAAATACATGGCCTGAGAAACAAGAAAGAACTCAACCTAGTTTGGGGGCAGGGGTGCAAAAAGGCGGGGAGGGAACATGCAGCTTTCACAGAGCCAGAATTCCATGCAGTGCGAGAGTCCAGGAGTGTGTCCAAGATCCTCTCCTAATTGGGGACAGCAGCTGCTAGGAACTTTGACTTTATAACTGGAATGCTAAGTTGTGAACTGTTGTATTTCTGAAAGACTGCATCTTTTGCTTGTCTATTTTAAAGAGAGCCTAATTGGACTGTATATTCTGGGAGTTTTTAAAGGGAGTGGGATTTAATGGTGGAATTGCACCTTTAATATAAATCTGTATACCCTTCAAGTAAACAAAATACCTTTCCTTTTCACCAAACTGTTATTAAGAGTCACTCCTGGCAGCGGGCAAAATGCGCCCATTAAAACTGAGGACCCCCGAAGGGTCCTGTTACGTGATTACAGTTCCATAGTGGGGGCACTAATACTGGCTGCACGCTGGGATGCAACGTTATTCAGTGCTATGTCTCAGCATTTATCTCCTTGTATAAAATTTCTTACAAGAGTCCATGAATTGCTGTAAGTATAAAACATAAACATGACAAGAACATCAAGAAGAAAGTGGCTTTCAGCAAGATAAAAAGTATCTCAAGGGACTTGACATCTAAAATTGAGAAACAACATATTTTTGTTAGCTTTTTTTTTTTTAAAGGACTTTATTCAGGATTCAGTGATATTAGGACATTATTTTTACCTCTTTCCCCTGAAAGATTGTTCAGAAGGCACTTTAGGAATGGTGAAAATTAGCGGGTCTCAAGGGGCAGGGAGTGTGGAGTTGAGCCTTGGAAGTTGGTCAGGGCGCCTTTCTGGTTGACAGCAGGCAGCAGGAAGGTGGTCCTTACAGAAGAATAGCAGGGGAGGGGCATGGTGGTGGGGGACAGGTGTCCCTGTGCTCAGCTCAGAGGGACACCTGTGATGTGCTCTATCACATCAAGAAAGGATGGTGTTTTTGTTTTGTGGGTGCGCGTGTGGTGAGAACAATTAAATTTGAAGCTTAGGACCTCTGAAGTTTGTAACGCGGTATTGTGGGCTGTAATCACTGTGCTGTGCAGCAAGGTCTCCAGGACTTACTCATCTACTAGTTTCCAGTTTGTACCCTTAAACAGTCACCCCCATTGCCCCGTTCCTCAGCCACCCGCAATCACTGTTCTACTGTTTTAACAGTTCTTGGCTTTCTTTAAACACACACACACAAATCCACATATGAGTGGTATCGTACAGTTCGTATTTCTAACTCACTGTGCTGAGCACAATCCCCTCCCTTATGGTCCATCTCACTCAAAATCACATCAAAAACAGTAAAAATACTTAGGGATAAATTGAACCAAGGCATAACAGATCTGTACCATGAAAGCTACAGGGAAGGAATTGAAAAAGACACAAGCGCATGGAAAGATGCCCCATGTTCACGGATCAGAAGAATGAATGTCAAAATGGCCACACTATCCAGAGCCATCTAGAGATTCTATGCAATTCCTATCAAAATTCTAATGGCACTTTTCACAGAAATAGAAGAAAACAGCTCAGAGATTTCCAAGCAAGTGATGGCAAAAGATCTTAAACAGGAGGCTGCTGGTTATTTTTTATTCCCTCTGAAGCTTCCTGTTCAACAGGCCTTATGGATGTCTTGATCACTTTCAAGTAAGAAACACTTTTTATGAATACATTTTAAAAATACAAAAATAACACATTTTGGAAAACCTGAGTCACAATGCCCGCAGGGGAGAGCCAGTCACTGCTTCTCAATGACCCTGCCAACGTTAGAATCTTCCACTTACAACTTTCTTTGTATGGAGCCTCCAGACTGTAAAAATAAAATAGACAAGGATTCTGTTTAACTAACCTCTTTTTGTAGATTGTCCCTCCATTTACGTTCATCTGATGTTTTGCTGTTAAAGCGGGCTCTGGGCTTGTAGAAGGAGGGCCACAGAAGTCAAGTGCCATTTTCATCACGACGTCCTTGGTGCATGCTTTCAAGATGACATGTCATCAATGATGTTAACCTTGACCACCTTGCTGATGGAAAGGATTTTAGTATGGTTATTTTATAGAATTAAGTTAAGTTATTTCTGTGTTCAGTTTTTTATTAGAAATCAGTGTGAACATTGGCTAAATTCTTAGCATCATAACTTTGAAGTTGCCTAATAATTGCTGAGTCTGTATTAATGAGCATGTACCTGGCCATGACTTCTGGAGGATTTCTGTCTCTCCGTCTCTGTCTCTCCTCTGGGGTTATAGATGGCAAGTACTTTTCTTTTTAATTTTGTCCTTTTTAAAAAGATTTTATTTATTATTTTTAGAGAGAGGGGTGGGGAGAGAGTGAGAGAGACATCAATGTACCATTGCTTTTCACCTGCCTCCAGCTACGGATCTGGCTGGAGACCTGGCTTGCAACCTGGTTATGTGCCCTGGCTGGGAATAGAACCAGCAACATTTGGGTTGGCAGGCCGGCGCCTTATCCACTGTGCCACCAGCCAGGGCCGAGCAAATACTTTCCCTAACAAATTTAAAGCCTATTTCCCTGCTGGAATTACCTGGGTTTCTTTTTAGACTATCTTTCTTCTCAGGCAAGTGATTTCCCATAATTGATTAATTATTTCATTCAGGCTGAAATATCCGTGTGACAGTTGCAGGCTAGAGAAGGCCCTGAATAATGACTTGGCTTGGCATCCTAGTCTTACCACATTTTCAGGAAAGCTTGCTTGTTCCATGCTTGCTCAAGTTTTAGAAAAGGTTCAAGCTTGGGAAACTTGATTGCTGTTAATCCAGGTAAGAAGAAATCCCAGGCCCATCCTTCACATTTGCAGGAGGCCTCTGAGGCTCCATTCAGAGCTTTTTCATGGACATAAATGAATAAACTGCCTTTGGCCATGGAAAAGGTAAAAGAAAATATAGAAGCTTCAGCAGCTCGTTGGAGACTTACAATGTGACTATTCACCTCCCTCACAAAGAACCATGGAGCATCTGGGTAAAGAGAAGTTACGCTCCAGCAATTCTTTGCAGGGTCCGTGTTGTGACGTTACTCCCATAAATATGAGAGAGTAACATCTTGGGTGAGGCGAAGGGTGGGTTCAGCTCCCTGTCACTTAAGGATGTTACTCCCCTTCCCTCCATTCTCCACCCCTGCCTTCCTCTCTTCTCTCTTTTCTTCTCAGAAAGAGAAAAGAACTGAACATTTACTGGAATGTGTGTAACTGGAGGAGCACACAAAATTCACAGAGGGCTCCTGCAGCCTCAGGAAAGAGGGAAACACCAAGAGTCCTCTCCTCCAGCTCGCTCTCAGACGATGACTCCCCACGATGGTTTATTTCATGTGCTGACCTGGCTAGGCCACCATGCCCTGATGGTTGGTCAAACATTATTCTAGATATTTCTATGAAGGTATCTTTTAGATGAGATTAACATCTAGGTCAGTAAACTTGAAGTAAAGTGAATTACCCTCCATGATCGACCTTATCTAACCCATTGAAGGCCTTAATAATTAACACCCCCCCCCAAAAAAAAACCCCAAAAAACTGACTTCTCAGAAGAAGAGGAAATTCTGACAGCAGAATTCCTTTAAACTCAAACTGTTAGTTTTCTCTGGGTCGCAACCTGTTGGCCTACCCTGTAGATTTTGTACTTATCAGTTTGCATAGATGCATGAGCCAATCCCTTAAAATAAATCTGTTCAGCTCTCTCTCTGTATATCTATCGATCCATCCATCCATCCATTCATCCACCCCATTTACCTATCTTTCTAGAATTGGCTTGGCTTCTGGAAGACCCTAATCTCCTCAGTTACAATTAAAAATATATATTCACTTATTTATATATATGAGAGAGAGAGAAATATTGATTTGTTGTTTCACTTATTTATGCATTCATTGGTTGATTCTTGTATGTGCCAGGGATTGAGTTCACAACCTTGGCTTAGGGACAATCCTGTAATTGACTGAGCCGCCCAGCCAGGGCTACAATTATTTTCATTCACTTGGATCTCCATTGGAGAGCTGATTCAGAAGCATGAAACACCCTTGGCCCCATTCTTTAATTCAGGTGCTATGCTCTAACTGACCTTTCTGGGTGCTGATAAACTAAAATGGATAGAACATTTACAACCCAGTGAGCTAAATGAGGAGCCCTGTTAATTGAGTAATGAGTGTGAGGATATCTCAAGTAACCTTAAATTTATGTATCTCTGTTATTTGTCATAAAACGTACTGATCTGTTCTGTCTGCTTTTTTTCCCTGGAATTTGATGTCAAGAGATGAAGACAGTCCTGTTGCCTTATTGTTTCCTTGTTGGAAATGTAATCCTTTAGTAACTCCACGCCTCATGTAACACAAAGTTGTAAAGCCGAGAGAATTGCATCAGGTGCTAAACCTACCCCTTGTAGGGGATAGTGTTAGTTCATAAATAGCGCTGGTTGTTAATGACTTAAGCTGAAAAATGGCCTCACTGGCCCTGTCCTTGTATTAATATATCTCATCACCATAGATTATATATCTTATGTAAATTCTCTTGCTTGTCAGAAGCATCTCAGATCCCGTTGGTCTAATTTTTCTTTTCTTACTCTTGCAAACTGCACATACATAAGAAACAATGCCTCTACCTGATTCACAACACAGCCAGGAATCTTGCCCTCCCCTGCCCTCCTCCCTCTGGCCACCCTCCTTTCTATTTCACCTTTCTGATACTACAGCCTGCTCTGTCCCATCTGACCTAATGTTCCCTGCTGGTCTTCTCCACACACCACCCTAGGCGCTCTGCTTTCACCCTGCTCCCTGGTGTTCATCTCCTCCTTCCCAACTGTTTCTGAACTGGCTCAGAACTGAGTGGTCTTCGCCATTCCAGGTAGCAAGCTGGTGCTGCTACTGGAGCTGAGAGATGGGAAGGAGCCCTGTCCTCACCACCTGCTCATGTGAGGTGGTCCTGTTGGACTTAGGCTGGCTCTAAGCCTTGCTCCTGTCTTGTTCTTATCATTCAGGGAAAAGAAGTCATGGTTGGCTGCCAGGCTCTTAGGGTAAGTCTAGAAATCTCAAGACTTAAGAAGGGGTTTAATGATTTTATAGACTTTGTTTCACTGAATAAAGCCTTTTTTTTTTTTTTTTAAGATTTTATTTCATTATTTTTAGAAAGAGGGGAAGGGAGAGAGACATCAATGTATGGTTGCTTTTCACCTGCCTCCAGCCACAGATATGACTGGAGACCTGGTTTACAACCTGGTTATGTGCCCTGGCTGGGGAATCGAACCTGCAACCTTTGGGTTTGCAGGCCGGCACCTTACCCACTGTGCTACCAGCCAGGGCCTGAATAAAGCCTTTTGAGGTTCTACCCTATCTATGCCAGGCACTTTCCTAGAAATTGGAGATAACGTCTCAGCTTTCTCGAAGCTTACTTTCTGGTCTATCGGAGGCCCAAATTATGCATGGTGGCGAGTGACAAGGGTAGGCTTCTGATACTCTCCTTTGAAAGAACCTGAAATGCTGGCTAACTCCCCAGTTTCCGAAGATTTGTGATGTTAAAATGTGTGTTGTTTCTACACAAGTACTACATAGATTTGGGACACATTTGAAAGATACAAATCAGGTATCATGGCATTTTTGGTTTTCTGCTCCTGTGCGAGCAAGATCCTTCAGGAAGAAACTTGGGGTGCAGAGGGATTGCCTGTCCTATGCCTCATCCCCTCAGGTACTGCTCATGCCCTGGGAGCTAGGGCAAGGCTGGTGGTGAGAGTCCATTGTCCCCTGGAGCAGGGGTGGGCCACCTGTGTGCAGCAGTTAAGTCCAGCCCACCACCTACTGTGTACTAAAGTTTTACTGAAACACAGCCAGGAGCATTCACCTACTGATAATCTCCGTGCTTTCATGGTACAGTGGCAGAGCTGAATAGCTGCAACAGGTGTGGTAATGCACTGCTGAGCCTAAATATTTATTATTTGCTCCTTTACCAAAAGTTTGCAGACTCCTTCTCCAGAGCAATGGTTCTCAAAATGCAGTCTTTGGACCAGTAGCATCTGCATCATTGGCAACCTTGTAAAGAAATGCAAATTCTCAGCCTACTCTATGTTTGCTCAATCAGAAGCTCTGGGGTGGGGCTCAGCAAGGTGGGATTCAGGTTCATGCCAAAGGTCAAGGACCACCAGATGTACAGTTTTTCCCTACGATTTTTAGGGAACAAGAGCCTACCAATAACTACCACAGCAGTTTTTGAATTCTTGATACCTCCTTATTAAAATGTGATTGCTGCATGTTGAGATGCATTGGTTGAGGCCTTTTAGGAGAAGCCATTTGTAAGGCATTAATGATTAAGAATTGTGTTCACTGCAGAAAAGATCATTAGCCTTGTGAGGGCTAATAGCTGGCTTCTTGATTCATGAACACCACATCAATATCCCTTTTTAAAGTTAACTCTTTGTAAATTAATTTCTGACCATAGCTGAGGGGAAGACATTGACTGATTGTGTATATTCATGTGCTATGATTACAAAGAACTCGCTGTGTGGTCCCAGGAAGCAAGAGAGGAGTGTGATGACAGATTCCCATGCAAGTCATGCACGTCCTGCGAAGCTATGGAGAAGGTTGTATCTCCTTCCTTAGGGTCAGTTGTGATGCTGCTTCTGGCGCTGTTGGTGTTTGCCTACTATTGTCCACACTGCCCACCTCTAAAGAGAAAGCAAATCTGCATTTAGAGCACAGTGGATTTAAATGTTTGGATTTCTGAAATGCAGTGTAAATGAATATATGAAAGGTAAGCACTAAGAGTGCTTGGAATAATATATTTCCCTGGTTCTGTGGGTGAATTATGAGTAAAAAGAGCCCATCAAAATTTTTAGAAATTTATTTTTGCCATTTCATTGAGATATAATTGACAAACAGTGCTGTGTAAATTTAATGTGTGCAGCGTAATGATTTGACTTCCATATATCGAAAGTGATTACCATAATATGTTTAGTTAACATCTGTAATCTCATATAAATACCCCAAAAAAGGAAAAAAAGAAAATTTTTTCCTTGTAATGAGAATTCTTAGCATCCATTCTCTTAACGACATGGAAATACGCGACAGAGGAGTGTTGACTATAACCATCATGGTGGATATTACATCAAACGTCCCTGAGCTTGTGACTTGCCTAACTCTCTGTTTCCAGGCACTCAGACTTGAAAAACCTTCATAATCAATCCTCTTCCTCTATCTTCATTTCAAGTTTAATAGTTATTATAATGAGCTTTTTACTCCATTTACATCACCCATGTCCCCCAGACAAATGGGATTTTCATGGTCAGCTCAGCTCTTCTGTTGCGTCATTAACTGAAAGAAATGAATGGCACCACTGTTGTAGGTGATTAGGTGGAAATTCATCATTGGGATATCAAAGGGAACATTTCAGGTAATTTCAGACCTTATTGCCCTCACCTCATTGATTCAAGAGTCACACAATTTATAACATGTTTATAGACAGCAGGAGAATTCATAAGGCATGCGCTCTCTACTTGGATGGTGATTGTCAATATAATTCTCAATTGTTAACATTTTACCACATCTACTTCAAATTTGTGTTTTTAAAAGCGGTAAAGCTATAGAATTATACCCGTTAAGCCTATACAATTTTATTAATCAATGTAACCTCAACAAATCCAATTAAAATATTATAAAAATAAAGCAACATAAAAAAGTGGTAAAACAATTAAGCAATTAAGTTGAAGCACCCTTTCCCCACCCATCATCATCAATCCTGTTTCCCCTCTTCTGACCCAGATGTCAACAATCTTGTAAGTTTGGTATTTGAGTTTTAATAATATTTACATACATTTATGCCTCTACAAGCAATACAGTATTGCCTCGTGCACTTGAAAATTTTACAGAAATCGTTTCAGGCTATACATATATAAATAATTTATTATTGCATAATGTGTATATATGTTTATAATATAGATTACCTTGCAACTTGCTTTTTTACTCAAATGTTGATGACACATAGATCCAGCTTACTCCCTGAGGCTGCTATGTGGGATTTGATTTTGGGACGAGACCCAGTTTTATTTACCCATTTACACATGACCCAGTTTCACACTATGATCATGCTGCCATGAATATCTTTAGTACATTCTCTTTGTGCATATGTTGGAGAATCCCTTAAAGAAAATAGTGGAAGCAAAATTATTGGGTAATATGGTCAATACACCTTCTATATTATGAAATAGAGCCCAAGTGTCCTCCAGGGTGGCTGTGTTACTTTGCAATCCAACCAATGGTACCTGAAGGTGTCCGTGGCATGCACGTCCTGTGTTGGAAGACAACATTTTTGCTGATGTGATGAATGAAAAATAGTTTTTCATTGTTTTAACTTATATTACTTAATATTTAATGAGGATGACTATCTTTTCATTTGCTTTTCCTTTCTTTAACAGTCTTTTTATGTACTTTGCTTCTTTTTCTGTTGACTTTTGGTTGTCTTTTTCCTATTAAGTTGTGGAAATTCTTTATACCAGTAGGTTTTTTGTTTTTGTTTTTTAAATCTTTTATGTGTGCTGTAAATGTGTTTTCCCAAATTACCACCTTTTAGAAATTTATGATCCATCATTTTACCGAAGTTTTAATTTTAATAAAATCAAACTGATGTTCTATAATTTGGGCTTTTTATAATTGAGCTGCTGTTTCTTTCTTTGAAAATGAAACTACGACACACCAGAGATACGTCTGTGATTGTAAAGATTCACGCTTTGATCTGACTGACCCTGCAGAGCAACCCTGTGCCCTGGCGGCCCCCAGAGCTAATACAGCCTTGCAGAGGAGCTGCGGGCAGCAGGTCCTGGAAAGAGGGGTTGCCCCCTGGGTCATCCTGTCTGGATTCTGTTCAGCCCTGCTGCCCTTCAAGCCCCTGCAGCTGCTGGGGTGGCCAGTGGAGCCAGGGGGAGCCCCGAGGCCAACAGATAAAGCTATGAGGGCGGTAGGAGGCGGACTCTGCAGCTGGTCGCCTGGCTCTAGATGCAGGTCCGTTTTAGTAAAGACCGACAAATCCAGCTTGTATTCTTTACCTTTCTTTTCTCATTTGCATTTGTGGAATCTTAAAGTGAAGAAACTTTCTGATTAAGGGTATAGGCTTGGAACATCGACACATGGGCATGCACAGGTACAGACACAGGTGTGCACACACACCTTTTCTTCTCTTGTGGACAGCAGAGCTGAAAAGTTCTTTGAAGCATGTCCATCCAGTGCTTCTAAAGCAGTTGTAATTTGGGGATGCTTTTAAATGTAGATCTATGGCCCTGTCCCGACCTAATTGAATCGCTCTCTGGCAGTGGGACTCAAGAGTCAGTACTTCTACCAGGTGATAGATCAGTGGGGACCAGCTTCACCCTCCACAGAAGGCAATCATATGCTTGGCAAATGGGGGACCGTATTAGTCTGCTAGGGTCTTCCTAACAAAGTACCATAGATTAGGAGCTTAAATAACAGGAATTTACCGTGCCACAGTGCTGGAGACCAAAGTCCAAGATCAAGGTGTTGGCAAGACTGGTTTCTTACAAGGGCTGTGAGGAAGGACCTGTTCCAGGTCTCTGTTTGGCTTGGAGAAGGCAGTCTTCTCCCTGTCTGTTCACATTATCTTCCCGTGTGTCAGTCTGTGCCCACATTTCCCTTCTTAGAAGCACAGCAGTCATATTGGATTGGGGCACACCCTAATTTAATTGCCCTCCCTTTTTTAACTTGATTACCTCTGTAAAGACCTTGTCTCCAAATAAAGTCACAATTGAGGTACTGAGGGTTGAGATTCCAACATATCTTTGTTAGGGAAACATAATTCAACCCATAATAGGAACTTCTCCCTTAGTAGATGACAATGTCATGAGTATTCCACACTAATAAAGTGATCATAGCTGCTGTTTATTGAGTAATCACTATCTGTGTTAAGTGTTTCAGATGCATTGTTTAATTTCAGCAATCTCAGAAACCTTTGAAGAAGTAATTATTTTGCTTCCCAATGTAGAGATGATAAAACTGAGGCTTGAAAATTAGGTAAATTGCCCAAGACCTCACAAGTAGTAGATGGCAAGGTAGCTGTTAGAAGGATTCCAGAAGCCAAGGTTTCCCTGTTGCATATCCAATTGTAATTGTTACAAAAGTCTCTTTTGCATTTAGTCAACATTTGTTTCCCTATCTCTGGTCTAACTCTTTTGTCCTTTTATAGCCAGGGTGGCTGTGTTCCTTCCTTATGTTAGATGCTTATAGGAAGCCCTTTCAGGTCTTTGAGGGTACACGCCCCTGTTCTTTTCTTAGGTGACAGACCCCGAGTCTATGAATATCTGATTCAACCCAAAGAATATTCCCGCTATCTGGACCAGGGCAGTTAGAAGCCCTAGTGTTCCAGGAGAGTGATGGAACTCTCGCCAGGCTGTGTCAACCCCAAACTCTCCTTCCATTTAGGCTGCCAGCAGCTAGATCTTTGTCATTGATGTCTGTTTTTTCCCCTCCCCTTAGTGACTGCAAGGCTCCAGTATATCTGAAACCTGGGGGGACTTTCCTTTTCTCCATTTTGTTGTTCCACTTCCATTTATGTAGGTTCTCTTTAGGGCACTTTAGAATTCAAGAGATAGTTATTCTCCCGCATTTGTGCGTTTACGCTTGACTTGCTGACCTATTGAAGAGACAGGCATGACCAAAACGTGTATGGCTGGACACTTTGGTTGGCTTCAGCATTTATCAAGGGACAGGTAGGTGCCTGACCCACCTCCCTCCCCTCCTACCGAACAGTCATAGGCTCTGGTTCCAGGCCTTATTCTAAGTCCTGCTTTCATGGACATTTTAATGCTGGGTTGACAGGTGACACACAAGTTAATTATTGCAGTATGATCAGGTTATAATAACTGCGGTAATGGAAGTAAAACATAGTGTCCCCCAGGGGACCCCCAGGGTCCTCCACAGCTAAGCTTTTCAGCTTCTAATTCCTACGTCCTTAGTAGACCTCTATTCTCTTGACACATTGGACGTCCTTACTAAGTCACCTGCATCACCCGTTTTCATCTGTCAGGTGAGGTCCTGCAAAGTAAATTTTGAATTTACCCCAGTGGTAGAATCAAGATGATTAAATATGCCATCAACCAATTTAAGATTACAAGGGACTCTTGTCAGTGTTCTCACTGAGCCCGCACAATTCTGGACGTCAGATGTTAAATGGCCCCTGAGGCCACCTCTGTTGTGAGATAGATGAAAGCGAGGCAGAGCCCCCAGTAATTTCGGAGACCAGCAAGCTTCTGGTTTCCTGCTCCTCTGCCCTTTCATCTCCTGAGCAATGAATGCCCTTGTCCCATCAGTCCTCTTCCCCTCGGATCTTCTCCATCAGAACAAAAAGTGCGGCTGTCATTTGTTTATGCTCACACAGAAAATCTGGGTCAGGGGACTAGGCTGGGACCTCTGCCCAGGAATAAAGATGGTGTGGTTTTCTGTGGCCTGCAGCCAGGGATGGGATTTCAGGACAAGGATCGTCCTTCCATCGGGGGCAGAAGGCCTTCAAATCCTGGGAAAGGCAGGATAGAGCTGAAAACCTCATCGAATGCCCCAGACCCTGTACTTTGAACTGTCATTAAGGTAAGAATTCTTGCAGATGGTTTTTTGTTTGTTGTTGTTGTGTTGAATATTTTAGGCAATTGCATATCATGGAGCGGAAGTCCCTGGTCTCTTTAAACCATAATCCAGATATCAGCACTGCACCCTGCCTGTGTCCTGGGTGGGGTGGCGGTGTGGGTGCTGCTCAGAGCCCAGCCTCCGGTTCCCTCTGCAGTCCCGCTCTGGGTGGGGCCAGCGGAAGGAGACCAGGCTAACTCCTGCCTGCTTCCAGGCCACCAGCGCTTACTCCAAGCAGGGGCTCGGGCCTCCGCCCCTGCTGCAGCCCCAGGGTGGCAGTCCAGCACTTCCCGGAGCTGTGCACTGTGAGGTGGCCACCTCCGCTCTACTTTTCCCATTGTCTCCCTCTCCTTTTGCTGCCTTCGCAGAAGCTGGGGCTTCTCTCATCACTGTTTCCCTTCCTTTATCATCTACTCTTCCCTTCGTGCAAAGGTAGCCAACGCTGCACCTCTGTGTGCCTTCTGTCCATCCTCCGGACCAGGCTCAGCCTGGCTCTCCCAAATCCTTGAGGCCAAGGCGCCCGGAGCCCGTTATTCCTGCTGCGGCAGACTCATGGCCCAAAACAGAAGCAGGAAGCCGTGGTTTGTGTGATTCGCGTGGCCTTTCCCTACGGCCCAGGAAGCTCCAGCCTGACTGTGGCCAATGAGATTAGGAATGAGGCAGTCCTGCTCTCAGGGTGAAACTTGTTGAGCAGGATGCTGATTTCAGCTACTAGAGAAATGACAACGTGAGGTAAGAAGAAAAAATTGGAGTTATTATGGAAATAATTCCATAGAAACTACTTGTCATCCATGCTTACTTGTCACAGAGTAGATACACACCTATGTACGTTACAAAAGGTCTACTTAACTAGGAGAAAAGTTTATTCAGTTCCTCAGTCAGATCAGGCTCGCGGGTATCCCACCACCCTGGCGTGTTGCTCAGTAACCTGGTCTCAAAAAGCCACCAGACAGACACAGGCTGGTAACGGGCATGGAGGGGGAACCCCACCCTGGACATTATGTACAATAAGCTACTCGTTCCCTCTTTTCCATGGTTGACATGTCAGAGAAAAATGGAGTGCAAATAAAAAATTTCTCTTATGTGGTGTTTCAAATGCCGTTTAAGATCCGTCTCTAAAACATGCATTCTCAGAGAGGGTGATATTGTACCCAAGGGGGTGAAAAAAATTATACTCTTTTATTCATCATTTATAGAGCTTTTATGTCTGAAGCACAGATAGACGTATAATACTACATAGTTGTACAGCATATCTTTAATATTAAGCCATCACTAGGGGGTGATTAGCATAATAAGTATCTGAAAAGGATTGCTGGGGTGGTGGAGGCAATGATAAAAAAATTGTTAAGAAACATCACTCAGTGGATATGATTGTGAAGGTCTTCTATTTTAAAGTATTATTTCCTAATTAATTTTTTAAATAGAAAACTAGGGTTTTACATCTTGAGATTGCTTAAAGTAAGACAGAGCTATAGGAAGTCTATTACCGCAGAAGGTAACATTCATCCATCTTCCATCGCACGGAGGTTCCCTGGAGCCTTCTAGTTGGGAAATCTGTGTCGTGCTGTTGCAAAATAATACAGCTGCTATTGTCCACCACTCACGGAAGCAGTCTTATCATTGTTTCTTTGGTGATAATTGTACTGATAATTACAACACCGTATTTCATAAAACCAAGACTCCATTGATTGTAAGACGTGCCATTAAAATTTAGCCCTGGCTGGTAGCACAGTGTTTAAGGCGCCGGCCTGCGAACCCAAAGGTGGCAGGTTCGATTCCCCAGCCAGGGCACATAACCATGTTGCAAACCAGGTCTCCAGTCAGGTCTGTGGCTGGAGGCAGGTGAAATGCAACCATACGTGGATGTCTCTCTCCCTCTCTGCCTCTCACCCTTCCCCTCTTTCTAAAAAATAATGAAATAAAATCTTAAAAAAAAAAAATTTGACACAATGCTAGGATGCCATACTACCAGTTGCACTGGAGACATGTTAAACTGTGCAGAAATGTGCATCTTTGGATCAATAAAATGCAGAAATAATAGCCAGACAACCACTGAATCTTCACCACCTGCCAGATCTATTTCACTGAATGCTTTCAGCCATGATGCCTATTACATACGATTATACTTATTATTATTATTCCATTTTTCCAACGAGGACAACTGATTCAGAGAAGTGAAGTAACTTGCCAAAGATTGCACAGCTCCAAAATGGTGGAGGAAGGAATCAACTCAAAGATCCTGGAATCTTTACACCTCGGCCTTCTGCTGAAGATGAGGCTGCATCTTTCTCTGCTGCTGTTCTATCCCACTCTTCCATAGAAAGCAGATTCACTTCAGTTCTTTAAATGTACAAGTTTCTAGAAAGTGCACAGAGTGGAAGGCTTGTATTTTTCAAATTCACAAGGGGCAAAGATTTTTTCCCCTGAAAGGAATGTTATGGAAAGGAATGTGATTCCCATGCCCCTTTGATCTGGTGGAAAGATAATTGATCTTGGAGCTGGAGAACTCAGGTTTGGTCCTGATCCTTCACATTCTTGTGTTGGGAATGTGGCTGGAAGTCCACTTTTCTGAGTGCTGTTGTCCAGGTGAGTCCTGAAGCCTGTGTCATAGATCCAGGCTCTGGCAGTCCCACAGCTTTATTAAAAATCTTTCGGGGCCCTGGCTGGTGGCACAGTGGATAAGGCACTGGCCTACGAACCCAAAGGTCGCAGTTTCGATTCCCAGTCAAGGCACATAACCAAGGTTGCAAGCCAGGTCTCCAGCCAGGTCTGTAGCTGGAGGCAGGTGAAAGGCAACCATACACTGATGCTCCTCTCTCTTTCTTCCTCCCTCCCTGCCCTTCTCTCTAAAGATAATGAATAAGAAACAAAAACAAAAAAATCTTCCAGAGGGTGAAATGTTAAACCCATGCTCCTAATAATATAGCTTTTTGCCTGGGGATTACTGTCAGGAGGAAGTGTTCTATTTTTAGCTGGTTTTTGTCTTGTTTGGCTGTTCTGTATAGGATCTTGGCTATTGGAGTATATTTAGTTCATTTGGTGGGGACCCTCTCTTAATGGCACAGAGATAACCAATTGTATAGCTTATGTTGCAATAGAAGATTTTGCCTCCCTCAAGAATATTACAATCTGAACTTACTGTTTGAGGTTCCATTGCCTTTGGATAAATACAAAAATGTGTTTTCTCTTCCTCTGTTCCAGTGGGCACTTTTTCAAATGGACTGCAATGGACACTTTTTCTGTTTACATTGGGAGTCATCTCAGGTTTACATTCAGAAAACCTAATAAAATGTGAGCTGCAAGCAATTGAGCGAAAGCAGAGGAATGAAAAGAAGTTGTTTGATGAAGGTTTTGCAGAACAATGGTACCAGGCTGTCGCTTGCAGAGGACTAAGCGATTTCTTAGGAAGTGGAGTTCGCTTCTACCCACCCTAAAAATCATTCCTGAGGGTTCGACCCCCCTCATCACCCATGCAAAACTGTCCTACACACGTTAGGCAGAGAATCCTTCCCCTCTGGCCTCACTTACATTGGGGTGTATTTCTAGTAAATTCTTTTCTGATTTAGTGTGACATAAAGCTGTTTAAAATTACTTTAAATCACATCCAACCAAAATAAACAAAAATTTTATGAGGTCATGGCTTCTGGAATTTACCCAATAATATTTATTCTGTATATCTCTATTTGCCGACCATACATTTTGCCAAAAGTCAGAAAGAAGCTGCTTCTTCCTAAGTTACCTCTCTGGTTTTACTTGAGCGTTTTCAACTAAACCAATCGACTTTGGCCAGGGGCTGGGGTGGTCTTCGGTGCTGTTTCTTGTTGGGGTTTGGTGTCATGGGCTTTGGACTAGGAAAGCCATTCCTGTGAGTCATGTGACTTGTGACTTTTTAGAACCTAAGTCAGCTAATGCCCTCAAGGGAGCTGAGCGTCAACCCCTTTCCTCAGCGTCTCTTTCAGTGGCATCGTGTTGGTGGCTTGAAGTCAACCCCGAGAGAGTATTTAAACCAGAGAACTTGGTAAACCCAACAAGTGAGGGCGTCTCCCACAATCCTAACCCGGAAAACCTGTTGTTAAACACTTACAGCTCTTCGGCATCTATGGTGTGGAGTCCCAGTGATGCAAACTCTAGAAAACATGCTGCAAATGTTGGGCAGAGTCACTGTCCTGGAACATGGACTTCACCAACAGATGAGCAAACTGGGCATTCTGGTTGCTGCCGCCTGTACCTTCACTCAGTTGGAAGTTGTAGGGGTACCTATGTGGGTGTGTGTGCACCTGGGCATGTGCGTGTCTTTGTGTACCTGCGTGTGCTTGCATGCCTGTGTGCATGTCTGTGTGCTCTCATGCACGTGCCTGTGCCTGTGTGCACATACTCCCTGGAGCTCCTGCAGCAAGTGCCCACCGCAGCTCTGCCTTCCTGCACAGCTTCCCTTTCCCTCTCATGCATCTTTCTCTCCCACTTGAGCCCATCAGACTCATCTGGTCGTTGTTCGTGCTTCGTTAGCCCAGGCAAAAGGAGCCAACAGCTACTGAGAGCTGCGCATGACCTTGGGAGAGGGAAGAATGGCTCGCTAGAAAAATGCAGCGATCAGAACTCTTATCATATCCTTCCCCTCCTCATGTCCTGTTCCTTCCTACCCATTAAACCTAACGTTCGGAAAAACTGGCAGGAAACGAGGAAGGAGGGAGAGCTGATGCCACCTGTCTGCCTGGCAGTGTGGTCAGGGCCCTGGGGTTTCTTGGATTTTCTGCCATTTTGCCTCTTCCTCACCAGGAAAAAGTTAGACTAACCTCAGGGACCTGAGCTTTTGTTCAGCTCTTGGTTTGGCTTTTGTAGCTACTGGTTAGGCTATTATGGATGGAGGCCTGAGTTATCATCCAGAGTGAGAGAAGTGGGCAGGAGCCAGGGCCTCCTCTTTGTGCCCTGAGGCTGGACTTCTCTGGCCTTACAGGTGCTAATGGTTCCCCTCCATTGTTCTACAATCTTATACATAATAGCTGCTTCAGACCTCACAAGGGTCCACTGGGATAGGCCCCAAATCTTACAGTCAGCAAGTGGCAGAAACAGCATTGGTTCCCAGCCACACCCCTAGTCAGTCTGAGGGCCAGAAGCAATTTTTCAGTTCATTTACATTTTTGTGATCTCAAATGTGACTCTCTGCTCAAATAACTTTGGATCTCAAATGTAACCACAAAAATATCACCTTCCTAGGCTAGGAGAGGGTCTTGGTGTGGAATCCATTATTTCAGGGGGCTGCTCCACGGAGAGGTCTTTTACCTCTCATTGTGCTCTACACCCCTGACTTGGCTGGATTTAGGAGGTGGCCCTATTCAGGCGCAGTAGACAAAGCTGGAGGAAGTGCTTATCTCTGGACCCAGCCCCTTGTCCTACTCTGGGGGAACTAAAGTGGAGAGAGGGTTGAGGGTTGTAGAGCATAGAATTCAGGCTTAGCCGGGCAAGCTCAGGCCTGTCCTGTGTTCATTCCTCTACCTGGGTGGGCTGACTGGGCCCTGAGGGGAGTGGGGGGTGGAGAGACGGTGGTGGGTCCATGAGAACCCTTTGAAAGGTGACAGGAGGTCATTGCCATGGCCCACCCAAAGGAGCTGCAGAAGAAGCAGAGGGCATGTCCCAGGTCCACAATGGGCATGAGGGGTTGCATGTAAGTGTAGGCATCAGAGCAGTGACCGGAAAAGACTCGAGACTTTATAGAGCCTTGCAGGGCTGGAGGGAGATTTTTCTCTCTGAGGCGATGCTCTGTGCAAGGCTGTTAACTGAGAGACGGCAGATGGACAAAGCCAAGAGCACTGCTGACAGCTCATCTGTATGACTGTCTTCATGGGCTTCCTCTCCCGGATCTGGCTTCTTCGGCGGGTCTAACCTCAGCACTGATCAAACAGGCCTTGCTTATATTCCTTTCCTTAATGGGAATAGCCTGTTTGCCTGAGCATGGCTCTCATTTCACTACCTGCCAGGAAAAAGGAATATACTCGGATTTTACAAGTTAATGAATTTCATACACTTTTGATTGTTAGCAGGGCTTCCAGGCTGATTCCACATCTCCCTCCTAGTGACATTTCTTCTAAAGGTAGCCCTTCTTAATCATAAAAATAGTCTTTATAAGAGGACAATCCACATGACTGGATTCATTGAGAGATGTCTGTATTTGTCCCAATTGTTTACTAATAATGTGTTTGGTCAATCTGGTCTTTAGCGCTCAAAATTTGACAGTTGATATTTAGGTAATTACAAAAATACATGCAGATGATATATTTCAGATACTGTACTTGCCTAACAGTACATATTAGTTTTGCCAAGAAAAATACCAAGCCTGAAAATATGCTACAGCTCTCAGAGGCCTGGTTGGAAATAGTGATGTTTCTTTTACACAGTGTGGAAGGACAATGCTTTTTTCTTTGCTTTAGGCTGAGCGGTTCGTGTGTGATATGTTTCAGGTTCCTCTGCTCTCTCAGAGTTCTCGAAAGTATGCTGAATAAAACCCAGAAACGCATGTCAGAATTGTCCCTAGTTAGGTGTTGTGGTGATTGCCCACCACCCAGGGTGTAACACCCTCTTCAGGTGGCGAGTGTGAGGTGCATCTGGATATGGTGAGTGTCCCAACCTCCCAAGTGGCATTGTCCCAGGGGGTGTGTATAGCCCTGACCCTGACTAAAGCCATCTATCATTCCAAGTCTGCAATGTTCTTTTTTAGGTGTAGGGACTGCTACCCTCTCATGTAAAATCATCCGCTTGACCTCATAATGATCAAAGAAGTCTCAAATGATGCTTTTTTCTAGTGGTCCTACTCAGTGAGCATTCACAAGTCATGGGACTGACCTGTGATTATTTTTCCATGTGGAAGGAGGACAAGAGAGTCTTGCAAATAGTTTTTCTTAGTCCTCAAAATTTAATCCATGTAATGGGTCCCCGTTCTCCACCCCTCTCTCTTCCTAAGCTCTGTTTATCACAAGGTGACATTTATTTCCCCACTCCTGGGTATGGGCCACCTTTGTGACTTGCACTGGCCCACTAGCTGCACTGGACATGACAGTGTGGCAGGTCTGAGCTTGGGTCTCCAGAAACTCCATGCACTTCTGTCCTTCTTACACATCTAGGCCATGCGAACATGCCTAGGCTAGCTCATTGGAAGATGAAAGGTTGCGTCATAGACACAACTGTCCCAGCCAAGGCCACCCTAGATCATTCCACCCCCCAGCACTCTGCCTGCTAATCATAGGCATGTGAATGTGACGAGTTGAGAACACCAGGCTCAGCCCAGATCATCAGAACCATCTCCAGCTAACTCAGAAATGGCGGTGGTTTTAAGATACTAGATTTTGGAGCTTTTTAAAAAAACTTGTAAACAGCTAATTGATACATCTGAGCACAGTAAGTGGTAAACCTAGCTAATATTTTTAGTTTTTATTAAGGTCATCAAATAAGTCCTGGCTATACCACTGTGAGCCTCCCTTTCTATATGTCTTCCTTCTCTGTGTTAAGCCCCATGAATCAGTCTGATTCATAGACACTGAACACCCACCCTCCACTCCCTGCCTTCTATTTCCATTACAGAGTTCCAGAAAAAACAAACCAAAGGGAGTTCTCCTAGTGGGAGAAAGAGCAGTGTATCAAGTTCCTAGAATCATATTAGACTTACCCAACAAATAGAAAGCAAGAGGCAAGGCACTGCTGTTTGGCATCTTTTTGAACTACTTCTTCTTCTTTTTTTTAAAGATTTTATTTATTATTTTTAGAGAGAGGGGAAGCAACAGAGGCAGAGAGGGAGAGAGACATCAATGTATGGTTGCCTTTCACCTGCCTCCAACTACGGACCTGGCTGGAGACCTGGCTTGCAACCTGGTTATGTGCCCTGGCTGGGAACTGAACCAGTGACCTTTGGGTTTGCAAGTTGGTGCCTTATCCACTGTGCCACCAGCCAGGGTTGAACTGCTTCTTCTTTAAGCGGGAGCATTTATAACAGTCCTCATTCTCACAGTCATCCCAAGCAAACCCAAAAGTGCTGAGCACAGAGGCAAGGCTGAGTGCTTGCGTGCAGACTAGAATTGAATTAGATGGAGAGAAACTCTGTCTAACTCTGGATTTGTTTTTGACTTGTGCCAGCTATCTGCTGTTTGACTTTGAACCAACCAGTCATCCTCTCTAAATGTGTTTCTTCTGCAAAATAGGACTAATTTTGTTTGTTCTGCTTATCTCATACATCATGGCAAGGACTAAATTAGGTGGCATGTGTGGAGATGCTCTGTAAACTATCAAGACTCTGTTGTGCTATGTAACGTATTGTTATGATTGCTACCATTTCATGTCCAGCGGGGAGATTGGATCTGGAAAGAATGGCAGACAGCCCAGGGCTGCAGGGCGGGGAGGCCGACTCATTTCTTTACCAGCAGATAAAGTAGGAAAAGTATTGTGAGTCGTATCAGAGAAGAAGCCTGGCAAACACAGAGAAAATAGTCTGCAGAAAGCTGATGAGCCCGCTGTTGGAATTCTGCATTGGGGTTTAGAAACATGAACACCAGGGTGCTGAAAACACTGGAGAGAGTCCAGGGAAAATTGATGCTCATCACTCCAGAACAGAAGGCCCAGCTTGGGAGGGAGTCAGCAGGAAATGTGTGGGCTTTGGCTACCAGGAAATTGTACTTGTTTTTCCAGGATCTTCCAGGGAGAAGAAACTTCAGGGTAGACTCTTCAGGGTATGTAACATGCTCTGGCTTGAAGAGTGCTGGGCTGCAGGGCTTTGCACAGGGACCTTGAAACTCTGTCCTGACTCTGGGCGAAGGAAACAGTGAGAGCTGCACCCAATGAAGAGGAGCCAAACCTTTTCACATGAACCAGAGAGTTTATACCGATTAGGGTGCTTTTGGCTGCAAGGGACACACAAGCTCGTAAGGTTAAGGTTATTATTACCCACTTAAAGAGAAATCCTAAGATGGGCTAGTACCAGGATTAGTCAAATCAGTAGCTCAACAAAATTGTCTAGGACTTAATTCATCCCACGTTTTTGCCCTGCTATCCTTGGTGACTTGGTTTCTCTTTTTAGGCAGTTTCTCTCATGGTTTGAAGATGGCTGCTACAGTGCCAGGCGTACCACACAGATGACAACATATCTGTCTCTTTTGAAGACTAGGGAGTCATTTCCCGGTAGATGCTCCCTCCCATTGCACCTGACCATGATTGCATCCCCTTTCCAGACTTGAATCAGTCACCAACAGGGGAGTGAAATGGCAGAGACTGGCTTAGACCAATCAAGATTCATCCTGGAGCTTGAGGGTCTGGTCCCCAGGAGCACAAGGCCTCCTAATCTCTGAACACAGCTGAAATTCTTTGGGCAAGTAAGAAAAGGAAGAGCTATTAGAATAATAGCTTTGGTCCATGTGACGCAGGGACCCAGGCTCCTCAAGAAGTAATACAAAGCGGATAAGATGTTGTTAGTGCTGTGATAATAGCCAGTATGTACATATTGGGCAGGAACTCTGCACTAGGTAGGGTGTCAAGCACTTTCTAAGTATCATTTCATTGAATCATCTCAACAGCCTGAAACCCCCTTGTAATGAGCTATTTGGGGTGAAGTGGGAGGAACCTTTTGTAATTATATTTTCTTAGAAGAGTCCAAGGTTAATTCTTCTTACATCAAATTGCTCTCATGGCAAAAATCACCATTTTGCCATGGTTGACCTCATCACCTTTGGCCATTGTGATTTCTTCCCTGAGCTGTTTTCTCAGATGGTGTCCTTGCATACATGCCCAGGGGTCAGAAAGAGTTTAATAATATAAAAAACCAGCCCCAAAGAGAAAGCCTTTGAAGTTCCATAATTATTTATGTTTTTGATTTTTTTAATTGGCATGCATGATTTTTTAAAAATTCAAGCAATACAAAAGAAGTGTGAAAAGCAAGTTTGACTCCACCCTAGTCACTGCCCAAATTATCTATTTCCTTCCCTTCCTTTTTTGCCTGCCTGCCTTCCTTCCTTCCTTCCTTCCTTCCTTCCTTCCTTCCTTCCTCCCTCCCTCCCTCCCTTCCTTTCTAATTGGTGAGTTATTATATACAAAGGTTCATGTCAGTCTTGAGTGATCTCAGGGAGAGTTATGAGGCTATTTGGTTCTTCACCGACCCCACCCTATACCCCCAACATCCAGCAGTGCCAAGTTTTAGGTATCCATCTTTACAAAATCTCAAGTTTTAATTTCCTGCCCAACCATTGTTTCTTACTGGACCCACTGGGCCAGCCTCCACTAGTCTCCCAGACTACTGCCTTCATTCTCTGTTCTGTCTCCATCCTTCTTAAGGGTGGAAGTCCTAACCCTATTACGTGAGGGTGTGACTGTATTTGGACATAGGGTTTTTAAAGAGGTAATTAAGTTAACATACAATCAATCAATGGGCCCTAGTCCAATATGACTGGTGTTCTTATAAGAAGAGTAAGTTGGGACACAAAGATACGCATACAGGGAAGACCATGTAAAGAAACATGGAGAAGACAGCCATCTGGGCTAGAGAGAAGCTACAGAGAGAGTCCTCAGGAAATATCAACCCTGAGGGCACCTTGATCTCGAGCTCCTAGCTTCTAGAACTGTGAGAAATAAATTTCTGTTGTTTATGCCACCCAGCCTGTGGTACTTTGCTGTGGAAGCCCTGGCAAATTAGTCTAGATGACCTATAATTACATCACTCATTTGTTTAAAAACTTTATAATGGCTTTTTAAAAAAAGTATTTATTTTTAGAGAGAGGGGAAGGGAGAAAGAGTGGGAGAGGAACATAGCTGTGCAAGAGAAATATCTCTTCAGTTGCCTCCTGCACATCCCCAGTTCAGCACTCAATTCACCCAGACACACCAGGCTGGGTGGTTTCTAGTTTATTAACATAAAGGCAGAAGTTCTCCCCCAGGCCTTCAAGGGAACTCATGATCTGTGGCTAACCTGCCCTTACTGTCTTCACAGCTTAGGAGTCCAACCTCTGTGCTTTGACTCTCACTGGATTGATTACCATGCAGTGAATGGGGCCTAGGTTTCCCAGCCTCTGCCTTTTCCCACTGCATCCCCTTCATGGAAGATACCTTGGGTTCCCATACCATGCCCTTCCCCTTTGTAACTATGACAATCATGTCCATTCCTCGAACCTCACATGAGTGTCACCTCCCTTATAAGACCCTATGCTCTCCCAAACCCACAGCTGAGCTGGATTGCTCTTCACTTTCCCCTGCATCACATTGTAAAATCCTCATGATGGGCATTTGCACATTTACTGTGCTACACTTTCTAGTAGGTGCATTCTCAATTGTCCTGCAAAATTCAACAGTTCGCCCATCTTTCCATCTTCAAGTGAAGGCGGTGAGACAAGTGTATTGTCATAGATGAGAGTGGAACTGAAAAGGCCAAACTGGAAAAAAAAAAAAAGATCAAGAACAATACAATGTTCATTAAACAAACAAACAAAAAAAAAAACTAGGCAAGATGGATGAAATTTGTGTCAGCGCTGGGATGACCCAGAGGAAGATGTGAAACCCTGGGTGGGAGACTGAACTGCTTCCTCTGCTTTTGCAGCTACATTCTAAAAATAAACTACTTAAGCTAGAACTTTGGAGGAATATTCTGGGATGTTTTCTGAAGGGAAAACATTTGATCTTGGAGACAACTCTACAAAAGCTTGGACTTGGAAGGTTGGCCAACCGAGGGGTTTCTGAAGCCTTTTCTCTCTACATTCAGTTGCCTTTGAGGTGCTTTGGTGGAGGGTAAGCAGCTGAGTTCTCAGGGCACAGGCTTCTGAGCACAAACATACACCCTTATAACCATCTGCCATGCAAATACATGGAAGCCAATAATAAGTTCTCCCTAGGCCTGCTGAAACATGATCAAAGGCAAAGTGATTTACATATTCTGTCTTTCCACTTGCCCCCTGGGCTGTCATTAGAGTGAGGAACCCAATCAGAAGTAAAATAAAAAGTCAATAAACCACCAAAATACAAAAATACTACCTTTCCCCACAAACACCTGCAAAATCTGGGGGGGGGGGGGACTACTTTGTTTTTATTACTGCAAAAGAGAACTGAGTGGCGGAACTGTTAGCCACATGAAATCTAGCAGAGAGACAGGTGGATTTTTCCCCTTGTGATTCTTGAAACAGCAAGATTTTTCCCTCCCTTCCTTTTCTTTTTCTCCTCACCCTCCTCATCTGTTAGGGAGGCTTTCTGACAAGGACATGAATAACTTCTATAATGATCCTCAGGCATCCCCAACACACTGGCACATTAAAACACAGTGAGGAGCTGTGTAAAAGGGGAGACATCAGAGTAGCATAAAAATTCATGGGGGAGTAAAATTGCTGGTGTCTCTGGGGTCTGCCTGGCTGCTCAGGGTGGGGAGTGTGGGGGGTGGGGAGGCTTCGTGTCCTTGAAGCCTGCCTGGCGGTGTTGGAGGTGTTGGATATCAAGGGTGTCCCAATGTCCCTGCTGTCAAAACCATGAGCTCTCAGAGAGGAATGAAGTCCAGCTTCATGGGCTTCATTTCCCTTTGGGGGAGGGGGTGAGTCAGGACCTGCCTCTGCTGTGAAGAAGGGATAGCGGGAACCATGAAAGTCTCCACCCAGCCAGTACTTTCTTCCTCAGATGTGAACTGTCTTAAGTAGAGATCCCCGGAAGCAGAGACAAAGCCAGCAGCTTGTGCAAGGGGTTTATTAAAAAAGCACTTCCAGCATCAGGGGAGAATGGGGTGGGGAGTGTGAGGAGGCACTAAGCCATCAGGTGGGCTCTGCTGGAGGCTGGAGACCACCAGAAGCTCTGGCACATGAACCACACCACACAGTTGGTACCTTTTGCAGCAAGAAGGTTATTGACTGTCTGTTGCATGTTAGTTTTCTTCTTAGTGTGTTGTTTGTCTTTTTACTTTGCCCATGCTTTCTTTTGGAATAAAAAGGGTTTTTTTTTTTTTTTTTTAATCAAATTAAGTAACCTTTTCACTTACGTGCTTCTAGATTTCAAGTCGTAATTAGTTAGGAAAAGTTTATTTACTCGGAGGTTAAAAGAAATTCATATTTTCTTTTTGCATCCCATAGTGTGCAGGATGAGGAAAGATTAAATTTTATTTTTTCCATATGGCAATGCAGGTATCCCAACATCACTTATGAAAAAGTCCATCTCCTCTCCACTGACTTACGATGTTGTCTTTATTGTACACCAGACTTTCATAGTAATGTGCGTCTGTTTCTGGAGTTTCTCTTCTGTATCATATTCGTTTACTCGAGCACTAATATAAAGACTTCTGAATTGTAGAAACTTCAGAGTGTGTTCTATATCTTATTGATCCAGTCACTCTCCTCTTCCCCTTTTCCTTCCCTTTTTCAGGGCATTCCAGTATCATGCTGTGCCCATTCGTTACCATGGCGACCAAGTCCATCCCTCAAACCCATGCGCAGGTGCAGTGAGAAAGCTTGCTTGTTATTCTAAATGAACTCTTTAATCAACCTCTACGGACAAGAGAAAAAAATACGATTTTTCAAATTTAGGTCACACTAAGTGTATGTATTATCTTAGTAAGAGCTGATATCCTTTTTTTTTTTTAAGATTTTATTTAATTATTTTTAGAAAGAGGGGAAGGGAGAGAGGCAGACAGGGAGAGAGACATCAACGTATGGTTGTGTTTCACCTGCCTCCAGCCACAGTCCTGACTGGAGACCTGGTTTGCAACCTGGTTATGTGCCCGGGCTGGGGAATCGAACCTGCGACCTTTGGGTTCACAGGCCGGCACCTTAACCACTGTGCTACCAGCCAGGGCTTAGAGCTGATATCTTTTACGTGGAGTGTCTTCCAATTTGCTCAAGTCTATATTTGGTCTTTTGGGGTGTTTCATAATTTTCTCCATATGGATTTTAGGCATGCCTTTCCAAGATTTATGCCTAAGTCTTTCTTTCTCCTTTATGCTATCATAAATGTCTTCTTTTATATTGTCTTACTAGTTTTTGTTTATAATATGTAATTGATATTTATTTTTCTTTGTTAATTAAAAAACATTTGTTACCTTATGAAAGTTTTTTTTATTGTCATGGTATTTTTTTTCTTAGTCTTTTGGGTTTTCCAAATATGTAATTGTGAAGTAAACACTTTTTAAATATCAGAAACTCTGAAGAAATGTTTGAAATCTACATTTCTATAAAAGTATACCTCTTATGAGTCATGTGAATGAAATTAATGCAATTGCCATAACTTGCTGCAGTGTACTAGGAGAAAATGAGGAAAAATGCCTGCAAGGAAAGAAAATAGAGCTTTTCAAGTGCTCAAACTGGCATCTCAAAGTTGTCGAGTCCCAGGCAGCACTGCAAAAACGAGCAATTAATTCTCTGTCTCTCCTCTTTTCCTAGACAGCTCCTTCCTCCTTGACTCCATTTTCTTGTATGTTAAACACAGCATCTGAAAATGTTCTTTCTCCACAGATGCCAACACTCTTTTGCTTTTCAGGCTTCTTTTGTAACTGCTCTTTGCTACATGACCTGTGTCACCCTTTCCTTTTATTGGTTTCGTTTGTCCTATACTTTTGTTTTCTCTGTTTTCCCTTTTAAATTTCATTGGCAAGAGCATTGGAGTATAATTAGGACTATACAAAATATCCAATCCAGGAAATGAGGTCTTAAAAATATTATATAAAAACACTTCACTAAACATTTTTATGATTTTGTTCCTAAAAGGACTTATTATTATTTTTTATAAATAAAATATAAAGCACACAGTACTTGGCTTAGCTTATCCTTGTGGTTCTAGTTAATAAGAATAATGTTGAAAATCTTTGTTTAGTGGAAAGTTCCTGTATGTCAGATACTGTGTTAGAAATTCATCCATTTATTCCACAAATATTGAGTTCCAGGTACCATTCAAAGTGCTGTGGATAAAGTCTATGAATTCTTAACCTCATTGAGCTTACATTCTAGGAGGCAGACAGAACATAAATGAAATAAATCAATAAGATATATAGGACCTATCTCAACTCTACTCCTCTAGAAAGTGGAGGTTGGGTCAGAGTGGGGACGATGTTCTTGTAAGGACATTGGCTTTTACTTGGCATGAGATGGAAAGCCATTGGAGAAAAGACTTAGAGCAGAAGAATGGCATAAGCTGGCTATGTTGTCACAGGATCCTGACAACCCTGCAAAGTCAGGAATTCAGGTTCAAGAAATGGAGAAATTTCCTGATGGTCACACAGAAAGAAGGTAGTGGTGACATGAGTTGAACCCATATCCTCTTACTCTAAAGTCCTTGTTTGATCTACTAGAGATATTTTCTTCCAAATATATTCATTGCCAATTTTTATTCTGTGGGTATCTTTTATGCCCTCCTTTCAGGCCTGTGCATTTTCTACTTGTTAGAAAGTTATGCTGTTAGGTCTGTATGTTTTACTCATACCAAAAGCATTTATTCACTCTCTGCTGTGTGCAAGGCACCAGAAATTATACAGTTGAGGAATAAAAGAAGTGGAAAACATGGTTTCTGCTCTCAAGAAGTTTGTAGACAAGTTGTAAAGAGAAGACAGGGTTTGAATTTAAATTATTTAAATCCAATAATTCTGGGGGAATTCTTACTTGTTTCATTTAATCACCTGAAGGAAAATTGTTGTTTCTTTTTAAAGAACAGCCTCATCTGTGAACAGGAAGCAGATAAAATATGGGATTCCCTCTTTGATTTTATGGATTTCAATCTCCAGCGTGACTATTCAGCTAGTATATTCAAAGATGACTCCCTCCCCTTCCCAATCCTAAACCTTGCAAACCCAACCTGTGATCAGAAAATCCCGCTGTGTACTTGCTATTTCTCACCTCATTGCCAGGAATCAAGATTCAGCAATCTCTGCTCAACTGACTGTCACCAGTGACACCTGAGGCAAAGCAAAAACCAGCTCAGCAGTTCTGTCGCAGCTAGTGGCTGTGATAGAGGTTAGTCAAAGAAGACAATCCTGGCCACATCCCAACCGTTATTAGGGGTGGGGAGCGTTTAAGACAGTGGGCAGAAATGTTCAATACAGAACCTGCTCTCTCACTATAATTAGAAGATGAGACAAGGCTAAAGGGAGAAATGTTGGGTCAAAGGACTGTTCTGTTTACCTTTGACCACTGTATTAGCGGTTTTTGGGACTCTGGCCCATCAGTTGTACCCTTGGCCTTCTGGCTGAGATTCAGAAAAGCATCATGTTTTAGGAGGATCAGCTCTGGTTAGACGCATAAACTGTGACTACAAGGACTTGGAGGTTAATTTCTGTCACAATTTGCCCTTAGACTGCTATCTCCAAGATAATAATTAATGAGACACCTGATTTTCTAGGTAACCCACACAGGCTGCATTTGGGTCTTGCAGAATCGACAATGGGAAGCCAATAGAGCTTGGGCTCTGTAGCTTGTAAAATATCTGAGTTAGGAAGCCCATGTGTATTATGCTTGAGTTTGCCTCCCTGTGCCACGTAAATAGGTGCCATCTCTTTGGCTCTACAGATTAGAATAAACCCATGACCCTTATTGGGAATGAACAATGACCCCCATTTTAGCTAATTTATTCCAGATAATGTGGTCTGTTAAGCCAGTGGATCTTCACACTGGTTTTTTATAACTATTCTTTAATGTTCATAGTCCTGAAACTACATATCCTTTGCTTACCATAGCTTCTTACATGGTGATCCATCTGTATTCACTCACCTATCCACCCGTCCATCCATCCATCTATCCAACAAATAAATGCTTATTAATAATAGCCTGTTATATGTCAGGTGCTATGAAAGCAACATCCATCCATCCTCTTTAGGAGTTTGGCTGATGGTCCAGGGGGTTCACAGTTACACCTTTTGCTTTCCTATTTGAGTGGGTATTTTTTTTTTTTTTTTTTTGCTGTGGCAAGTCGACTAAAGAGGAAGCTTTCCAGGGAACTATAGTTTCTTTACTGGTCAAGTTTCTATACCCTAAAAATTCTCTGAGATTCAATATTAGATATTAAAATGAGGACGTTTGATTAATTTGTATGAAAAACTACTAATAGTGAAATCCTTCCCTCCAAGGAGCCCAAAAGATAGAAGTGATTTTAAGAAGTTATTGCAGTTATTTTTATCCTCACACAAAGATATATATATATACATATATATATATATATGTATATATATATATTTTTCATTGCTTGTAGAGAGAAGGGAGAGAAAGAAAGGAAAAGGAACATCATTGTTTGAGGGAGAAACATCAAGTAGTTGCCATCTCGTTTGTCCCTGACCAGGGTTTGCATCCTGACTGGGGATCAAACCTGCAGCCTGGGTATGTGTTCTGCCCAAGAAACAAAACTGCAACCTCGTAGGGACAATGCTTCAGCCAACAAAGCCACACTGGCCAGGGCTAAGAAAATTTCTTTTAAATAATAAAACAAGTTGTTTGAACAAATTCAGCGGGCTGCAAAACAAGCCATAGTGGTGTCAGTTTCAGAAATAAGACCACTATATTAACTAACTTTATTCTACTTAGAATAAAGTACACATGAAGCATGCAGCATTTAGCCTGCCAAATGGTTTTGCACTGATTATAAATAAATGAGAATTCTTGCTTCTATATGCAGCAATTGAAATTAAATTTGGATCTACCAAAGAATGTACAGCCTCCCATGTGTACTGAGGATACAATTGTGAGCAAGACAGATGAGGTCCCTGCTCTGATAGAACTGGGTTCTAGAATGCTGGCATAATGCACGTGGAAGCATTAGTGCAATGCCCAGCATTCAGTAGGTGTTCGTGAGTGTGTTAGCTCCTTTCCTTTCAGGTAGAGTTCACAATCAAATGGCAGCAAGACCCTGCACCTATCTTCCCAACCCCCAAACTCTCAGCCAGCCCTTCACCCCACCTGCCCCCCCGGTATTGTTTGCTGCCCTGGTGTACCAGAAAAATACACGTGGTTGCCACCAGTGGGAGCCCAGCTGGAAGACACATTAGAGTCTAAGAAAGTGTTCCCAATGCTTTAAGGAAACCATTACTTGGCTCACTGTAAGCTAATTGCATTTGCTCAGTCATTGTGAAAATGGATGCAGATGGGATGAGGAAGCTAAGAAACCCCTACTGTTAACTGAGAACTAAAGCCACTTGCTCAGGATGCACTATTGTCTAAGATGAGGTTTTTGCTAAGAAATAGGAAATTGCTCAGTAAATTTTTCTGCTTAAGTGACTCAATTAATTACTGCTGACCTATTCCGCCTTTAACACACAAAGTGTGAAGCTAGACAGAATTGGGCTTGTTGATGGGACCTTCCGGAATCAAAAAGTAAAGATGAAGGAAGTAAGTTTGTTTTACCTTTCAGTCTGGGACAAAGCTTTGTTGTGTTAGAATCTGCAACTTTGCTAATATGCTGCAGGGGATACAGTGTCACCTTATTTATGTATTTAAAGGATTTTATTTATTATTCTTGGAGAGAGGGGTAGGGAGAGAGGCAGAGAGGGAGAGAGGCATCAGTGTATGGTTGCCTTTCACCTGCCTCCAGCTACGGACCTGGCTGGAGATCTGGCTTGCAACCTGGTTATGTGTCCTGGCTGGGAATCGAACCAGCGACCTCTGGGTTCACAGGCCAGTGCCTTAGCCACTGTGCCACTAGCCAGGACAATGTCATCTTATTAACTTATTTCCATGTTGGTGTGATAAGATTTTATTTTTTAAATAAAATACCATACCATAATGGGGTTAATATGCAAAAATAGAAAGAGAATAGAATTTAATGGGAAAGAAGTACAGACAATGATAATAATGATAATAAAAATATGTGAGCTCTCTCTATTTAAAGGAGATGGGTTGTAACTCTAGCACAGCTTCCTCTATCACATAAAGCCAAACTATCTATTGGTTTGATTAAATGCTGCCATAATGTTCTCTTTTCATTAGTAATTAAACATAAAAGTGTAGTGTCATTTAATAACTTTTTACCTGTGGCAAAAATTCAAACTGGTTTCAGAGTTTGGGGAGAAATGTTAACCTTGATTATTAGAGGAATAAATATTCTAGAAAACTCTTGTTCACTAACCTTATCACCCCTATGGAAACTTAGCAGCAGCCTAAAGAAAATGTCCTCATATCATTGCCTCATATTGCCCACTATCTGAGACTCACAAGCTGATGAAGATTATTGGAGGGAAGCAGGTTACCACCGCGCAGCTGGGAAGAGATAATACGTTGAGTCAGACATCTGGAAGGAGAAATGCAGCCCAACCTGCTGGCTGGCTGGTCAACCACCTAGGGGAAGCAGCTTACTCAAGGTTACTCAGTTTGTCAGAGCAGTACCAGGGCAAGAAGCTAGGTCCCTCAGACTGGCCACGGCTGCTTCCACCTTCTTAAGGGAAAGTAACAATCAATCCTCTTAAATGTCCTGTAAGAAAGGACACTTGGAAGTCTTACTCACTCTTAAGTTTGTTTATGGGATAGCTTTTATGAACTACGGTTTCCAATGGTTTAATTTCCAGTTCCAAATGGAAAGTAAGGCAGATGCGAGTTTTATGTTACAATTGGAGAGAAATGAGTTCTCATGGCTTTTTAAAGGTACCGGGATCTTTCATGAAGGAAAAAGGGTCTATTGTAAATAATGCTATAATAAGCATGGGAGTGTAGATACCTTTTTGAGATCTTGTTTTCATTTCCTTTGGATATATATTAAGGAGAGGGATTGCTGAATCATTAATAATTTTATTTTTAATTGTTTGAGCATAACATGATAGTCCCAGAGGACATGACACTGAGTGAAATAAATCAGACACAGAAAGATAAATACTAGATGACATCACTTATGTGTACAATCTAAAAAAATCCAAACTCATAGAAACAGGGTAGACTGGTGGTTATCAGGAGCTGGGGTCGGGGTGTGGAATGGGGAGGTGTTGGTCAAAAAAGTACAAATTTCCAGTTGGAAGGTAAATAAGTTTTGGAGATCAAATGCAGAGCTTAGAGATAGCAACACTGTGGTAGGTAAATTACTAAGAGACTAGACCTTAAATATTCTCACTACAGAAAAGAAATGGGAACAATGTAATGTAATAGAGGAGTTAGCTAAATCTAGGGTGGTAATCATATGGCAATATATTAATGACACCTTAAATAATGTTGTGTCAATTACATCTCAATAATGCTGGAAAAAATAAAGAAAAAAAAGATTCCATTGTACTTTATTGTAGTATCTGAAAGCATTGAGGACCATGGGTAACTATTTTGGTTGCCTGGAATCAAGAAATTTTCCAAGAAACTGAAAATTTCCAGTGCTAAAACTGGAAAAGTTCTAGACGCACTGAAAAATGTTGCTCACCCATGTGTGGCAGGAAGGAAGTCTATTCATTGCATAGCTGAAATCAGACAGACACACACACATGCACATATACACGTGCATACACATGTGTACATAATGCATGATTCATTGGTTCAACCTTAAAATATTAGCTATCTTGTGAGTACCCTGGATACCTGCTCACAAAAAGATAAAAAGATTCTAAACGACTTTGGCTAAAATATATTCAAAGCTTGCAAATATAAAAATGTCCATTCCTTATATCATCATATGACAGTGGTTTTATACTGTTGCCCACATGAGACCTACAGCACCAAAGTTTCTGAAGTGAAGGCAAGACTTCATCATTATTCATGCTTTTCGGAGTTTTAATGATTCAGTCTAGGGCGATGATTGACTCTCCAAATCAAAGCGTGCCTAAAAATTCTTTCTTCCCCGGGCAGCAGCGCCCATCTGTTTTAAAACTGTGAGGGAGCTGCTGACACTTTATTAAGCTTTTTGCTTGACTTAAATTGCAGTTTTCTAATGTGACACTTCCCCTCCGCGCCTGCTTTCCAAAGTGCAGTAACCAGAATATTTCTTTTCTGGGAAACTGCATAGGAAACGGCATTAGCATTCCTTTTCTTTTCTTTTCGACACACAGTTTCCAATCAACTTTTTAATCATCACTCTTCAACTCCTTCCCTTGATGAATACATGAAGTCAATATTTTTGCTTTATTTTAAAGCATCGAAGTGTGTGGGTATGTTTCTTGGGGATTCACTTTCTCTTTCTCTTGTTTCCCCCTCTTCTCCTGCTGTAAGCATGGACACACTGAAATTCTATTTCTAGTGGGAGGAAGAAACCAATGTTTGCTGGTTATTGAACAATTTCTGTTGATCCCAACTTGCAGCATCTAAAGACATATTTGTCATTGTAGGTGTCAAGGTGATAGAGAAAAAGGAAATCTGGACCCGATTATTTGACTCTTTAGTGAAGAAAACTTCTCCCTGCAGTTCAGCACCATTCTGTCTGGCTTTCTGGGTTTCCTGCACATCCGTTAGTTCATGATCTGGGCCATGAACTCATATCCCCCATCTCTCCTACCTACGCGGATGAACTCAGTGAGAGGTGGTTTAAAGGCAGTGGTAGCTGAGCCGCTCAGTCTAAAAGGAACATCTATGAGAAACAGTTTCCAGAGGGATCATCAGATTCCAGCATTGGGGTCTCAGTTCCATGCTCTTGGTACTTATGCCTACGTTTTCCTTTTATTTTGTATCTGCTGTATTTTCCTAGTTTACTTACACTGTGCTCAGGAGAAAAACGAAAGATGTAAGATAAAGTGGAGTAGTGGCTTTAGAAGGATCGGAGATCAACACTCTGCAGCTCTGACTGTTGGAGGTCTTCCTTTCTCTTCCTCTTCCAAGATTTAGGATTTTCCTTTCATTCACCTAGTCAAAGCCACTCTGTGCTGGGCGGGGAGCCCAAACACTGGAGGCAGCTAGGGGCTCTCTAGGTAAGAAAACAAAGAAGAGAATGAAGAAAAAGGATGTGAGGTTCTGGGCATGCAAAGGTGAGTCTTGGGGTTCAGGACGGAACCCGGGAAATCTCATGGAGCAGAGGAAGCAGGTTTTAAGAGAAGAAAACTGCTACTGCACGGAGTTAATATCCTGAGTGTGTTTGCGGGTAGAGGAGCATGTGTGAGTGAGATTTAATAGTGCAAAAGAGTGGGAAGATTGTCAAATGAAGAAAGAAGATGGTTAGTAAAGTGAAAAGCCCCAAAGCAAGCACAGGTAAACCATGGGTTTCTTTTTCTTTTAAGATTTTATTTATTATTTTTAGAGAGAGGGGAAGGGAGAGAGGCAGAAAGGGAGAGAGACACCAGTGAATGGTTGCCTTTCACTTGTGTCCAGCTACAGACCGCAGGAGACCTGGCTTGCAACCTGGTTATGTGCCCTGGCTGGGGAATCGAACCAGCAACCTTTGGGTTTTGCAGGCCGGCACCTTATCCACTGTGCCACCCTGGCTAAGGGCTAAAACATGGATTTCTTTTTTTTAAATTTATTTTTATTTATTTTTTAAAATTAAAAAAAAAATTTTATTGTTGTTGTATTACATCCATCCCCTTTTTGCTCCCCTCTGTCCCCCTCCCCACCCACCCATTCCCCCCAAAGTCAATCCCACCTGTTGTCCATGTCCATGGTTCCTTTATACTAGGTTCTTGTCTAAGCTGCTCCCCTTCTTTGCCTCTACCTCCCCCCTCCCCCCAACCCCGTTCCCCCTGACCACT